>CM042012.1:130064739-130319739 GCA_023525715.1 Cichorium intybus | reverse complement strand
TACAGTTGGTTACAAAATGGAGAGACAAGGACCTGCAATCATAAACAAGCTCGTCCAATCATAAACAAGCTTGTCCTTATAATCAAATACGTGAAAACAACCTGTAATAAACGATCCATGGCTTCCCTCAATCGATTTCGTCACAGAAAGCATTGTATTTTCTCGATTTGACTGAGAATCAATTAGAAGGAGGATTTCCAATTGGCTCATCGATATGGAATTTGAAGGCGTTGTGCAGCAGCTTCGATTTCTTCCATAGCTTTCCCACCGATGTCATCAATTCCGATGGCCATTTCTTCGGCGATGGCATCAAAACAACCGCCATGAATGGTTTCAAATACTCCGGTGACGTCGACGCGTTTAGAAAAATCATCCACACCGACGGCGTCCGAGGGTTATACAGAGGATTTGGGATTTCGATATTGACATACGCGCCGTCAAACGCAGTCTGGTGGGCGTCTTACTCCATGGCCCACCGCTCGATTTGGGATTTCAATTGGTTACCACTTGAAACGAGATGGAAACAATGGAGTCGGGTTCACGCCGGATGTCACACCCCGATCCTTGGCGGAATCGATCAAGGCGTGATATATTGTTCAAAGTCTCATGACAACTATGTTATAATATGATTAGATTCAATTAAGTACTAAGTATGCAAACAAGATCCACAACATACAAATACAAATCCAAATATAACAACATTTATTACATCAAATTTAAATAGTCTTGTGGGTTTCTAAGGTACACCCTATTTTTTATCAACTTCATTCTTCAAATCTGCATCATGTGTAAAAACAGGTCAACTACGAGAGTTGGTGAGTAATCTAGTTTTATTAAAGAAAATTGTGAGTTTGAATAATTTGAAATTTGTTTTCTTTTGAAGTTGGCAAGCAACTGTTATTGAGATAACAGTTTATAAATCAAAAATTGATTAACAAATTATAACAACAACAATAAGTCCTCACCCTATATATACATATATATGTATATATATATATATATATATATATATATATATATATATATATATATATATATATATATATATATATATATATATATATATATATATATATATATATATATATATATATATATATGATGGAGCATCTAATCATCATACACACACAACCACGTGCGATCAATCACCTTAGCATCTCAAGGCGGGGTGGTCAACCCAATAGCGCTATTATTGTCCATAACGTACCTCAAGAATACGAGCATAGTCATGGAGATTAGACTAAAAATGATAATGCACTACAAGTACATGTAGCGTAAACAAACAATAATTATACAAATAATGATTCAAGTATAAATGTCCTAACAATGTCTCAATGGTGAAAAAATAATAAAATGAAGTTGGAACATATTAAAACCACATGATACACCCCAAAAGTATTGAAAATTATAAAATATGGGGTAGATTACTCACATTAGTCCAATAAGGAATGCGCGTGTCGTACGATAGACGGCTCAAGTCAAAATGTCGTAGAACCTATTATAATTAATAGTTTTGGCTTAGGAATCGAAAAACGGGAATATAGTATTAATAAAAATAATTAGACACATATTCTTATATTAGATGAATTAACAATAATCCAATTTTGTTTTGAATATTAATGTATTCATATGTTAAATGAATTTTAAATTGAATTAATTAATTTGCTTAATTAATTTACATTTTCACTTTAGGCAAGATTTTAATAATTTCTTATTAAAATAATAACTAGTCAAATTATAAGTATTTACAGATTTTATATATTATAAACAATTATTTATATGAAATAATCATTAAAAATGCATTTTTATATGCTTAGATACTTAGGAAATGGTTTTAAATAATAAACAATAATGAAACATTCTGAAATTATCAGAAAATCATTATTTCATACAATAGTAATTACTGTAAAATTTTCATATTTTTCTTAACTGCTTTAGTATTTATTTAGAATTTTAATGATTAAACAACAACAAAATTCAGGAAAAATAATAAATGATTCCCAATAGATCTGGAAAATTAACCATAGTTTTCTAACATTATATTGAGCCTACTGTAAATATGTTGGATATTTTGGACTATGGGAAGTATTTCTTATGTTTTTCATTATTAACTAATCAATAAAATCATAAATAATAGGAAAATATTAAGAGAAATTGATTAGACTTTTTATTTATGATTAACATGTTATATATGATATTCTGATAAGGTTTTATAATTTTTGGACATGTGTAGCTATTTATTATCAATTTAAACCATTAAATAATCATTAAATCAGGAAAAATAAGCAAACATTCTTACAAAAATCTGTAAATTTTGTCATGGAGTCTTTCAAATGTTAATAAGGTGCGAAAAATATAAAATCTAGATTTTAACATACATAACTATATTTTGCTATTTATTTATCTACACAAAATAAAATACAAAATAAGCATAAAACAGTAATATAAATGCATAAAACTTCATAAATCCACTTTACTCAATGTATGGGTCATCCTAGAATTTTCCCAGAATTTATTGACTACAAAAATTATTTTATGTGAATTATTGCCTTATTATATTGCAATAATTATAGTAATTCAATAAAAATAAGTTATTTTTTGAAAATTTCCAGAACTTCTTATTTTATTTATGGGATTCTGAGAAAAATCAGGTTTATGCATAAAATGAGATTTAGATATTTTGGTGGATTTAATTTGTTTCATTCATGAATTTGAAACTTTTAACAACATACCTTGATGAATGCTTCAAGAGGGATGGAGATTTGAGTATGAGAGATTGTTCTTGGCTGGAAAATTGATATTTCTTGGAAGAATTTTGAGATTGAGAGTGAGAGAAAGAATAGAGAGGGTTTGAGTGGTGATGAGAATAATGTGTTGGGAGAAAAATGAAAGGAAAGATGATGGGAGGTGTGAGTGGGAGACCATGGGAATAACTTTTGGCTTTTGGTGGTCTTCATAATTTCCCACTAGCACAAGCATCTCTATGTAATACACTAACTAATATAAAAATTTTATAAAATTTAATGTAGAGTTTATAAAAATAGAGTTTTATAAAAAATAGGTTATTATTTGATTATAACAATCTACTTTGATTTGAAGTTTAATTATAGCATTCAAGTTTGATTCTTTTAATTTAATTAGAGCATCATACTTTGATTTGATTTTAATATGGTATCATAATTTAATTTGATTATAGTTATAACGTTATATTATGCTATATTGCTATTAACGTCAATTTATATCGTATTGTATGGGTTTTGATCCTATTAGCGTCAAGTAAGCTCGAGTAGGGTTTATTAAATTTCCAATTGGGTTGGGTTGACCCGAATCCATTTTAGGCGGATGTCACAGTCTCCCCTACTTTAGGAAATTTCGTCCCGAAATTTAAGAAGAGAGTACCTTAAGAGAAAAGCTGCGGGTATTTGGTACGCATATGATCCTCACGCTCCCATGTATACTCGGGTCCACGTGCCGACTGCCACCTGACCTTGACAAGGGAAATGCGACTTCTTTTGAGTTGCATTTCCTTCCGGTCGGCAATTTCCAAGGGTTTCTCGATAAATTGCATTGTCTCGTCGATTTCGATATCCTCGAGAGGAACATGAAGGTTCTCGTCTGCTAAACACTTCTTGAGGTTGGCTATATGAAATACTGGGTGAACTTTCTTAAGCTCTGTTGGTAGATCCAACTCGTAGGCTACTGGTCCGATCCTTTTCAGGATCTTAAACCGGCCTACGTAGCGTGGTGCCAATTTACCCTTGCGTCCAAATCGAACCACACCTTTCCATGGGGATACTTTTAACATGACCATGTCACCCACGGTAAATTCAAGCGGTTTGCGTCGCTTGTCGGCGTAACTCTTTTGTCGGCTACGAGCTGTGAGAAGGTTATTGCGAATCTGAGTGATTTTGTCGGTTGTTTCCTGGATAAGCTCAGGACCAACGATTGGAGAATCCACTGTTGCGCGAATTACATGTGACTCGCCAATTTCATGCCAGCAAATAGGAGATCGGCATTTACGGCCATATAATGCCTCAAATGGTGGCATCCCGATGCTAGAATGATAACTGTTGTTATAGGAGAATTCCACCAACGGTAAATGAGAGTCCCAGTTTCCTCCGAAATCTAAGACACACGCCCTAAACATATCTTCGAGTGTTTGAATTGTCCTCTCAGATTGACCATCGGTCTGAGGATGATAGGCGGTACTGAGATCGAGGCGGGTTCCCATGGCTTCTTGAAGTGATTGCCAGAACCGAGAGAGAAATCTCCCATCACGATCTGAAATGATGCTGAGAGGGATGCCATGCCGACTAACTATCTCGTCGATGTAAATCCGAGCAAGTTGTTCGACCTTGAAATGTTCACGGATGGGAAGGAAGTGAGCAGATTTAGTCAAACGGTCAACGATTACCCAAATGCTGTCATGTCCCTTGGTGGTACGGGGAAGTTTGGTTACGAAATCCATGGCAATCGCTTCCCATTTCCACTCGGGGATTACCGGTTGGACCAATAGTCCAGAGGGTCGTTGATGTTCTGCTTTGACCCTGGAACATGTAAGACATTTGGCCACGAATAAAGCAATATCCTTTTTCATTCCCGACCACCAATAATTGGTTCTCAGGCCATGATACATCTTGTCAGCACCAGGATGAATGGAATATCGAGTTTTATGGAGTTCTTCCATCAGGAAGGTACGAAGATTGTCGCGATCTGGGATCCAGATGCGATCTTGATAATATAAAATACCATCAGATTTACTTTCCAACTCCCCATCAATTCCCGTGTGCATGTTATTTTCGGTAATTTCCGAGTGTTGGGCTCCTCGAATTCGGTCACTGAGATTGGACAAGATAGGAGAACATATTAGATGAAATGCTTTGGCATGTTCTTTTCGACTTAACGCATCGGCTACCACGTTTGCCTTGCCCGGATGATAGCGTATTTCACACTCGTAATCATTTAGGAGTTCAACCCAACGTGTTTGTCTCATGTTGAGTTCCTTTTGATTAAGAATATGTTGCAAGCTCTTGTGGTCGGTGAAAATTACGCATTTAGTGCCGTAAAGGTAATGCCTCCAAATTTTAAGAGCGAAAACCACGGCACCGAGCTCCAAATCATGAGTCGTATAATTCCTTTCATGGATTTTGAGTTGTCGCGATGCGTAAGCTATAACCTTTCCCCTTTGCATCAAAACACAACCTAGACCGAGATTGGAGGCATCGCAGTATACCACGAAATCTTCGGATCCTTCAGGGAGTGTAAGAATTGGAGCGTCACACAATCTTTGTTTAAGAGTTTGGAAAGCGTCTTCCTGCTTGGGTCCCCAATCAAATGGCGTACCCTTGCAAGTGAGAAAAGTAAGCGGTAAAGCGATCTTTGAGAAATTTGAAATGAAACGCCGGTAATAGCCGGCTAAACCGAGGAATGACCGAATTTCCTTGGGGGTACGTGGGGCTTTCCAATTCTTGACTGCTTCAACTTTTGCGGGATCGACTAAAATACCCTTGTCACTTACAATATGACCGAGGAATTGTACCTCATTTAACCAAAACTCGCATTTCGAAAATTTGGCATAAAGCTGATTTCCTTGCAATGTTTGGAGAGTTAGACGAAGGTGTCTTTCATGGTCTGCCTTTGTCTTGGAGTAAATGAGGATGTCATCAATAAAGACGATAACAAAACGGTCGAGATAAGGTTTAAATACCCGATTCATCAAGTCCATGAATGCGGCAGGGGCATTCGTTAGGCCAAAAGGCATAACGGTGAACTCGTAATGACCATAGCGGGTTCGGAAAGCGGTTTTGGGGATGTCTTCTTCCCGTACTCGAAGTTGGTGATAACCCGAGCGGAGGTCGATTTTTGAGAAGCATGAAGCTCCTTGAAGCTGATCAAAAAGGTCGTCGATCCGAGGTAACGGATATCGGTTCTTGATGGTCAATTTATTTAACTCCCGATAATCGATACACATACGAAACGAACCATCTTTCTTTTTAATGAAGAGAACCAGGGCTCCCCAGGGTGAAGTACTAGGGCGGATAAATCCCTTATCGGTTAATTCTTGGAGCTGACTTGCCAATTCTTGCATCTCGGTTGGAGCCAACCGATATGGAGACTTGGCTATGGGAGCAACCTCAGGAACGAGATCGATGCGGAACTCTAGCTCACGTACTGGTGGGAGTCCAGATACGTCATCGGGAAAGATGTCGGGAAAGTCTCGTACAATCGGAATATCTTCGATCTTCTTTTTTTCGACCTTTGTTTCCACCACATGGGCTAAGAAAGCCATGTATTCTTTACGTAGATATGATCAAGCTTGAGTACATGATATAAGACTAAGCTTTTTTGAACGAGTCTCGCCATAAATATGAAGACTTTGACCGTCGGCAAGAGGAATACGAATAAACTTCTCGTAACATACTATTTCAGCATGGTTTTGGGATAGCCAATCCATTCCCACGATGATGTCGAAGCTACCAAGTTCCATAGGAACTAAATTGACGGAAAATTTATGACCGCAAAAATCGAAAGTGCAATCTTGGATGACTGCATTGAGTGAAATGTATTTTCCATTGGCGACTTCTACGGTAAAATTTTCATCAAGAATCGTGCGAGGTCTGTGAAGTATGGGTTCAAATTCCAAAGACACAAAACTTTTATCGGCACCTGAATCAAAAAGTACTGACGCGTACCAGTCATTTATGAGAAACGTACCATTTACGACATTGTTATCGGTCTGTGCTTGGGTTGCGGTGTAACGACCATTTTTCAAAAAAAAAAAAAAACGGTGTGAATAGTAACTCCGACGTGAATAGTACTCCGGCGTGAATAGTAACTCCGGCGTGAATAGTACTCCGACGTGAATAGTACCCGATAAATGAAGTAAGCGCTTACCTCGTGATGACGTCAACGATGATGTCGTGATGACATCGACGATGATGTCATGATGATGTCGTGATGACATCGACGATGATGTCGTGATGACATCGACGATGATGTCGTGATGATGTCATGATGTCATCGTGAATAGTGTTTTCAAGCCCTATAAATAGAGGCACAACTTCTTCATTTCAACCCACAACAAACACCAAACAACCTTACGATATCGAGGAGTGTTCTGGTGAGGAAAATAGGTCGGGAGGAGTTAGGAGCGAGCGGTAGCTGGTAACGAGGTGCTCGAGAAGTGTTGGAAGAGCGGAACGGGAAACGTGCCAAGGCTTTGTGAAAACGCCAATCTTAAGTGAGTAATCGCTATCGTATTTCTCTAGTAGTTTATAAGTGTTAAACTATAATATGTAGAGGTTATACTATTCGTAATTCCAAAAATAATACCGAGTGATTTACTTACGAGGATGGTGTCTAGGCCGATTACTTGGGATCTGGTTGTTGGATTTTCCGAAAGGCTAAAATGCTGAAAGGATCCTGCCACCCCAACTAATCTTCTACCTGGCTATCCTTTACTTGATAAATCACGAGGTATCATGTTGGAATTATGGAAGGGTTTAGTGATGCAACTATGGTATAGTTAAGGAGTAAAGAGTGATAAATGTCTTACTGTGTTAACAGTTAAAGAGGGAATACGAAGCAAAGATAAACGTTGTAGTCGACTATAACCAGGTGAGTTTCTCACTACATTGTGTGGACGTTATATGTCCTTTACCGTATTTTTGTGTGTTTATAAGATGATTATAAGATGTTGGTAAATAGTACCAAGTTGTGTGTATATTATTGATATATATATTTATGTTATAATTGTATGGGTTGAGTTATGGTGTGTGTGGGCTCGACGTACTGAGTAATATAGAGATACGAGCAAAAGACACTGAGCAGATACGCATGACTCGACGTACAGGGTATGTGCGGCTCTAAGTGCTGAGCAGGGGAATTAGATTTACTGAGCAGATACGTATAGGAGGTTATAATCCAATATACTGGGTAGAGCAGATTATATGACGTGTGGTTGTATTTTTCCTGTTAGGGGTAAAGTATGTGTAACTGATATGCTGTGTAGTTGTTGGAACTCACTAAGCCGTGTGCTTATCCTTTCCCTTTTAAATTACCATTTCAGGTTGTATAGGTGAAAATGACGGACAGGCATGACGGGTACACACTGATGCTACTTATGTGGAGATTTATGCGGTGAATTGATGTTTAAATGATTTCTAAATATCTTCAAAATGTTAATTATTGAATAAATTGATATTTATTTAAATGAAGATGTTTTATTAAAAACCGGGTGTTACAAGTTGGTATCAGAGCCAAGGCTTGAGTGAATCAGACTCACTTGATGGGTTTTGATCTCAAGCTTGAGACTTAAAAGTTTTCTTTGGAAATATTTTTACAAGAAATTATAAGTTGTTTTTCGAGTAAGGGGTTAAATGAATGTTGTTGCAAAGACGCAGTGTGTACCGTCAGCCGACGTCAGTGGGGAAAAGGTTAAGTGCTTAGTCTTTGTTGCTATTTCTGTAATATATGTGTGCTTAAATGCCATTAAAGTGTAGGCAGTAGGAACTAAATAGTCCTAGAATTTTTGAGTTTGCCAAGTTGCATGTTCCTTGATAGGTGATATCCATAAGGTAAATCCTTTTATGTGAAAAATTTTCTACGACTATGTTCGTAAAACAACCTGGGGTATAGGTGGTAAAATTATCGTGAGAAGTGAATTGGGGACTTCTGAACAAGTTCTGAAACGAACGAGGGTAGGTGTGGAAGATAGTAGTAGAGCTCCTACTATTGAAAGCACAGGATCCGCGTTCGAATCGGGAGTTGGTCGTAAGGAATCCAATACACTGAGGGTATAACTAATTGGTGTATATGCTGATAAACTGTATTTGTCCATTCTATTGGTTGGCAATCATAGAGTTTATTGGGATCAATTAGGACGCTGGAGATTGAGAATCTAGTGACGTTTCATTTCTTAATAATTAAGTAATGAACAATTGATGAGTTGATGTGACTATAGTAGATGAGCTGTGCAAAAGTGACACGTTAAGTAACCCGTAGGCAAGTAACCGTGGATAAACTGTGTCGGTAGCTGGTTGAATATCTAGTTGATATTAGCTGTGCGGACGAATACATGAGTATTAAGTGGTGATAACCATGGATATGGTATCATATTGTGGGTGGAGATTTTGTAGTTGTATGTGGAGACTGAGCTGATATGAGGATTTTTGGTGTCATGTGGTTGGTTACAGAGCTGTGCAGTCGTATGTGTGTTAGCTGTTAAGCCTTTAGAGCGAAAAGCTGTTTATTCTGTGGGGCCACTTATACTTGTAGTTGGGACCACTTATTAGGTGGGGCTACTAGTATTGTGGTTGGGACCACTTATGCTATGGGGCTACTTGTACTTGTGGTTGGGACCACTTATTCCGTGGGGCCACTGGTAACTTGTAGTTGTGACCATTTATTGTGGGGGTTAATAGTACGTGTGGTTGTGACCACTTATTTAGTGGGGCCACATTTGGTAAGACCACATATGTGTTGTGGATCTTATGAGCAGTAATTGTGGTGGGACCACATACAAGTGTTGTGATGGCTTTATTGGCTGGCAGTTCTAACACACATACAGTTGGGTGTTTGGTGAATAGCTGAGCTGTTAAGGTTGTGAAGAGCAGGGGTTGTGATATGATGTGGTGAACATGTGATTATGATTATACGATGCATAACAAGTACCTTGCATCCATGATGTCTGTATTGTGAGTGTATGAGATTACATAACGAGTATTTTGTAGTCTCAATAGGTTGGCCTAGTTGATTAGAGGTGGTTAATGTGCCAGTATTGTGGTAATACCCTTTGGGTTTACTAATACAACCGTATTGTGTTGAAATAGGGAATGATTGAGAGGAAGAATAAGTGTATGCCAACGCTGGAGATTCCGGGGACGGAATCTTATAAAGGGGGGGAGAACTTGTAACGACCATTTTTCAAAAAAAAAAAAAAAAAAAAAACGTTGTGAATAGTAACTCCGGCGTGAATAGTACTCCGGCGTGAATAGTAATCCGGTGTGAATAGTAACTCTGTCGTGAATAGTACTCCGGCATGAATAGTACCCGATAAATGAAGTAAGCGCTTACCTCGTGATGACGTCAACGATGATGTCGTGATGACATCGACGATGATGTCATGATGATGTCGTGATGACATCGACGATGATGTCGTGATGATGTCATGATGACATCGTGAATAGTGTTTTCAAGCCCTATAAATAGAGGCCCAACTTCTTCATTTCAACCAACAACAAACACCAAACAACCTTACGATATCGAGGAGTGTTCTGGTGAGGAAAATAGGTCGGGAGGAGTTAGGAGCGAGCGGTAGCTGGTAACGAGGTGCTCGAGAAGTGTTGGAAGAGCGGAACGGGAAACGTGCCAAGGCTTTGTGAAAACGCCAATCTTAAGTGAGTAATCGCTATCGTATTTCTCTAGTAGTTTATAAGTGTTAAACTATAATATGTAGAGGTTATACTATTCGTAATTCCAAAAATAATACCGAGTGATTTACTTACGAGGATGGTGTCTAGGCCGATTACTTGGGATCTGGTTGTTGGATTTTCCGAAAGGCTAAAATGCTGAAAGGATCCTGCCACCCCAACTAATCTTCTACCTGGCTATCCTTTACTTGATAAATCACGAGGTATCATGTTGGAATTATGGAAGGGTTTAGTGATGCAACTATGGTATAGTTAAGGAGTAAAGAGTGATAAATGTCTTACTGTGTTAACAGTTAAAGAGGGAATACGAAGCAAAGATAAACGTTGTAGTCGACTATAACCAGGTGAGTTTCTCACTACATTGTGTGGACGTTATATGTCCTTTACCGTATTTTTGTGTGTTTATAAGATGATTATAAGATGTTGGTAAATAGTACCAAGTTGTGTGTATATTATTGATATATATATATTTATGTTATAATTGTATGGGTTGAGTTATGGTGTGTGTGGGCTCGACGTACTGAGTAATATAGAGATACGAGCAAAAGACACTGAGCAGATACGCATGACTCGACGTACAGGGTATGCGCGGCTCTAAGTGCTGAGCAGGGGAATTAGATTTACTGAGCAGATACGTATAGGAGGTTATAATCCAATATACTGGGTAGAGCAGATTATATGACGTGTGGTTGTATTTTTCCTGTTAGGGGTAAAGTATGTGTAACTGATATGCTGTGTAGTTGTTGGAACTCACTAAGCCGTGTGCTTATCCTTTCCCTTTTAAATTACCATTTCAGGTTGTATAGGTGAAAATGACGGACAGGCATGACGGGTACACACTGATGCTACTTATGTGGAGATTTATGCGGTGAATTGATGTTTAAATGATTTCTAAATATCTTCAAAATGTTAATTATTGAATAAATTGATATTTATTTAAATGAAGATGTTTTATTAAAAACCGGGTGTTACATGCGGTAATGACAAATGCTCGGCCTTTGGGAGCTGGAACATGCATTGTTGGATTTGCCTGGGCTTGAGTGTTAATGATATTGACAAGCCTAGGACATGCGTTTCTGAAATGGGTGGGGTCACCACAGTTGAAGCATGTTCCAGTTGGATATCGGGTTTGTGTTTGCTGATTTGAGGGTAGAGCGAATGGTCGCTGAGTTTTTGGTGCACGACATGTGTCTGCCAAGTGGCCATAGCGACCACAAGTCGTACAAAGGCGACACGGGCTGGTGGTCATGTGGTGATAGTTACAGTGGTTACAGAGGGGGTGAGGTCCAGTATACGACTTTTTGTTTGGTTGGGCTTGTGGGGTGACTTGGGAGATAGGAGTGGCAGGGGTAATAACAGCGTGGTTGTGGTGATGGCTTTTCCGCTTCTTTTTGTCGTGTCGGTGTGAGGACTCGGACTTGACAATTAGGGGAGTCTCAAGGGTCGGCTTTTCAGTAGACATCTTTAAACCCTTGCATGGGAGGACACCATCGTTCACATTATCCTCGTTGAGTTGACCTGCTATCTCAATAGCGGATTCCAGGGTAGATGGCCTGCTGCTGGTCACCGAATCACGGATCTGGCATGGTAACCCTTTGATGTAACGGCGTATTGCAGTTTTCATAGGTTGAACCATGTGAGGTAGGAGTCTTGAGAGATCATGGAATCTATTTGTGTAGGTCGCGTTGTCGCCTCCCACCTGTTTCAGATTCCAGAATTCCTCCTCGAGAGTTTGCAATTCACTGTCAGGGCAGAACTTCTCCATCATGCGTTCCTTTAGTGTTGACCAGGTCATTCCCAAGGCAACAGCCTCTCCTTTTGCCCGTTTTTCTAGGTTCCACCAGGTGAGAGCATGACCTTGGAGGCACCCTGTGGCGTGACGGACCATCAGGTCCTCAGGACACTCGCTATGGATGAAAGTACTCTCCATTTCTTCGATCCATGTAAGGAGTGCGCTGGCACCATCGATGCCTTTGAAGTAAGGCGGATTGCAGTTACGAAAGTGCTTAAACGAGCAATGAGGAGTGGTTGCTGGAGCTTGCGGCTGAAGAGCTTGAAGTTGGGTTGCAATTGTTGGGATGACGTTTGCTACCTCCTTAGCGATAAGGGCGGCTAGCCTTCGGTTGCTGCGAGCAGCGTATGGGGGTCGTAATGCCATCTATGAGAAACACGCATATGGACTTGTGAGTTTTTTTTGTAAATTGATTATGAAAATTAAGTTTGTAGACATTGTTGGGTAAAATGATTGTAAAACACTTGTTGGGCCATGGTTAGGAGTGTTGGGCACCTTTTGGGCTTTCCATGGGTACTAAATGTGAAGCATGTAGCAATTGCGTGGGCCCTCACAATACTAAGTTTTCACATGTTTTTCCCACTTCAAGGCCCATTAGGGAACTTAATAGTCCAATGAGTTGGCCATTTTGGAGTGTATCCTTTCGGATACGTTTGATAAGGTCGGGTATTTTGATGGCTCAAAAGTAATGTGAATAACGCGCTTTGGCCTATAGGTTTGGGAACTCTCGCCTTTGGTCCCCAGGTAAGCAAACTGGTCCCTCGGTTGATTGGGATGTATACGAATGCTTACCTAGTCAGGACTTTCAGTCTACCGGCACCTCCCCCTTCCAGTTACTACGCGTCCATTACTTTGATCCTACCCAACTAGAGTGGATGACTTTTAATTTCCTATGAGCTCTAAGGAATATATCTGTATATAAATTTTTATTTTGAAACCATTTGAGTATGTGTGTGATTTTAAGACAAAGAGGAGAAAATTCACAAGTGTATGCACACATATAAGTGTCGGGAATAATACGTAAGCACATGAGGAGCAATTACACACAAAGGTATTCCTAGGATTTTCTAAGTGCGAGTTGCATGCAGTTGTGTGTGCATTTTATAAACTAGCATACGAGAGGACCCTAGAGGCTATAGACTAGGTCAAGGCAATTAACCTAATTCCCTATAGTCAAGGGCTCTGATACCAATCTGTCACACCCCGATCCTGTTGGATTAGGTGTCTAAGCCATGACTAATAATTAGTATTTACCTAATTAATAGAAGCACAGTCCATTTGGGTTGCCCTCATGGCTGGAGGTTTGGTAGAAAATTCGGTAGAGAGAAAGGTTGATTTATTATGGGATTAATAAATCAACAGGAATTAAATATATGGTTTATTAATATATTAAAGTGATAATATATTAATTAGAAACTATATTAATTAATTAGGAATTAATCCAGAATTAATTGGATTTAATTTGGGGATTAAATTAATTAATTAAAGGTGCAGGGACTAAAACTGTAATTATTCAATAGTTGAGTAAGTGGCAGTGTGGAGTGACCAGTGGATTTCGAAATATATATATGGAAATATATTAATTTCGAAATTAATAATATAGATAAATAGGATTTGAATTATAAGATAAAAGGTTTATCTTATTTGAATTCAAAAAGGTTTATCTCTAAGGTTTATCAACTGGCCATTTGAAAAACTATAAATAGGGGTTCCCAGGCACCTCTGGAATTCGCCATTCTCATACTCTCTCTCAAGAATTTCGTGACCCCCTCTCCTCTAGCTTGGGTGTGACTTTCATTTGAGGCAGGATAATTTTGCTGCTCAGCTTCCAAGAAATAAAGGTTGGTTTTTCTGTTTTGATCTTTAGTTTCTTTTTTTTCTGGCCTCTAGGTTTTTGTTATATGTTCAATTAGAAGAAAACATAGATCCTTATAGGTTGCATGTGAACTTAGGTTATTTAGTTCATGGATTGCTTAAAACCTCAAAGTGGTATCAGAGCCTGTTTTGTTTTCTTGTTGAATTGCTATAACTGTTTTAGGGTTTAAAGCCTATAAACCCTAATATATATTGAAATCGATTTTAAGGATTAGGGTTTTGGAAACCCTAATCCCCCCCTTGCTAAATTTCGAAATATGCCTTTAGGGTTTTAGAAGGTTTTCTATTTTTGGTAACTTTATTTGTTAATTAAATGGATAACCTTAAACCTTTTTTGTTTGAAATCGAAATTTAGGGGTTTAAGGATAGGTTTTAATTAATTTGATTAATTTGGATAAACCTATCTTCATTTGAATTAATTTAATTAATTGTTAATTAAAAGATAATTCAAAAGGGATTTAATTAATTTTAAATTTTCGAAAATTAATAGAAAAATCCAGAAAAATATTTTAAAATGTTTAAAATATTTAGATTTAATTAATTTAATTAATTGGTAATTAAAATTGATTAAATCGAAATTTAAGGTTTAATTTAATTTAAAATTTAATTGTTAAATTTGGTAAAATTAAAAGATAAACCTTAAATATTTTAAAGGGTTTTTCTTATATATGTTATTAAAAGTTAATACTATATATATATATATATATAAGATAAAATTGGTCAGTCAATTCAATAGTAGGCCTCATTCACGAAGCTGGTCTATAAAGTGGGTATAAGGAGACTGCCTATAAAATGGTAGTCTAATGGGTGAACACTCTCACCCACCGCTCGCCTGATCAGTGGAGGGTCGTTAGCCGAACGGGTTTGACAGAACCACTAAATCATTAAAAGTATAATGATCAAAGTACTAGAACTTACACATAAAATCCCAATCTAGTTACTTTAGGAAAAATGTGAATTTGATGCTACCCCATGAAATTGCACATTGCACTTTATGAAACGTTGGTGGAGCGTGTGTGGTTTACCGGCACACCAATGGGGGTTCATAAAGAGTGGCAATGGGTGTCTCGGGTGTTATCATTGTTGATGGAGCGTGTGTGGTTTACCGGCACATCAATTTGAGATGATAATGGATTCCGAGAGCACCATGCTAATTTGCATGGTTATTCACACCCGGTTTGTGATCCTCGGCATCCCAGTCACAAACGGTGGGGCATATCTGAGATTAAACATGCTATTGAACAGTTCAATAAATCTCATAAGAAACTAGGAATTCCATTTATAATAAGATTATTTTTCCGCGGTGGAATCGGCTGAATCGTCATTCGCCTACCTTTATAAAATTTGCTTATAGATTACGGCATCCCTCTTCTATGTTGCAAATTGTTATAGTTGGATCCTAGCCTTATTTTTATATTGGGTTATTATAAGGACCGACAAGTATCTAATTAAACTTACCTTCTTTTATAGATGTCTTCTGCTGATCAATCCGCTCCCCAATCAAACTCCAGTGTTCCCTCAATCCTCTCACTATGTTCCAAGGTTCAATTGAACGGGACAAACTACAATGACTGGATTAGAAACATCAAGATGGCTCTGAGGTATGAGAACAAAGAGTATGTTCTCGAGACCGAGCTTGTCGATGTCGACCCCGAAACTGCTACTCCCGAGGAAATTGCCTCGTACCAAAAACATTCTGATGATGCGACCAAAGTGGCCTGCATCATGATTGCCACAATGAACCCCGAATTGCAGAGAATATATGAAGACTACTGGCCCTATGAGATGCACCGTGAGCTTGCGGAAAAGTTCCGTAAGCAAGAGCGCATCGAAAGGTGCGAAGTGGTCAAGGACTTCACGAACAGCAAACCTAAAGATGGAGAGTCCATCTGTGCCCATGTGCAAAGAATGCAAGGTTACGTGGAGCGGCTTAGAAAGCTTGCGATGCCTGTACCGGAGGAGTTGGCCGTTGACATAGTGCTTAACTCCCTACCGAGTTCTTATGACCAGTTCAGGCTGGCTTATCATTTGAACAACAATCAGGCTAACCTGACTGAGCTGCATCGCATGCTTCGAGTTGCTGAAGACGGGATGAAGGGTAAAAGTGTACCCTCGGTTAATCAACCCGTTCTAGCCATTGGAAGTGGCAGAGGAAAGAAAAGGAAGGGCCCTCCTAAGCAAAATTGGAGGGAAAAGGTTCAGGTCGGGTCATCCAGTAATGGCTCGAGAACCAAGACTTCCCACATTCCTTGTGTGGCCAACCCCGATGAAGCCAACTGTTTTTACTGCAAAGAGAAGGGCCATTGGAAGAGAAGCTGCCCCAAATACTTGCAGGATGTCAAGGATGGGAAAGTAAAGCCATCGACAGCAGGTATATACACTATCTCTAAAAACTCACCATCTTCTAATTCTTGGGTCCTTGATACAGGATGTGGTTTTCACATTTGTTCTGATATGCAGGGCCTAAAGGAAAGCAGGGAGGTGGAGCACGGTAGACTGAACTTGATCATGGGCAATAGGAGATCGTCCCCTGTTACCAAGATTGGAGTTTATAGTTTAGTGCTTAGTAGTGAAGTTTGTATAGATTTATTAGATTGTTGCTATTCGCCAGAAATGGCAAGAAATATTATTTCATTTCACGCATTATTCCGACAAGGATTTCATTTTTCTTTTGATAATAATATTGGATCTATTTCTGTTTTCAAAAATGGTATTTTGAATTTTACTGCTTATCCTTGTGATGGTGTGTATGAAACTGTGAAATGTGTTGACAATCTAGGACAGAGTGTAAATTATATTGATTCTACTAGTGATGTGGAAAAGGCATGTCTGTGGCATAGTCGGCTCGGGCACATCAGCAAGAAACGCATCGCCCAACTCCAAAAGGATGGAGTGTTGGAATCATTCGACCTCAAGTCGGATGATGTATGCGAATCTTGTCTGTTGGGCAAGATGACTAAATCACCTTTCAAAGGGTCTTTTGAAAGAGGTGAGGGTCTGTTGGACATCATTCACACGGATGTGTGTGGTCCATTCAGATCAACCACAAAAGATGGCACGCGGTTCTACGTGACTTTTACCGACGATTTTAGTAGATACGGTTATATCTACTTAATCAAGCACAAGTCGGACACCTTTGAAAAGTTCAAAGAGTTTAAGAACGAAGTAGAAAATCAATTGGGCAGGAAGATAAAGATGCTCAGATCCGACAGAGGCGGAGAGTATCTAAGTATCGAGTTCCTAGACTATCTAAAGGAATGCGGAATAGTTTCGCAGTTGACACCTCCTAGGACACCACAGTTGAACGGTGTTGCAGAGAGGCGCAACCGAACCCTGTTGGACATGGTTCGTTCCATGATGAGTCGAGCTTCACTTCCCATTCACTTCTGGGGGTATGCCTTAGAGACTGCCGCCCATATCCTCAATCTTGTCCCAACTAAGAAGGTTGCAAAAACACCTCATGAGATGTGGACGGGGAAAGCTCCCTCGTTGGCACATATCAAGGTCTGGGGTTGTGAGGCTTTCGTTAGACGAGAGACTCAAGACAAACTCGCAGACAGAAGCGAAAGGTGTTTCTTCATTGGTTATCCCAAACAGTCCTTTGGATATCTATTCTACAGACCGAGCGAGGACGTGGTCTTTGTAGCTAGACGAGCGGTCTTTCGAGAGAGAGAGCTCGTATTCAAAGAGGACAGTGGGAGTACCATTGATCTGGAAGAAATTCAAGAGTCATCAGATGACGCAACCTTAGGAGAAACTAGCAACCAACATGAGGAAGAAGTTCATGTTGGTCCGACAGATGTATCCTTACCTCTTAGGCGTTCTGGTAGGGTTAGCATGCCACCCGAGTTTTATGGGTTCCATATAACTTCGGATGGGGACACGTTTGTCAGTGATAGGACACTGATAAATTTGGATGAACCAGCTAACTATCAGGAAGCAGTGGCGGGCCCTGAGTCTGCCAAGTGGAAAGAGGCCATGGATAGCGAGATCAAGTCCATGTATGACAATCAAGTTTGGAACTTGGTTGACAATGTACCGGGTCGAAAGACAGTCGGGTGCAAATGGATCTTCAAGAAGAAGACCGACATGGACGGAAAGGTACACACTTTCAAGGCAAGACTGGTTGCGAAGGGCTTTACTCAAACCCCAGGGGTTGACTATGACGAGACCTTCTCACCAGTAGCTAAGATAAAGTCTATTAGGATTATGCTGGCCATAGCTGCATTTCATGACTATGAAATTTGGCAGATGGACGTCAAAACCGCTTTCCTTAATGGGAAGTTGACTGAGGATGTTTACATGAATCAGCCAGAGGGTTTTGTCGATGCAAAGTATCCTAATAAGGTGTGTAAGCTTGAGAGATCAATCTACGGATTGAAGCAAGCTTCTCGCAGCTGGAATCTTTGTTTCCATGAGAAAGTCAAAGAGTTTGGCTTTTCTAGGAGCGAGGATGAGTCCTGCGTATATGTCAAGGCTAGTGGGAGTATAGTCACTTTTCTGGTGCTGTATGTCGATGACATACTGCTCATGGGAAACGATATTCCAACCTTGCAAGATGTCAAGGCTTGGCTTGGGAAATGTTTCGCCATGAAGGACCTAGGAGAGGCTGCCTATATTCTTGGGATTAGAATATTGAGAGATAGGAAGAAAAGACTAATTGGACTTAGTCAGGGTACATACTTGGAAAAGGTACTGAAAAGGTTTAGTATGGAAAATTCCAAGAAGGGAGAGCTGCCTATCCAAAGTAATGCGAAATTGAGTAAGACTCAAAGTCCGAGTACGGACGAAGAAATAGCTGAAATGAGTCGGGTACCTTATGCTTCGGCTGTAGGATCGATCATGTACGCTATGACGTGTACTCGCCCTGACGTGGCCTTTGCTTTGAGCATGGTCAGTCGGTACCAGGGTAACCCTGGAAGGGCGCATTGGATAGCTGTGAAAAATATACTCAAGTATCTGCGAAGGACCAAGAACATGGTGTTAGTCCTCGGTGGCAGTGATACCTTGAGAGTTGAAGGATATACTGATGCCAGCTTTCAGACGGATAGAGACAGTGGTCGGTCTCAGTCGGGCTGGGTATTCCTTTTGAACGGTGGAGCAGTGACTTGGAAAAGTTCCAAGCAAGAAACAGTGGCTGATTCTACGTGCGAATCAGAGTACATAGCAGCAAGTGAAGCGTCAAAGGAAGCGGCTTGGCTGAAGAACTTTATCGGTGACCTTGGAGTAGTCCCGAGTATTCAGAAGCCCTTGGAACTGTTCTGCGATAACGAAGGTGCGGTCGCCTTGACAAAGGAACCGCGAGACCATGGAAAGTCCAGGCATATCGACAGAAAGTACCACTATATCAGACATAGGGTAGAAGAAGGTCACCTCCTTGTAAAGAGGGTATCATCGGAAGATAATCCTGCAGATCCCTTGACAAAGGCTCTGAGTAGGATTAAGCATAATCAGCATGCTAGGAGCATAGGATTAAGAGATGATATAAGTTTTAGTAATTAGATAGGTTTCGAAACTTGTAACAATGTATTGTATTTGACTCTTGTGATTTAATAATAGAGATTTATTATGGTTTACTACTCTTGTCAATACTTTATCATTGTGTTTCAAATTTTGCATGTTTTTACTTCCTGAATAATTGGATTATTCAAATATCCACGGTCAATTACACTTTAAGGGAGTAAGTGTGAAGTAAGACTGTCATGAATTGGTAATAGATTGTCTAAGGAGTTAGACATTGCAATTGGATTGCTGCACCATTCGTGAGTACTTGGAAATGGAGATTTGAGTATTGGATAAACCCGCGCTCAATGGATTGCTTCATGGATTACATCACGAGCAATATTGAGACGATAATATCTTTTGATCTTTAAGCTAAGACATATGAGTTATGATTTACTAGACTGTTGTTCATTGATAATACGAAAACGCATCGGTAACTCGGTGTTATAAAACGTATTGTTGTGAGTAATTTGTTTGGTAAAAGACATAAGTATATGAGTCGAAGTTTATTCGTCCCTTGACCCTAACAGGGAACAGATATCTGTAGGCCTCTCGATGATTTTGAAGTTGACTAAAATGGTTGGCCAAGCGGGACTAAATTGGTAGTCTAAGAGTCATATGCAAATCGGAAATCGAGGAACAGTGATTCAGACCAGATTGATTATATCCATGTCTTGAGTCTGAAAAATATCTTGTTGGACGGAGGATCATCTGATCACTTATCTATGGACAGGACTGATTAGATCAGAGTTTGGCATTGGTTTCTAGGAAGCTACAAGTGCTGGTTAATTAGAGGCTAAATTGGTAATTATAGTCATAGACTTATCCAAGTGGGAGACTGTTGGATTAGGTGTCTAAGCCATGACTAATAATTAGTATTTACCTAATTAATAGAAGCACAGTCCATTTGGGTTGCCCTCATGGCTGGAGGTTTGGTAGAAAATTCGGTAGAGAGAAAGGTTGATTTATTATGGGATCAATAAATCAACAGGAATTAAATATATGGTTTATTAATATATTAAAGTGATAATATATTAATTAGAAACTATATTAATTAATTAGGAATTAATCCAGAATTAATTGGATTTAATTTGGGGATTAAATTAATTAATTAAAGGTGCAGGGACTAAAACTGTAATTATTCAATAGTTGAGTAAGTGGCAGTGTGGAGTGACCAGTGGATTTCGAAATATATATATGGAAATATATTAATTTCGAAATTAATAATATAGATAAATAGGATTTGAATTATAAGATAAAAGGTTTATCTTATTTGAATTCAAAAAGGTTTATCTCTAAGGTTTATCAACTGGCCATTTGAAAAACTATAAATAGGGGTTCCCAGGCACCTCTGGAATTCGCCATTCTCATACTCTCTCTCAAGAATTTCGTGACCCCCTCTCCTCTAGCTTGGGTGTGACTTTCATTTGAGGCAGGATAATTTTGCTGCTCAGCTTCCAAGAAATAAAGGTTGGTTTTTCTGTTTTGATCTTTAGTTTCTTTTTTTTCTGGCCTCTAGGTTTTTGTTATATGTTCAATTAGAAGAAAACATAGATCCTTATAGGTTGCATGTGAACTTAGGTTATTTAGTTCATGGATTGCTTAAAACCTTTCAGATCCTTGGCGGAATCGATCAAGGCGTGATATATTGTTCAAAGTCTCATGACAACTATGTTATAATATGATTAGATTCAATTAAGTACTAAGTATGCAAACAAGATCCACAACATACAAATACAAATCCAAATATAACAACATTTATTACATCAAATTTAAATAGTCTTGTGGGTTTCTAAGGTACACCCTACTTTTCATCAACTTCATTCTTCAAATCTGCATCATGGGTAAAAACAGGTCAACTACGAGAGTTGGTGAGTAATCTAGTTTTATTAAAGAAAATTGTGAGTTTGAATAATTTGAAATTTGTTTTCTTTTGAAGTTGGCAAGCAACTGTTATTGAGATAACAGTTTATAAATCAAAAATTGATTAACAAATTATAACAACAACAATAAGTCCTCACCCTATATATACATATATATGTATATATATATAGGATGGAGCATCTAATCATCATACACACACAACCACGTGCGATCAATCACCTTAGCGTCCCAAGGCGGGGTGGTCAACCCAATAGCGCTATTATTGTCCATAACGTACCTCAAGAATACGGGCATAGTCATGGAGATTAGACTAAATATGATAATGCACTACAAGTACATGTAGCGTAAACAAACAATAATTATACAAATAATGATTCAAGTATAAATGTCTTAACAATGTCTCAATGGTGAAAAAATAATAAAATGAAGTTGGAACATATTAAAACCACATGATACACCCCAAAAGTATTGAAAATTATAAAATATGGGGTAGATTACTCACATTAGTCCAATAAGGAATGCGCGTGTCGTACGATATACGGCTCGAGTCAAAATGTCGTAGAACCTATTATAATTAATAGTTTTGGCTTAGGAATCGATAAACGGGAATATAGTATTAATAAAAATAATTAGACACATATTCTTATATTAGATGAATTAACAATAATCCAATTTTGTTTTGAATATTAATGTATTCATATGTTAAATGAATTTTAAATTGAATTAATTAATTTGCTTAATTAATTTACATTTTCACTTTAGGCAAGATTTTAATAATTTCTTATTAAAATAATAACTAGTCAAATTATAAGTATTTACAGATTTTATATATTATAAACAATTATTTATATGAAATAATCATTAAAAATACATTTTTATATGCTTAGATACTTAGGAAATGGTTTTAAATACTAAACAGTAATGAAACATTATGAAATTATCAGAAAATCATTATTTCATACAATAGTAATTACTGTAAAATTTTCATATTTTTCTTATATGCTTTAGTATTTATTTAGTATTTTAATGATTAAACAACAACAAAATTCAGGAAAAATAATAAATGATTCCCAATAATTCTGGAAAATTAACCATAGTTTTCTAACATTATATTGAGCCTACTGTAAATATGTTGGATATTTTGGACTATGGGAAGTATTTCTTATGTTTTTCATTATTAACTAATCAATAAAATCATAAATAATAGGAAAATATTAAGAGAAAATGATTAGACTTTTTATTTATGATTAACATGTTATATATGATATTCTGATAAGGTTTTATAATTTTTGGACATGTGTAGCTATTTATTATCAATTTAAACCATTAAATAATCATTAAATCAGGAAAAATAAGCAAAAATTCTTACAAAAATCTGTAAATTTTGTCATGGAGTCTTTCAAATGTTAATAAGGTGCGAAAAATATAAAATCTAGATTTTAACATACATAACTATATTTTGCTATTTATTTATCTACAACAAAATATAATACAAAATAAGCATAAAACAGTAATATAAATGCATAAAACTTCATAAATCCACTTTACTCAATGTATGGGTCATCCTAGAATTTTCCCAGAATTTATTGACTACAAAAATTATTTTATGTGAATTATTGCCTTATTATATTGCAATAATTATAGTAATTCAATAAAAATAAGTTATTTTCTGAAAATTTCCAGAACTTCTTATTTTATTTATGGGATTCTGAGAAAAATCAGGTTTATGCATAAAATGAGATTTATATATTTTGGTGGATTTAATTTTTTTCATTCATGAATTTGAAACTTTTAACAACATACCTTGATGAATGCTTCAAGAGGGATGGAGATTTGAGTATGAGAGATTGTTCTTGGCTGGAAAATTGATATTTCTTGGAAGAATTTTGAGATTGAGAGTGAGAGAAAGAATAGAGAGGGTTTGAGTGGTGATGAGAATAATGTGTTGGGAGAAAAATGAAAGGAAAGATGATGGGAGGTGTGAGTGGGAGACCATGGGAATAACTTTTGGCTTTTGGTGGTCTTCATAATTTCCCACTAGCACAAGCATCTCTATGTAATACACTAACTAATATAAAAATTTTATAAAATTTAATGTAGAGTTTATAAAAATAGAGTTTTATAAAAAATAGGTTATTATTTGATTATAACAATCTACTTTGATTTGAAGTTTAATTATAGCATTCAAGTTTGATTCTTTTAATTTAATTAGAGCATCATACTTTGATTTGATTTTAATATGGTATCATAATTTAATTTGATTATAGTTATAACGTTATATTATGCTATATTGCTATTAACGTCAATTTATATCGTATTGTATGGGTTTTGATCCTATTAGCGTCAAGTAAGCTCGAGTAGGGTTTATTAAATTTCCAATTGGGTTGGGTTGACCCGAATCCATTTTAGGCGGATGTCACACCGGATTCAAAGACGGTGGTGGGTGTGCAGGCGATAAGCGCCGCCGTGGCAAGGATGGACAACCACTTGAAACGAGACGGAAACGGGAAGCCGGGAATTGTGCCGACGGTGAGGAAACTTATTTTCGAAAGGCTTGATCCTGCTCTTATTAGAAGAGGAAGGATGGACAAGCATATTGAGCTGTCCAACTGTTGTTTCGAAACGTTTAAGGTTCTGGCCAAGAATTATTTGGATATTGAATCACACGAGTTGTTTCCATCCATCAGATGGGGTATTAAGCGATTCAGGTGATGAAGAATTGTGAATCCATCGTGATTGTTAGGTTCTGTGATTCCGATGACAATTTTGGGGGTGGGGGTTGAATTTTTCTTTTTTTAATTACCAAAATAATAATACATAAAAAAAAATGAAAAAGAAAATAAAAAAGGTATATTAGTCATTTTACCTGGCCAAGGGACCAATAGTGTAAACAAAAGTGTAGTTCAAGTACCATCAGCGTGGAAAAACGAAACGATGACCAAAAGTGAAATTTCATGCAAACCACAGCGACCAAAATTGTAATTTACTCTCTCTCTCTCTCTATATATATATATATATATATATATATATATATATATATATATATATATATATATATATATATATATATATATATATATATATATATATATATATATATATATATATATATATATAGAGAGAGAGAGAGAGAGAGAGAGAGGATGAGGAGGAGGAGGAAAGGGAGTTTGTCGAATATATATAAAGAAAGACTTTGTTAGATTAAATTTAATTTTGTTTAGGGACAAAGAATACAAAAATGACACGGCAAAGGTAGAAAAAGATGATTAAAAAAACATGTTGGAATCATATGTTTTGTTTTCGTTGGTTTGTTTATGGTCATTATTTTATAATTAGGCTATTTATTTAAATTATTATTATATTGGATTAAATTTGATACATAATGTTTAGAGTTCAAACATTGATATCTTTAAAATATTAGTGTTTTGTAATTGACATTCTATGTGGACTTTGAAACGGGTTGATATAAACCTTTTAGATTGTACGGTTAACCATTTTGTTAAAATGATAATTTAAAATACATCGTTTTTATAATTCCTAAACTAACCATTATCAATATGGTTTACTAGTGATGGCTTGGTATAATCCATTCGAAAATAAAGTTTATCCAAGTTTGAGTTACATATGTTTCAACTTTAAGGTACACTGTTGTTCAAAGAAAAAATTATCCTATTATATTCGTGTTTAATATTTGTATGCGGATGCATGTTACTTATAAATTCATATTTGCTTATTTATAAAATTATAACCTTGAAATTGATTTAACAATTTGTAAATGCAATATGTTGTTTCATTTAATTTTCTGTTTCATTTAATTCATCTATGGCACTATCAACCTTTTCAGAGTTACGTCCCTTTGTAAACCTATTTAAGCTTACCTTGACAATATAAAATAAACATTCTGCATAATTTTTGTAAATTAGTTTATTTAAACCGCCAGAATTTTATTAAAAAATAGAAACTAATAAGAAGCTATGAATTCATACGAGAATTACATTCTAAAACTGAAGATGTCATATGTGATGATTATCAAAAACAATGTTTTGTTATATATCATCCTCTGAAAAGCTTATTTATATTATATACTTTATAATATTCATAGTTAGTGACTGTTCAAAAAAGTTGATACGATTACTTTTATTTTATACTTATTTTAATGCAATATGTTGTTCAAAAAAGTTATATTATATACTTTATAATATTCATAGTTTTGATTTTCCTCTCTTTATTCTTTCAACTTTTATTTTTTACTTATTTTAATTCTTTTTTCTAGAACGGTTACATTACTTAAGCAAAAAGATGAAAAGTCTCGGCTTTTGTTTGGCAATTTGTGTGCTTTGTAGTTTGGACCTTTTTGCAAAAAGTATATTAAGTGGTCTATTCTTGCGAGAATAAATTCTTCATTTATTCGCACTTTACTTTTCGAGTTTCTGTAAAAATATGTCGAAGGCCTAACATACATTTCGATTCTGAGTTCATTTTTTAATCGGCTCAAAGATATATATTAAAATTAGCAGGAAGCTAAAAAAGTTACAAAGAAATAACCATGACCAAATTATTCATTCATCTCATCCAACTGATTTTGAGTTTAGAAAATCTTAAAACATACCAACGACACGTATAAATAACAATATCATCAAACAAAATATATTTTCTTATCGTTTTGAACCAAACCTAACCTAGTTGCGATACTGTTAAGTATATTTTGTATGTGTATTGGGCTGCTTTAATGATGGTCATTGTTTATAGTTTGTTTAAGGTTTTTTGTATACTGGGCCTATTTGTGAGACTACGCATCACCTACACATTATTTCAATATCATATATTGGTTGTCACTCTGATAACATGTGATGTACTGTATTGTTGGTGGTTGCGCTAGTATTATTCTGTTATTATTATTGTGAAGAACTTAGCAGGATGATTACTCGCCAAACTTTCAAAGCTTATAGTTTGTTATGTGTTGTTTTTTAGGCCCTAGTAATAGTGGTAGAGGTAAGTAGATAATTGAGGGATAGAAGACCTTAGAGCTTACTTACATTTGTGCTTGATGTGTATATATTAGTGTTGTAAAACTCAGCCTACTCGGAATCGGGTGTTGTCCGATGCGCTTTTATGAGAATCGACCAAAAATACTTGGATTTGGTCAAAATCGTTCAACCTCGGTGTTACTCAGTCAAACTCGGTGCTACTCGGTCAACATCGGTGCAACTCGGTCAACCTTGAAATCTGTCAAACTTAGAAAAATTAGGTTAAACTCGGGAATTTTGAATTGTTTTATAAAATAAATAATTATAATTGTTATGTAATTAGTTTAAACATATCATATATTTACTTATTTAATAAACATTTTGTTGTTTAATTTTAGTTTTGTTTAATTCAAATCAAATTTGATGCAACTATAACTATATTCAGTATTTCAGTTTGTATAATCATATAATATTTACGTATTTACCATATCCGAGTACTCGTTGAGTACTCCCTGCCTGGACCGCATACTCGCTACTCGCTAGTCGACCGACTTGGCACCGCTTAGCGACTTTTGCACCATTGGTATATATAGATGTAATACCCGGTTTGGACCGTGGGGATATTTATATATAATGTATGTTAATAACTTCTTGTAAACAATAATTTAATATTGAAGTCCACATGTTTTGTTGTATAAAAATTTGGATGTACTTCGTATTAAATTGTTGGGTGTTACAATGGTCACCACCAGTGAACCATGGGCCATGGCTAACGACTAGATTTAAGAGTTTGGTTATCAATAGTGCAATATTTAAAAGTCCACATGTTTTGTCAATACTTTTGATTATCAATAGTGCAATATTTTGAACTCAGATTATGTAATATTGACTTGTTAATTAAATGTTTGGTTGACCTTAATCTGAACTTCATTATTGCAGCCTTCAAGTAAGACCCAAGAAAAAATTGCAAAAACTTGATCCATTACTTGCTAGCATTGACCCAAAATAGCGCACTATTCATAGGCCCAAGAAATAGCCCAACAGATGACTAGCCCAATCCTCTTCTTTTCTGGTTATTTAATTAATTGAACCCATTCCAGATAATTGTGTAAAGCATTGCAACATATAATTTTTTTAATTCATATCTTAGTGTAAATTGAGTAACAACAAGTTCTCTAGTTTATTAGTTATCTAAAATTTAACAATCTTGTTGGATATGTTGTAGAATTATTGTTAAACAACCTGTACACAAGTTAAAGCGGTCATTTTAGGATAATTGAGATACCGCTCTGTAACCAAAATGTAAATTTGTGAAGTTTAAAGAGCAAAAATATACAATAAGTTAATTTCGTATCATTGGTAATATTCAGGTCTAAAGTTAAAAAAAATAATAATAAAAAGCAATGGACGCGATATGGAAGGTTCTATTCTTCGTTGACTTGATTGCAAGTTTACTTGTGATTTTTCCAAAATGTACCAGTATCAAATATCATCTTTTGTTCTTCCTTCTTCCTAAAAAAAAAAAAAAGAAAAAAAAAAAACAACACTTTTTCATCTTGGGATGAAAATGGTTTTTACTTTTGAATCTTGATTGTAGAGTTTACTTGTGGATTTCTAACTCTTTGCCTTATCCATTTTCTTAAATGTACCAGTATCAAATATCATCTTTTATTCTTCCTTCCTAAAAACAATTTTTTGTTTTTCATCTTGCGATGAAAATCGTTTTACTTTTGAAGTCTATCTAGATTTACTTTTGTACCTATTTATGAATATCAACAAATATTTATTCAACTATAAAAAACTTCAATGAATTGTGTATCTTTGAACCTTGCAACTATATTTAGATAAAAAACAATCTAAACAAGTGTTAATCAAAATTATACAACTAAACACATAATTACATGGCCGATAACTTCACTTATTTATATGTTCATTTATATTGTGGTAATCATGCACTCATTTTAGAAACATTAAGATACCTGAGCAACCAAAATGTAACGTTTTAAAGAACTAAAACATAAAACAGATTAGTTTCTTGGTCAAAAATATTCTTGTATCGTGTTTTAACTTTAATATGTATATCAACATTCGAAGCATAATGTGTCCATTTAATATATTTTTTCTCAGTTACACCACTAATGATCTTTTAGTCTAAAAGTAAAAATAATTATGAGTGAACGGGTAAGAGAAGGTTCTATTCTTCATTGACTTAATTTTGAAGTTTCCTTGTTAACTCGTTAACGTATTTTTCAAGAAAACACACCACTATAAGATATCATCACTTGTTTTTCCCTCTTCCAAAAAGAATTTGACAATTTGTATTATGGAATGAAATTTCTATGAGACTTTAATGTTGGATAATTATGAGACCACTTAATATCTAAATAATATATTGCTATCATAAATTCGATATTAATAGATAATGCTATTTAAAATTGTTGATGAGTATGATTTTGAATAGTAGATAAACATTATCTAGTGTTTATCCTGTGGGTTGAGTTCCAGGTTGAATCAAACTCATCTCTATCCCTTAAATCTCTCACATTCGGTTATATCTCCATCTATATAAACACGTGATGAGTAGCAAATCAGATATACGAAAACACACACTAAAATTCGTGAGGTATATTGCTGGGGGATTTAGAGAGAGCTTTTGAGATCAACTGGAAAACTAACCCTACACATCAGATCTGAAAAGTTCAATAGAAACAGGTATGTTATCTTCGTTTGTTTATTTCTTTTAATCAGATTCGGGATCAAGATCTAAGGTTTAAGCTTCCGCGTTTATGTTTTGGTTATTGAAAAATAACCAACAATTGGTATCAGAGCTTACTCGAATCTGTTAAATAATAATAATAATAATAACAACAATAAATAATAAAATTACTTGTTTAAGATCGTTGAAACTTACCTGTTTCGAAAGCCTTAAGATCTCTAAAAGAAAATTTTGAAACTTACCTGTTTCGAAAGCCTTAAGATCTCTAAAAGAAAATTTTAAAGAAAAAGAAAAGAAGAATTTTTGGTTAAGATAAGTAAATTAAAGTCTTCGTATACACGTACCTATTTTTTCTGTATCAAGATTGCATTTTTTTATGTGCTTGTTTTCTTGAGCGACGATGAAAGAACTAATATTATTTGTTCTAGTTCACATTGGTGTGAGAAGTTTTTTTATGCAACAATCTTAAAACTTTGGTAAATATAGACACGGCTTACGTCCTTTGTGATCTTTTGGCAGACTACACCTACATCAATACTAGTCCTTATAGACCAATGGGCCATGTCAGTGTTTTATTTTATATTTGAAAGTAGATTGAGCAAGCTAGAATATACTTTTATGTTTCTTGTGTATCTTGATTTGTTGCTGGCTGCTTTTGTTATTTGACAATCTGTAAGTTTTTTTTTTCTTCTCTGATTTGGATATTGACCGTACAAAAGGTTTTATCATTTAAATGTAATCCATTTTGAGATAGGTTACCTTTTGCATTATCGTTAACTCCAAAAAAAAATCCGATTAATGCTTTTATCCGGAATTTTAAAATAAGATTTGTTTACGAATATTCCTTTTTTGTTATACGGTTCAACTTGTTGATATTGATTTTTATGGATAAAGCTATGAAGTTTAATTATGGGTATTAAAACTCACTAAAAATATTAAAGTTTTGATATGTTATTAGGTCCATGTGTAACATCATTGATACCTATATTTTCTTTTACCACACCGATGACCACGTATATATATCTTGATCCATTATCATGTGATTCTAGTTCTGGAACATCCCTCTTCATTTATTCACTTCTATGTGGTCTTTTCGTAATGGATTAAATTTAAGTTTTGGTGGATAAATTTATGCAAATTTGTTTTATTCAATCTAGAAACACATGATAGTTTGTTGACATTAAGTGTGGGTATGCGTAGGGTGAGATTCGGTCGTTTTTTTTCGGGTTAGGCGGTTCGGTTTAATCGATATTTTTTTTGGGGTCACCCGAATAGCACTTTCAATTAAACCATTAACCGAACCGAAACCATATAACCCGAACTTGAATTCTTATTCGATTTCCGGTTCAGACGATTTTATGTCATTTTCTAGTATTTTTTATCCAACTTGAAAATGACGTTTTTTTTAAATCGTAGACTTGTCTTTAGTTTTAAAATACATGCCATGGAATTTTGACTATTTATGCTAATTAGGTTCTTTGTATTGATATCCATGAGACTAAAATTGTATCATCGATTGATTTATTCAAGTTGCGGCACATTTAATTTTTTTTTTGTTTTTGGGTTTGTTAACAAATTTCAGTTATGACATTGTTTATTTTTGAAGTAGTTTAATTGACATCAATATATTGCCAAAGCGATCTCTTTTGTGAAAATTAATTTACTACGAATTTAAATTTTATGGTTTATGTGTTTATTAATGCGGATATTAACCGACCCAAAGATATGTTAATATTTGGTCGGATAAATACATATGTTGTGGTAAACATTTGACAATTATTCGGATAAATACATATCTAAGGTTTAAGCTTCCGCGTTTATGTTTTGGTTATTGAAAAATAACAAACATTTAAACCTTAATTTACTTTATACATACATGTGATCATCGAGAAATGTTTTTGTCCAGAAATTCCTTATATTCCGTTTTAATCAATAGCATTTCATACGTCTTTAATTTCATTAAGTAAATATTTTCAATGAATTATTTCAAACGTTGCATTAATTTGAACGGATTATTATTATTATTATTACCAAAGTAAGTGTTGATGATAGTTCAAAAACCAAACTCACAATCACATTTCCAGTAAACTTTACTTATTTATTTATTTTGATATTCTGGCGATTAACCCTTTAGGCAAATTAATTAAAATATTCAATGTAAAAACATATTCTAAGTTATGATAATGGTAGGGCTATATTATCCAATTGATGAGACATTACAAGACTAAATATCTATTTAGATGTCAAATCTAAGTCTATCAATATTCAAAATGTACGATACAACTCTTGATAAACTTTAAACCAATTAAAAACCTTGAAACTATTTAATAATCTTTGAATGAAATCATTCAAGATCACAAATGTTTGGGTAATTAATATATAAATGGAATCCTTTAGATTTAACTCTAAATAACTTTTATCCTTCCAAAATAAAAACCATATTCCATATATAAAATTTGTCCTTACACACAAAAACATTTCCCGTTATTGCTATATGACTGGTACATGACGTCTTTTAACAAGTTCAACTACATGTTGTTCATTGACTATGAAAAAGTCAAAGAATTAAAATCGATTTCTAGAAGTGGTCAGGTCATTGAAAAAGATTTTGATTTTAAATTTACCAAAAATATCAGGTGCATGGACATGCTAATTGAGGTGTTATACGTGGTAAAACACCGTTGGTCCATTGATTGTGTTTAAAACTTTATATCAGATTTCACTGGGTCCCACACGTTTCTCGTTAGTGGACTACGGGAGTCTTTCGTAACTTTCGTTCTCGTTATCAAAACCCTTGGAATCCCGTATAAGCAACAAGTTTCATGTGGATCCGCCGTTGATTTAAGCTTCTATCATTTTAGACCGTCCGATGGGTAACCTGTCGCCACTTACTTGGTCTTTCATCATAAAGGCAAAATTGGAAACAAGTCCACTGATGAAATATCGTATGAAATAGTGACGCGTGTAAAAAGTTTGGTAGGGACGAATTAGTCTTTCATTGCTCTTTAAAGGAAATAGGAAGAGAAATACAATTCACGTGGTTTTAAGGAAGAATGTATATATCGAAGTATCCGATGTGTTAAGGTAAATTTTTTTATTTATTTGTCAAAAGTAATTAATATATTGTCATTAACCATTAAATAATTATTTATTTTTATATTAAAATAAAATATTGATGTAAATTATTGATATTATCGTTAACTATAAGATAAGAAAATACGTTTATTAAAAGTTGAAAATAAAAAATTTAAAAACTGTTATACTAATAATATCCAATTAATGTAATAATATTCAGATATTATGTTTCAAATATATTATATCATCAATGAATACAATTTTCAATCTTAGTATATCATTTTTATTCTTAAGATTAATTGTTTCTCATATCGTACACAACTGCACCTGAATAACTCACTAATCTTTCAATGGATTAAATTAACTTATCTAAGTATATGTCATCACAATAATAAAGTCCATAGTTGAAATGAAGTCTCTAATTGAAACGAAGTCTTTTCATGTGGTTATATTAAACCATATATTTAATGAAATACAACTAATTTCATTGAATATTTATTTTAATGTCAAAACTCTCTAACGTCTAATTAATCTTATCATTAAACTACTACAATTCAAAATGTATTTTTAACTTATGATAGTTTATTGATATTTATGATACATAGAATGATGAAATGTAACAAAATGTCGTATATATTTTTTAACTTCAAACTAAATTGGTTTTTGAATATTGATACAAAAATTATTAACTTTAAAAGATGGATTTTTACATTAAATTTAACCAAAAATCTTTCAATTGATGAATTAAATATCATGAGTTAAAAAGGTTTTTGAATTGAAATAGTTAAAGAGACACATAAATGATAAATGTTTCTTATAACAAAACATTCGTGAATTATTATTTAAAGAACAACAATATACTATAGTTTCATAAATCATTAATTAGTTTCAATAACAAATAATAATATACATATTGATAAAACTATATTCTGATAGGGTAAATATCTAAGAAAATAGTTGTGACCCAAACCTAGAGTCAGTTAATATTAATTTATGATAAAGTTTCAGACCGTTATATATCGGTTCAACTAATTTTACATTTAACATATACAATAAAATTAAAAATATATGTTTATTGTCAAGATCTAAGCAACTAAATGCTCATATTTAACTAAAATAAACCACCTTAATTAATATGATAATATCATTATAATATCTAACTTTGTCATAATATTTACAATTACAAACAAACGATAATGTTTGTATTGATTTAATAAGCATACTAAACGCGTGTTTTTACATATATTTAATTTTACAAATTACATATACAATAAAATTGGAATCATTTTTAATCGTCAACTTGAAACAATTAAAAACTAAAGTTTATTTAAAATGAATTATCATGATTCATGTGATAATATCATTATAATATATAAAGTGTATCGTAACATTTATGATTACCAACTAAAGATGATATTATTATTAAAAGAATTCAAAAAGTCATAAGAGTTCTAAATAAATGTGATTGAAGGAAAAATACATCATATATATATATATATATATATATATATATATATATATATATATATATATATATATATATATATATATATATATATATATATATATATATATATATATATTGTGTGTGTGTATATATATATATATATATATATATATATATATATATATATATATATATATATATATATATATATATATATATATATATATGTATATATATATATATGTATATATATATATATGTATTTATATATATATATATATATATATATATATATATATATATATATATATATATATATATATATATATATATATATATATATATATATGCATGTATGTATGTATGTATGTATGTATATACATATATATAAATTTGGGATCTGGTAAGAATTAATATTTCGTAGGAAGGTAAGAAGTTCTTTATGTACATTTTTTTTCGGCGAACCAACAAAATGAATCAATAGATGATGCAAAAATAATATGATTCACAAAAAAGAAATTCTCAAAAAAAACAACTCGATAATTGATTTTTACGATGATTTTGTCGTTATTCAATAAAATTGTCTGTAACGTGAATAAAAACTTGATTTACTAAAAAATAATTCATCAATATGTTTTTTCAGGAATCTATTTCTATGAATCATGTTATTTTTTAGAGAAAATGACACTGTAGCTCAATGAACTTTTAGCTTTTGGTTTAAAATGTCTCTGAAGTTATTTTTTTGCTTTCTAGGGGCATGAACTATATTATTTCTGGTTAAAAACATCCTTAACCCCCAAATGAAGGGGTCAGCCGGTTAAAAACGTCTAGCCAGCTGCCATGTCACTCTTTCTCACTCCTAGTCAGCTACCATGTCACTTGTACTTACCCCTAATCATCTACCTATATTGTTTCGAGATTCAATCGCAATCGGGATTTTTTTGAATGGTATAATCTCATTTTTCTTCTATTTCCACCCATGATGGGGGTTCATTTAGATTTCCATCTCTTTGATTTCCACCCATGATAGGGGTTTCGTGGATGCACATTCCGATTGCGATTGAACCCCGAAGCATTAACATCAATTTCGATCCCGATTGCGACGACGATCCTGATTGTGATTGAATCTCGAAGCATCAACATCAATTTCAACAAAAACAATCTACCGATTTTGATTTGGCTTCTTCCGATTCAGGTTTGTTTCGCCTTTGAAGTCTTCAATCTACCGATTTACTGGTCGGAGTTTACTTATTCCGTGTGCGACGTGACAATTATCTCCATAAGGACAGGCTCCGGTCTCATGCCACTTGTTGCAGAGCTCAGTCTTCGACATTCCTTGATTGTATACCTCGAATTACAATCCCTCCCCTGGCACGCATACTCGTTGCTGTGTCAAAGCAAATTTGTTACGAATTCCAATCCATCCCCTTGGGGTTGAATCGCTTGTTTAGATCATATAGCGACTTACCGATTGACCTAATGAAGCATTTGTAACTTGTTGGTAAGTTGGTCGTTAAGTAGAAATCGATTTCAGATAACTCTTGGAACGAACGGAAATACTTTTCGACATTGAAACTCTCCGTTTCTTTTTACTCTTGTGATGGAAGGATTGAGTGAAGCTATAAAAAAAAGCTGAGAGTAATAATAGTTATGTAGGAACAAAAATAGGAGAGAACAATGTACCTCTAACTCATTTATTTTTTACAGATGACTCAATCTTTTTTGGCGAATGGACCATTGACAACATCTTAAATCTGATCGGAATCTTATTTTGCTTCCAAAAGGTGGAGGGTCTAAAGCTCAACTTAGATAAAATCTTGCTGTTTGGTTTAGGTCAACAGCATGAAGTGGTAGAGGCTATGGTGATGGTTATCGGTTGCAAAGCTGGGCATTTTCCAACAATTTTTCTTGGAATGCCCATTGGGATAAATATAGGCTTAATTAAACCATGGCGGAGTCTTATTGATAAATTCCGTTCCAAATTAAGCAAATGGAAATCTAGAACTCTCTCCATAGGAGGAAGACACACCCTAGTATGTAATGTACTAGGAAGCCTTGGCAATTTTCTTTTCTCGTTATTCAAAGTGCCAAAAGGTGTTCTTCGAACCCTTGAAAGAATTAAACGGAATTTCTTTTGGGGTGATGAGAAAGAGAGCAGGAAAATTCCATGGTTCAAGTGGGAAAATGTTCTCTCTGATAAGAAGAAAGGAGGCTTAGGGGTCGGTTCGTTAGAGGACTCCAACCGCTCTTTATTATCTAAATGGTTATGGAGGTTTAAAACGGAGCAAGGGGCTTTATGGGTAAAAATAGTGCAAAGTATTCACGGTTTTAATGGTGGAATAGATGGCGCTGAGAAGATCAAGTCAGGCCATACCTGGAGAAGAATTATCAAGCAATGGGATGAGCTTTCAAAATCACAATTGGACCCAAGATCACTAATCAAAAAGCAAGTTGGAAATGGAAAAGCTACAATTTTCTGGGAAGACCGGTGGACAGGAGATCAACCGTTAAGAGCAAAGTTCCCTAGATTATACAATTTGGAAATTAATAAACACATCACAGTTGAAGAAAAACTTAGAAACGGGACACCTGATTGGAGAGCAGGTGAGAATGATAGGGAAGGGAGAAGAAAAGAGGAGTTGACTAAGCTAAAGCAGATAATTGACCAAGTGACCCTTTCAGACACCAAGGATGTTTGGGTTTGTCTCGATGGCCCAAAAAAACGATTCACTGTAGGATGGATGTGCAAAAGACTGGTCGACAATTTACAAGATTCGATTGGCAATTACAGAGGTCTTAGATGGATCCCAAAAAACATAGAACTCAGATATGGAAAGGTGAAAGAAACAGACTCCCAACTAAGGATAACCTCGAGAAAATGGGTATTACTTTAGACTGTAACAAATGTGGGATCTGTAAGGAAGAAGTTGAATCCCTAAATCATGTTATTTTCAAATGTCGATTGGCAAAGGAGACCTGGGCTAGAGTAAATTCCTGGTGGAAAATTCATATTCGCGATGACTATAATAGTCTGTAGGACCTGTTTGACGACTTGGATTCTAAAGCTCACTCAACATTGGAGAAGAAACTTTTATTAGTTGTTGGAGTTGCTTTTTTCATCCATCTGTGGAAAAATAGAAACAATTTCATCTTCAACAACAAGCACATCACGGTTGAGGAGATCTTTATTAGAGCCTAAGGAGAAGCTTTGTTGTGGATCGAAAGCAGATCAAAGCAATTGGTGATAGATATGTGTATGTGGCTAGATAATCCAAAAATTTCTTGTAATCCGATATAAACTTCTGTAGCCTCCCAGCTCCTGGCTGGGTTTGGTTTGTATATATATATATATATATATATATATATATATATATATATATATATATATATATATATATATATATATATATATATATATATATATATATATATATATATATTACATAATCAAAATCAGCGGAGGATGTACAACATGGACAACTAAAGATGTGAAAGTAAGAAACATCAGGTTTTCTTCCCTTGATCACTTCATATGCAGTCATGGAATGTCTTTTGACAACGATGGAACTGTTTTGAGTGTAACACGTTGTATTGACTGCTTCATCCCAGAATTGTAAGGACAAACCAGATTCAACGATCATAGTTTCCTGCTTCGATCAAAGTCGTTTTTCTTATTTCAGAAACTCCATTTGGCTTAGGAGTTCTAATTAAGAGAAATTTTGGGAGATCCCCATTTCATTACAAAATGATTATAGTGTGAAGTTTTTGAATGTTGTGCCCTGCTCACTTCGAAGTTGTCTAACCTTCTTGTCTAGATATAGCTCAGTACATTTAATGAAATGCGATATCTCTTCAGCACCATCACTCTTATTCTTTAGGAACATTACCCATGTGAATCTTGAAAATTTATCAAAAATTACCAATGAGTATTTATTTCGAACTAAGGTTTGAACTGGACCTGGTCCAAACATATCAACGTGAAGTAGAGAAAGTGGTGAAGCAATATAGGAGAACTACTTGGATTGAAAAGTGGTATTGTGCTGCTTTTCCAGTTCACATGTTGAACATAGTTTGTTCTTTAAGAATCTCATTTTTGGAATACCTCTGATAAGATCATTATTTACAAGCTTTGGAATTGATTGAAGTTAAGATTAGATAGCCTTTTATGCAAAATCCTGTACTGAGCCTTGGATAGAAAACACATCTTCATGTCTTGATTGGCTAAGAAGATGTCCATGATGTAGATGTCTCCATTTCTCTTGGCACACATGACAACCTTGTTTTAAGAGTCGATGACGTTCCCTTCTTTTTTATTAAAATGTATATAGTCAGCATCATAAAGTTGACTAATAGAGATTAGATTATGCTTCAGACATTTTACAAAAGAAACTTTTGAAAATAAAACAAGTTTACATTTTAATGTTTCATAAACTTTGGTGTGACCTTTACTAATGTCACTGAAAGTGACAAAGCGACCATCTTGCTTGGCATAGTCTTTCAAAAGTGATTTTAAACACGTCATATGCATGTAACAACCATTGTTAGGATACCAAATATGCTCGGTTCATGTGGTCACAACTAGAGGTGCACAAAAAAACCGGATCACAATCCAAATCCGGTTTTGGGATCCGAATCCGATGCGGTTTCCAATCCGATCTGCCGGATCATTCCAGTTTGAAAGTAATTCCGTTGAATCCGGTTTCCCGATCTGGTTTTCGATCCGGATATTCCAGGGGCTGATAGCCGTTTTTTTCAAAAAAATGTGACCGTTAGGAACGGTCTTGTGACCGTTTGGAGCATAAATAGTGACAAAAATTGACCCTTTATACCCTTTATATCCTATATATACATCATATATGTTGTGGTTAACTCAAAAATCTTAAAATCCCCTTTTAAAACTAAAAAAACTCTCAAAAAATGGCTTCCGGTTCCGGTTCCGGATGTGGGCAATCGCAATCTTCCGTTGGTGTTGGAGATTCGTCAAGCAACGTTACGGTTGTTGCAATCAAACCGACAAAAAGAAACCAAGAGATTTGGTGCAATTACGATTTGTGTGTAATGTTTAGCGGTCCAAAAAAGGTGCGGTGCAAGAAATGTGGTTCTTTTTTTCGAGAAGACGGAAATACAACTTTGAGAAATCATATGAATATGTATTGCAAAGCGGTAAAATTTGGTCCGGATTATGATCAAACAACAATGACGAATGAAGCTACATTATGGCATTACGAAGCGGCTCGAGTTCGTGATCGGATGGCGAAGTTTGTGATTCAAGAAAGTTTGTCTTTTGACTACTTCAACAATGCCCGATTGACAAAACTCATTCAAGAAACTCTACAACTGCGTTACACCCATGTAAGTCGTACAACCCTTCGACGCGATTGAATAGAAATGTGGATAATTGCAAAAAATGATATGATTCTAGGATTTCAAAATATAGATACCGGTATAAATTTAAATTGTGATGTTTGGATGGCTCCACATGGTTCACCGGATTCGTACATTTGCGTTACCGCTCATTGGGTAAATCCCAATAGTTGGTAAATGATGAAGCGTACGATTACGTTTGAATTGTTTGGATATCTACATACCGGTGAAAATTTATATCAAATTTTGGATTATGTTATCAAAACTTATAAACTAGAAGGAAAATTATTTTCAATATCGTTTGATAATGCATCAAATAACAACGTCGCGGTTGAAAAACTAAAATTAAAATATAAACCGCTTTGCGACGGTATTTTTTTCCATAGTCGATGTGTTGCACATATCATTAATTTGGTGGTGCAAGACGGGCTAAGTTTCATTGGAGATATAAAAGATACTTTCAAAAATATGCTACGTGACGTTTTTAGTTCTAGTAACGCTCAATATCATAAATATATGAAGTTTTGTGCCGATGCAAAGCCGTTTGGTTGGGTCCGAATTGGGACGTACCCACTCGATAGAATTCCACTTGTAATATGTTTGAATGTGCTTTACCTCAAAAAGATACTTTAAAAATGTTTCATGACCACCTTACGGAACGCAATCGGGTTACGCCTTATCCGGAGTCGAGTTGGCATACTATCAAGCTTGTTACCAACATGCTTGGAGTTTTTAAAAAAGCAACTACTTTTTATCCGGAGTTTATTATCCTACAAGTTGTCTAGTTTTAAATCAAATCATTTTAATGACTTCGAAAATTAACGAATTTGAAATGAGAGGCGGTATGTTTGAAGACATGGTGAAACCGATGAAAGCAAAGTTTATAAAGTATTTCAAAAATATGCCTCCTGTTATAACTTGTGCCGCCGCTTTAAACTCAACTCTTAACATTGGCAGGGTTGAGACTTTACTTCATAATATTCCTTTCGATTTGCGTTTATTAGACGATGACATTGATTTTGCATCAAAAGAAATATCGAGATTTAAGAATATTTTCCAAAGTTTGTTTCAAGTTTATTTAACAAAATATGGTTCAACAAACATTCATGACATGATGTGAAATTCAAGGGCTTCCGGATCCACTTCTCATAATAATAACGAAACAATTCGACTCTATAACACTTTAAGAAATGAAAATACCAACGAGCTCGGTCTAGCACTCCTAGTAGTGAGCACGGAAGGTACATTGCATCAGATTTTTTGTCACAACTAAGTGTTGAGGAGTTTGAGAATTTGGATATTTTGGCTTGGTGGAAAGAAAAGGAATCCCAATTTCCGATTCTAGCCGCTATAGCACGTGATGTACTAACCGTCCAAGCTTCTACGGTAGCTTCGGAATCCGCTTTTTATGTTAGTGGCAGGGTTATTTCACCAAGAATAACAAAACTCACCCCTTTGTCGGTTGAAGTGTGCATTTGTTTGAAAGATTACTTAGATGGTGTGGAACGCATACAACATGTTTCACCACTTCAAGGCGAAATAAAGGAGGTTGAAAATGAAATCCATGAAGAAGAAATAGCTACAGAGCTCGCTTATGAGGAAGAATTGCACAACATGACATATAATGAGGACTAAAATCAAGCAACAACGACTACTACGACGGCAATTAAAAAAGTTCTCGCTTAGATGACGACGATGTTTTAAGTTTTATGTTTTTATGTTTCAAGATGTATTAGTTTATTCCTTTATGTATTCCTTTGATAAAAAGCAAAAAAAAAATAAAAAAAATATGAAAATTGCTTCAAAAAACAACCTCCTGTCAACAATCAAAATTGCTCCAAAATACCGGATTTTTAAAACCGGTTTGAGATCCGATCATGTTTGTATAGGATCGGGAATTTTTCTGTATAAACCGGTTTCGATCCGATCCGTTTTCACCCGAAATCCGGTTTTGACTTCTTTGACAGGATCCGATCCGGTTCCAGATCCAGAAAAAATCCGGTTTGAGCACCTCCAGTCACAACTAAAGAGGGTTGATTTTTCTTTCAAACCCATTTTGTAATGTGTTTAGTTAACGGATATTTTAATGAGGGAAAAACTTCATAGCAACCCAATAACCTTAGGCCACACATCGAGATCCAAAACCTCAATTAAAACTGTGAATTAGTTTAATTAGATTCACCCACAAGATATTTCATCAACTCGAGCAATATTCTTCCCAAGAAGTAAACAAGTTACATAAAGGTAACTTGTCTGGGCAACATCCAGTAATCAAGGCCAAACTCTCGATGTCCCCCATCTAACTCCAATTTGGCAAAGATTCGGGTTTAATTAGTGTTTAAAATATTACAACAAATTTAATCAAATAAACATTTCAATTATTATATACTTCAGTTACGCATACCGTTTTGATTTAATTTGAACCATGTCCTTTTCCTTCATGTCATCATTCAACTTTTTAGATATTTTCCCAACAGGTTCATTATTCCAAATAGAATGCACTTTATACAGAAAACGAAACCAGTACTGTTTTGGATAACTATTCTTATTATGAATGTACGAACAAGCGGATAAGTAATCGTATACATAACATAAATAAATAGATAAATATTATCTTAATTTGGTCAGTGATCATTTATTTAGTTATTAATGGATTGAAACCGAACCAACTTTTTATTTGCTCGGAAATGATTATTTGTGAAGAGTCCTACGCCTAATATTCGGTCACCAACATTTGGTAATCGGCCATGCTGCAAGGAATTGTTTTCAGATTGCCACTTTTGTTTTTAAACTTATATGTTGATTTAGAACACCACTTATGTATTAGATGATATTGAAGGCAGGGGCGGATCCATGAATTATTACTAGGGGATGCATCCAAAAAAAATTTCCCGGATAGAAATCCTAGCTTGAACATCTTTTGGTAAACTTTTCTGATTTTCCTGCAATCCCTATTTTGTAAAAATCATAACAAATTCTAGAAAAGTCGTATGAGGTTAAGGCTGGTGCCAAAAGTTCGGTATTGGAGTTTAGTATATTTGGTTAGTTGAGCCTGAAAGTTGAATATAAACATAAGTAGTTTGAAAAGATCAATTTCTCACTGATCATTTTGGGTGAATCTGTTTTGTGGTCATAACTTGTAAAAATCATATCAAATCAAGGAAAAATAATTAGAAGACGAATTATATATACATGCGAAGCTAAGAGTATGAACTATATGATAGAGTCGTCCGAAAGTTGAGCCGGTGCAAGGGCTCACCCTGGAACCCCCTTGAATCCGCCCGTGATTGAAGGTGTTAATCAATGCCATGTGTATGTCGTTTCAGGAGCCAACTCCCACCCAAAACATACGTGGGTCTAAGTCAAATGGCCTTTCCATGTGCCTTCTTCTCAAAAGCCATATGGGCCGTCTTACCTTATCTCACTATCTAAAGTAACCCACCATTTGTCTTTTTCACACGAATTATTATCTTATATATTCCGTAGAGTTGCAAAAATCGGATAAAAGAATTGATCGGCTGTTTGCTGCAGTACATAAACCGATTTTGGGAGAAATTGTTTTACATTGAAACCGATTTTTGTTGTGTATATATATATATATATATATATATATATATATATATATATATATATATATATATATATATATATATATATATATATATATATATATATATATATATATATATATATATTAGGTTAAAAACCCGTGTAATACACGAGATGATTAAAAAATTATAAATTAATATGAAAAATATCAATATTGCAGATGATAAAATTATCATTGTAATTTACATTTTATTAATGAACTTATTTAAAGATGAATGCTAAAAACAATTTTTTTTGTCAAGAAAATTATACTATAAATGAGTTTCAATGTACAAATAAATGAATCTTTTCTTGATCATCTAAAAAGAATCCAAAAAAGTCATTTTTTCCTTTTTTTCAGAGTATGATGCTTTTCATGAATTTTTTCTGCAAAGTTCAATGTTATTAATGATTTTTTTTCTCCAGAAAATTGCCATATAAATGTGCCTCAATGTCCAAAAAAAATGAAAATTTTTTGGATCATGTAAAAAAAATGAGAAAAAGTCACATTTCAAAGTACGGTGTCATTAATGAGATTTTTTTTGTAAAGTTCAATGTTAAAACGTTAAAAAAAATTTAAAAAACTTTTCTATAAATGAAAATTAATATACAAAAAATGTGAACTGGAAATTCCCATACACGAATGTTTGTCTTTGTAACTTCAAGGATAATAATTCAAAAAGAAAAGAAATTAATGTTACATGAGGTAAAACAATAGAAATAAAGAAGTGGATCATAAAGAATATAACATACAATCATGTTAACAAAATGGATTGTTTTAATGGTTAAATAATAAAGAGAAATGTGAAATGTGATATTTCAAGAGGTTTGTGCATGATGAAATATGCCATTATGGTTTCCCTTTTGTCCTGTACAAGTAGATCAACAATGTGAGTGTTCTAATTACAGGTTCGTTTTCCTTATATTCTGCATCACAAAGATTTTAAATCAATATGAGTGTTCTAATATGAGTGTTTTTGTGTACTACACGAATAAGGAAATAAAAATTGCAAAATTATACAACAAAATATAAATCTATACATACAAATACTATCTAATATACCATAAAGCAAATATAATTAGATTGTAATTCGAAAAATTATTTAAAAACCCAAGCATCAAATATTAAAATTTTAATATAGTGTATACAACAATTCATGTGAAAAATCATGTATTCCAACAAAATTAAATTTCACGGTAGCATTTCATGTTGTGTTTTTAGTTGTTAAATTGAAGGATTTCAGTCCCTCCAAGATTCTTTAAATTTCATGTGTATAAACAAAGACATGTTTGAACATAAATAAATGATAATTTTTGTTTTTGATTCCCGATCACAGAACAAAGTCGACTCTGTTAGAAGAGGAAATTAACCTTTCATTTTTAGTTTGTCGTTTTGTCTTGTCACAACCCACACCCAATATTATACACAAGTTCGATTTTTGTGGTTATAAAAAAATATAAGTATATTACAAATGTTTGTAAAATGGATGTTCAAATCTACTATGTAGAAGACACATGGAACATCGTTGCTCATTAATACATTAGTTATACTTAATATATTTGTTGGAACAAAGTTGTCTAAAATTATTTCTAAGATTATATGTAACTAAATTATTACCAAGGTGTGGCTCCTAATATGTAAACAGGTTAAAGTTTAGTCAAAATGTGACCGATTTGCCCATTTTGAAAGTAGAAGTACATGAGTTTTTTTTATATTTTCATTTATGTATACTTTTTCTTTCCTAAACGTTCATTATTTAAGGAAAACACAAGAAATTTATTTTGTTGGGTCATTATTTTTAATTCTTTCTGATGAATTTATTTCTTAATAGCTTTATCATTCAATTTGACACAACCATATTAATTAACAATAATGTTTAAAAGCAACTTATTAATTAATTATATAACAAAAGACACATGACAAAGATGCTATTTATACAACTGAAAAGGCTTTATATGATATATTTGGATGTTGGTTATCTCTTGCCTATCATTACGTGCACTTGCACCCGTAGATACAATTGATAAGACCTGATCCCGAATTTGATTGAACATGTTCCTGATTTTTCAACAATTATTTAAAATCAACACTGACTTTCCACATTCATCTGGTTAAAAACGAACACCTTGCACGCGTCTTCAATGTGCATGAAAATGCAACCTTCACCATCTCTAGTATTCAAAATTCTGAATAATCACCTTATAACCCCCAATTAAATTAATGAAATTAGTCTTGATTTATAACTTAATTATTCTCAGCAAGATACTCCATTTAGGAGTCTGCCCTAAGCCATTGCAGGGCGAATCAATGTTGCTAATAAATCAAAATTAGATACATTTTAAAATTATAATTTATAACAAAAAAAAGTATATAATTGAACGCAAGTCTACAGAGGCAATTGTATCTACATTATCATCATCAGAACCATCATGCTTTGAGCCTTTTTTAGATTTTTGGAAACGTTTAGCAGCAAGTTTGGAATGACATTGGATTTCCAACAACTGTCATGTCTCTCCAGCCATTGGTAAAGCTGGGTGGTCATACATTCCATCAAGTTCATGTACACGTATACTCATCATTCCAAGCCATCGAAGACCTTGCACAAATTTGGGGGGCAAAGATTGCAGCCATGGGGTGGCAATGATAAGGAAAGATTCTAAGCCTGCCTTCTTTTCACAAAAGTAGTGTTTGTAATAATCTCAGAAAAGCAATCATAAACTCCTTGGTTTTTCAAGATTGTTTCAATAAAGAATTGATTAGCATCACTAAGTACCTTCAAATCACATCTGAAAGCGTCACAGAGAATTGTCATTACAAGCTAACTGTCAATATAAAATCCGTCATCCAGAAAAACATCAGAAATTGTGAACCAAGAAGATAATGAATTGAAAGAAAGTAGTAGGTACCCAAGAGCGTGAGCTGCTTTAATGGCTAAAATGATTTGTGGATGCAATGGAACACGATTTAAACAGCTTATGATATATTTGACTGTTTTTCCCTGGATGTGTAGCTCCTCCATCATTCTATCCTGAATTCAATAACTGAATATTTATTTCATCGTATCAGTATTTAAGTATTTGTTGCGATTTCAAGTTTGGGGGCAAAAACTGACTCGTTCTTGATTGTTTAGGTCAACACGATAAGAAATGAAGTTGAATTGCAGTAAAAAAAGGGGCGAGGGGTGGAGGGGTGGGGGAGGGTTTCGCTGGGGTGGGTGTTTGGCGGGTTGAACCGGAATTCTTCTACCCAAATCAACGACACTAAAACTTATTTAAAAGTTCCAGGGCTTACCTCAATCAAGCAAACCATTCAGGCTGGTTTTTTTCTCGTTGTCATTCGAGCAATCTCATATCCTGGTGCGAGTCGCTTGTTATCGGCTTAAGATAGCATATCTTACATATTCTTTGGTACAAATAAGCAATTCATAACTGAACTGATTCCTCGGCTTGAAAATTGGAGACTGTTATCAGTTTCTAGTTGTGAGCGTAAATGAGGTTTAATTGAGTGCATATTAGATATATGGTTGTGAGCGGGAAAAGAAGAAGTCTAGTCATCAAGAATTGTACTAACCTGTTGTAGCTCAAAATTAGGGTTCCCGATCCATGGAAGGACACTGAACGATGGAGATGAAGAAGATGAGTATAAATGAATCGAAATCGTAACCTATAAATAATGAAATTGAGGATTGAATTATGTTCCAAAAATTCCCTGAATTTTAGCTGCGTAGTTGGAGAATGAAGATTGATTCACTGGAAACGGAAATAGAAGCAACATCAGGAACTTTCAAAATGGAAAACATAATTGAGAATTCAAAAATTGAAACCGATTGGAGAAGGAAATTGTCAAACCAATTAACAATGTTTACGGTTCGTAGTAAGGAGGAAGAAGCAATGGTAACGACATGATGTCTAGGGTTCGTAGAGAAAACGGAAGTGTTTATGGAAAAGAAATTTCAAATTTTAAAACGTAGACTGTAACGACCCAAAAATCTCGAATTTATATTCGAGAAAATACGTAAGGAAAACCCGCGAAAAAAAGTTGAAAAAAGGGTAAAATGGTCTTTCGACCCATTATAAGGCCATTAGGTAAGAAAATATGTGTTTGTGAAATAATAATATAAGAAATAAGAGATTATGTGAAATTTGAAGTTTTATCGCATGAATAGTGAAATTTGACCAAAAAGGGCAAAATGGTCATTTGACATGAAAATGACCAAAGTGTCAATAAAATGTTAAGTTGGTAGTTAGTGGAGCCTTGTTTGTAAGATTATGGGTTTTAGGACTAAATTTGAACAAAGGAAGAAGGCTAGGGACTAAATTGTAACTATTTTATAAACATTAAATATAAATACATATGAGAGTTAATTCTCTCATTTTCAGAAAACTTGTGGAGGATTCTATAGAGAACGAGAGAGAGCTAGAGGGGAAAACAGGAAGATCAAAGATTTGGCCAAGAAATCAAGAAACAACCTTGGAATTGGTGTTTCCAAGCCTTGGGAGGTAAGCACACCATGATTTAAGCTCAACTTCTTGAACGAGAAACAAATCTTAACTTCTGATTTTCCAGAAATCATGAGTTTAATGGGATTATCTTGCTTAAAATCATCCATTTAACATGTTCTAACATTTGAATATGTTAAAAACCAAGAAATGATGATTTTGCTCAAGAACCCTAATTCACGGGTCTACATGATCAAGACCAGTTTTTATGGTTTTGTTTAATCCAAAGGATCACTAGGATGTATTAAGACATTCCTAAGTGATTAATTTCAGAAATTTGGATTTTTGGACCAAAAATGTCAAAAACGGGTTTTTGTGGAATTTGGGTGGAATCAGTGATTCCATGGTTAAAAGACTTGTAATAAGATGGGTTTTGATCCTGGAATAAGTCTAAAACGATTAAGTAAGTCATAAAGAACTTAATAGGTGAAACTAGTGAATTACAGGACAAAAATTAGACTGCTATAGTGCCAAATCGCGACTGGTCTGGAACCCTGCCCAGGCGCCAGGCGCAGTGCGCCCAGGTTCCAGGCGTGGTGCGCCCAGGCGCAGTGCGCCCAGGCGCAGTGCGCCCAGGTTCCAGGCGCAGTGCGCCCTCAGGACAGGGACTTCAAAAGTGTGAATCTTAGCTAGGCTTGTCTGATTTACCTCAAACTTGAACCATAAGTCCCTAATGGTTTGAAAAGTCTGGGAAAAATACTAAATTGAGTTTTCGACTCCTCGGGGGCACTGTAGAACAATACGAGTGTCTCGGTAAAACGTTAATTCTTGGAATTTGAACTAGACTTGTCCAATTAACTCCAAATTTGAAATACAAGGCTAATACAGCATAAGACTTCATAGAAAAGTGTCGGAACTGAAATACGACCCCTCGGGGGTACTGTAGTAAAATACGTATAATATACGAGTTAACTAAAGTTGGTCATTCAAGAGTAATACACTCGTTTTGACCACCAATAGTATAATAAGGACTCTAACATATTATAGAGCCAATTAGAATGTAAATAATGTATCCTATATTATATATAGGTACAAGTCAAGTATTGGACACCGAAAGGGTAAAGAACCGAGGGACGTCTAAACGACCTTTCAAGAGTTATAAGGTGAGTACATGCAGTATTTTTACCCATTCTGGGGTACATGACAAGTAAGTATATTTAAGATTTCTTATAAAATCTCTTTATGTGACATTAAATGCAAGAGTATTATTATCAACTTGTTTATGAAAGTATAATGCTATGTTTGAAGTTATGTTTTGAACTACAAGTCAAGTTAAATGATAGTATGTTGGTCTATGAACCAATTATGTGAAAGTATATTTTGATTACAAGTGATACATGTTTTTAAATATGAATGGCATATAGCCACAAGAAGTTTAAGAAGTATGTTTTGGTTACAAACTGTATTTATTTTTGAGTATGAATGGCATATAGCCATAAGAGGTGGAAAGTATGTTTTGGCATAAAGCTTAGTATGTTAGAAAGATATGTTTTTAAACATATGATTATTATATGATGAAAGCTATATTTGGCATCTAGCCATAAAGATATAAAATGATGAAGTTTGGCATCTAGCCACAAGTTATATGTATGTAAGTAATGTTCAAGCAAGCAGAAAAATGTTTTGTATGACTGGTAATTGTAGCAAGCAGCGTTAGTAAGGGAACTATGTTCCAACCTTCCCGGGTTAGGTAAGGGGTCTACTGGGGACAAGCCCCATCGCGAAGTAGATCGCCTCAGCACTTCTATGGTAAGGATTGATCCGTTCTTTCTAGCCATAGAGACTTGGGGTATCACTTATAGTGATTAAAGCCCTAAGTATAAAAATCCAGCAAGCTTATAAAACCAGTCAAAGAAAGTAAGAAAGATGTTATTTTTGTAAAGTATGTCATAAAATGATTTTGAGAAGTAAAGAATTATAGTATGTTGCTATTATAAAGTTTTGAAAGAAGATATTTTTGCAAAGCATGATATGGAATGATTTTGAAAAGTAATGAACTATGGTATGATATTATTATAAAAGTTTGAAAGATGTTTTATGTTATAAGTTTTATAAAAAGTTGGAAAAGAGGTCAAAGGTTCGAGTCTAAAACTCATGTAACTCACGAGACATTATTGTCTTACGTATTTTATGTTTTGCCATGTATTCCAGGTTAAAAGCTAAAGTATATATTTGGATGAAGTTTAGCTGGAGTGGAGCTCGAGTTAGCTCCTATCTTGGACTCAAGGTTTAATCCTTTATTGCTTACTATGGTTAGTTTTGATATAGATTTGTGCACCCACTGTTTTAATCATTTAAACTATCGGTTTTTGATAAACCGTATTTTTGTATTCATGAAATTTTATAAAAAAAATATGGTATTTGCAAACAGTAGAAATGGGGTGTCACAAGTTGGTATCAGAGCCATAGTTTAAGCGAATTAGGATTGGCTTGTTCCACTCCTAGGCTTAAACTCATGCTATAAAAATGTTAGTTTATGAAAGTATGTTATATGATGTCTTAAATGACTAAGACAATATGCATTATGTAAAATATGTAGATATATAACACTAAAAAGTGTTAAGCTAATGTTTAAAGTGAGCAAAGATTTGACCGTTAGGAAAATTATATGATATTTTCCATAACCGTCTAAATTTATTAAAGACTATGTTTATAAAACAGTAAGATTTTAGTAGTGATTATCGTGTACATATAATGGTGTTAATATGTCAAAGGAACCAGTGTCCCATGAAACCTTGTGGTAGCAGCAGAATCAATATGTATATGTGATTATGGTAATATGGGCCCGTATTATCATAATCACAGGATATGTATTGAGACCGGTGGAATCACAAAGGAATTATGGTATTCTGGTGGGTAAGGTTTTGAAGAGAGTAGTAAGTAAAACATAGGAATTATATGCCTATGTAATAACAACCAGTAAGTTTGTAAGTATTAAAAGTTAATGTAGTGGATATATACCACTTAGTATGGTAAAGTAAAAGAAATAATGTGATAATTAATATTTTTAGACAGATTGAAAGATATTAAAATATATACCTATCGAGACGAGAGGAAGTATGTATACGAGAGACCTAAAAAGGAAATATGGGAATTGATTACCTATATAAGAGTTGTAAGACTCTTGCATGAAGAATGCAAATTTTAAGCAGAGTATATTGATAGTACATAAATTTGTAAAAATAAAAGACTGGTAAAGAAGAGTTTAATGAAAGCAAGTGGTGTGCCTTGTGCATGACCATTAAATTTCAAATTTTCTTTAGAAGATGTATGAATAGTAAATATATAAAGGAAGCAGAATATCATTGTAAGACGATAAGATTAAAAGTATGAGAAAAGCTAGAGATAGAAGAGGACAACGGTAGCAGAGAGTGGAAGACTAACTGCCGGGGTTGAACAAAGAAGATAAACTAAAGCGTCCAAAGATGGACAATTGAATAAGTTATAAGTACAGTGCTATAATGAGTAATAAAAGTAAAGTAAGATACCCAATTGGGGAAAAGAATGATGAATGAGAAATTTTTAAAGATTATGATGTTTTAAGAAAATGTATTAATGTAATGTGATAAAATGAATGTGAAACAAGAAATAAAGGTTGAATGCCTAAATAAATGTTAGGCAAGAAATTAAATGTGAAACAAATAATGATAAGATAGTGGTTGCCAGGAATTAAGTTCCGCAACCAAACGAATGAAATAAAAGAGGTAATACCGGTAATGAAAGAGTATAATGATGTATGATAATGGAAGAAAAATCAAAAGCATGTGAGCAAACTGACTAAAAGTCATAAATGATATGAAGTAAAGAAAAAGATTAAATGTCTAAATAAGTAGTAAACGAAGAATTAAAGATAATGTAAGAATGATAGTAAATAGACAGGAAGTTATTATTTCTAAATGGAAGTGATGAGTGAAAGTATTTAAAAATTGTGAGAAATGGTCAGTACATGGCTTGTAGCCATGAAATACAAAGAAGTGTACGTATGTTTATATGTGTTTATAAAAGTAAAAACATGAGTAAGTTTTGGGATATATAAAAATGATGTACAAAAGTATAAAAGTGGTTATGAAATAAGTATTCTAATTAGAATACTATAAGGTATGAAGCAAAAGAGTAAAATAATGTATCGGGCATACTACCTCGATATACCAAAAGAATGAAAGATGATGAGAAAATAAATGGCAATTGTGTATCACCTAAAGATACATAAGAAATAAGTTGTATATGAAATATTTAATGTTGTAAAGAAATATGTAGTGTAAAGAAGTGGAGTATAAATGAAAGGATAACGTAATGTGTTAGGCATGTAGCCTTATAACACATAACAGAAATGGTAAAAGATATAAAGCTAAGAAAAATATTTTGTTGGCAGTAGCTACAACAGAAAAGAGTAATAAATGATAATGGTGATTCAGAGGTATGTCAAGAAATCGTCATGGGACGAAAATGTTTAAAATACCTAGTTGAATTCTTAAATTAAAATAGAATCAAGTATATATATAAGTGTATATTATACAATTAAGAACTTGTAAATATATGCTGAGAAGTTGTTTGAAAACAATGGACGGTATTTATTGACAAAAGTGACTTGTAAAAGTCTAAAATGGGACAAAAGCATTGTATAAAAATTTAAGAAAAGAGAAAGATATGTTTATATTAATAAGTAATGAGTAAATGAGACCGAAATCTCATGAAAGAGGATGAAAGAAGTAGTTAGAATGTTAGTATGTCAAAAAGTGAAAGTAATATAAATATAGAGTGATACGAGATATGTAGAGAAAGTAGTACATGTAATGTACAAGAAATAATTAAGAGGTATGTAAAAATGTAAATTCATAATTTGAATCATTGACAAATAATATGATGTGAAAGTAGAAAGATTTAAGACATGTATGAATAAATACATGTGAAATGCAGAGTAGAAAATAATGAAGATAATAATTTATTGTAAACGTATGAAAGTTAGTAAAAGGAGTAAGAAGTATATGAAAAGGACATTTTTTTTTTTTAAAAAAGATGGATTCAGAATAAAGGTAGTAAGTATAATGATGTAATAGTAGTATACATATACTAAATGAAAAGAGATATGTATTTAAAGAAAATAATACATGTAGAGTACAAAGTGGAACATATAGCAAGGGATTGCAAATGTATAGAAGTTAACAAGAAGTATACAATCAGTATACAATTAGTAGTATAAAAACCAAGATTGAAAAAGAAGGAAGTTGACAGAAATAATAGTTCAACTTCAATAGTAAAACTGTACAAGTTTACAAGGTCAAATACTATGTATTATACATAGAAAGAAAGTTAATGATGCTTAATTGTTAAAATAAAAAGCGGTATGTTGTTTCGATTTTTCTAGAGTAAGATATTCAGATTTTTATGAAAATATATTGTTTTGACAGCTTCCGTCCCAAACAGAAAAGTAAGGATGTGAAATAAAACAAAAAAGGAATGCATTCCTTATGAGTGGTAACAAGTCGAGAATTGTTAGTAGATGTAAAGAATAATAAAGTGAAGTTTAAAAGATCTAAAGAACAATTATGTAAAGATAAGAAGTTGTAAAACTTCTAAAACGAAAGAAGAAGTTATGTTCGAGTAAAATGTCCGTAAAAGGGACAAAATTTTATTTTCAAATAAAGATATTGTGTATTTATAAAACTGTATAAATACAAAGTTTTACCAAATTGTATTTGGGAAGAAATTTTATAAGCAAAGAATAGTATTAATATAGTCTCATAAAGTTTTGGTAAACATATGAGAAGAATTATAAAGTAAGCTGCTATTTTGATACAAATATGAAAGTATGAAATATGAATGAATGACTAAAAGGTTGAAAAAAAAAACAGATAAAATGACCGAAAAGGGTATTTTGGTCTTTTAATAAAAGTAATGTATTTTTACAAGTATTATGAACATTATAAGGAGAAGTGAGTAAAATGACCAAAATGATATTTGGTTAACTGAAAGATATAAAGTTTTAAAGAAATTATGTTAATCCTTTATAAAGGATTGAAAGCAGGAACCGTTAAGAACTGATTAAAGAATCAAAAGCAACCAAAGAAGAAAAGATTAAAAGATAAAATAACAAAAAAATATGATTATGGGTTGGCAAAAAGAAAGTGCTTATTAAGAACCAAACTTGGGTTGAGAGCCTCTGAAGACGGGAAGAAGTGATCCCTTGAATTAATAGTTGTGTGATGATTCCGAGGACGGAATCCCAATAAGGGGGAGGTAGTTGTAACGACCCAAAAATCTCGAATTTATATTCGAGAAAATACGTAAGGAAAACCCGCAAAAAAGTTGAAAAAAGGGTAAAATGGTCTTTCGACCCATTATAAGACCATTAGGTAAGAAAATATGTGTTTGTGAAATAATAATATAAGAAATAAGAGATTATGTGAAATTTGAAGTTTTATCGCATGAATAGTGAAATTTGACCAAAAAGGGCAAAATGGTCATTTGACATGAAAATGACCAAATTGTCAATAAAATGTTAAGTTGGTAGTTAGTGGAGCCTTGTTTGTAAGATTATGGGTTTTAGGACTAAATTTGAACAAAGGAAGAAGGCTAGGGACTAAATTGTAACTATTTTATAAACATTAAATATAAATACATATGAGAGTTAATTCTCTCATTTTCAGAAAACTCATGGAGGATTCTAGAGAGAACGAGAGAGAGCTAGAGGGGAACACGGGAAGATCAAAGATTTGGCCAAGAAATCAAGAAACAACCTTGGAATTGGTGTTTCCAAGCCTTGGGAGGTAAGCACACCATGATTTAAGCTCAACTTCTTGAACGAGAAACAAATCTTAACTTCTGATTTTCCAGAAATCATGAGTTTAATGGGATTATCTTGCTTAAAATCATCCATTTAACATGTTCTAACATTTGAATATGTTAAAAACCAAGAAATGATGATTTTGCTCAAGAACCCTAATTCACGGGTCTACATGATCAAGACCAGTTTTTATGGTTTTGTTTAATCCAAAGGATCACTAGGATGTATTAAGACATTCCTAAGTGATTAATTTCATAAATTTGGATTTTTGGACCAAAAATGTCAAAAACGGGTTTTTGTGGAATTTGGGTGGAATCAGTGATTCCATGGTTAAAAGACTTGTTTAAAAGATGGGTTTTGATCCTGGAATGAGTCTAAAACAATTAAGTAAGTCATAAAGAACTTAATAGGTGAAACTAGTGAATTACAGGACAAAAATCGGACTGCTACAGTGCCAAATCGCGACTGGTCTGGAACCCTGCCCAGGCGCCAGGCGCAGTGCGCCCAGGTTCCAGGCGTGGTGCGCCCAGGCGCAGTGCGCCCAGGTTCCAGGCGCAGTGCGCCCTCAGGACAGGGACTTCAAAAGTGTGAATCTTAGCTAGGCTTGTCCGATTTACCTCAAACTTGAACCATAAGTCCCTAATGGTTTGAAAAGTCTGGGAAAAATACTAAATTGAGTTTTCGACTCCTCGGGGGCACTGTAGAACAATACGAGTGTCTCGGTAAAACGTTAATTCTTGGAATTTGAACTAGACTTGTCCAATTAACTCCAAATTTGAAATACAAGGCTAATACAGCATAAGACTTCATAGAAAAGTGTCGGAACTGAAATACGACCCCTCGGGGGTACTGTAGTAAAATACGTATAATATACGAGTTAACTAAAGTTGGTCATTCAAGAGTAATACACTCGTTTTGACCACCAATAGTATAATAAGGACTCTAACATATTATAGAGCCAATTAGAATGTAAATAATGTATCATATATTATATATAGGTACAAGTCAAGTATTGGACACCGAAAGGGTAAAGAACCGAGGGACGTCTAAACGACCTTTCAAGAGTTATAAGGTGAGTACATGCAGTATTTTTACCCATTCTGGGGTACATGGCAAGTAAGTATATTTAAGATTTCTTATAAAATCTCTTTATGTGACATTAAATGCAAGAGTATTATTATCAACTTGTTTATGAAAGTATAATGCTATGTTTGAAGTTATGTTTTGAACTACAAGTCAAGTTAAATGATAGTATGTTGGTCTATGAACCAATTATGTGAAAGTATATTTTGATTACAAGTGATACATGTTTTTAAATATGAATGGCATATAGCCACACGAAGTTTAAGAAGTATGTTTTGGTTACAAACTGTATTTATTTTTGAGTATGAATGGCATATAGCCATAAGAGGTGGAAAGTATGTTTTGGCATAAAGCTTAGTATGTTAGAAAGATATGTTTTTAAACATATGATTATTATATGATGAAAGCTATATTTGGCATCTAGCCATAAAGATATAAAATGATGAAGTTTGGCATCTAGCCACAAGTTATATGTATGTAAGTAATGTTCAAGCAAGCAGAAAAATGTTTTGTATGACTGGTAATTGTAGCAAGCAGCGTTAGTAAGGGAACTATGTTCCAACCTTCCCGGGTTAGGTAAGGGGTCTACTGGGGACAAGCCCCATCGCGAAGTAGATCGCCTCAGCACTTCTATGGTAAGGATTGATCCGTTCTTTCTAGCCATAGAGACTTGGGGTATCACTTATAGTGATTAAAGCCCTAAGTATAAAAATCCAGCAAGCTTATAAAACCAGTCAAAGAAAGTAAGAAAGATGTTATTTTTGTAAAGTATGTCATAAAATGATTTTGAGAAGTAAAGAATTATAGTATGTTGCTATTATAAAGTTTTGAAAGAAGATATTTTTGCAAAGCATGATATGGAATGATTTTGAAAAGTAATGAACTATGGTATGATATTATTATAAAAGTTTGAAAGATGTTTTATGTTATAAGTTTTATAAAAAGTTGGAAAAGAGGTCAAAGGTTCGAGTCTAAAACTCATGTAACTCACGAGACATTATTGTCTTACGTATTTTATGTTTTGCCATGTATTCCAGGTTAAAAGCTAAAGTATATATTTGGATGAAGTTTAGCTGGAGTGGAGCTCGAGTTAGCTCCTATCTTGGACTCAAGGTTTAATCCTTTATTGCTTACTATGGTTAGTTTTGATATAGATTTGTGCACCCACTGTTTTAATCATTTAAACTATCGGTTTTTGATAAACCGTATTTTTGTATTCATGAAATTTTATGAAAAAAATATGGTATTTGCAAACAGTAGAAATGGGGTGTCACAAGTTGGTATCAGAGCCATAGTTTAAGCGAATTAGGATTGGCTTGTTCCACTCCTAGGCTTAAACTCATGCTATAAAAATGTTAGTTTATGAAAGTATGTTATATGATGTCTTAAATGACTAAGACATTATGCATTATGTAAAATATGTAGATATATAACACTAAAAAGTGTTAAGCTAATGTTTAAAGTGAGCAAAGATTTGACCGTTAGGAAAATTATATGATATTTTCCATAACCGTCTAAATTTATTAAAGACTATGTTTATAAAACAGTAAGATTTTAGTAGTGATTATCGTGTACATATAATGGTGTTAATATGTCAAAGGAACCAGTGTCCCATGAAACCTTGTGGTAGCAGCAGAATCAATATGTATATGTGATTATGGTAATATGGGCCCGTATTATCATAATCACAGGATATGTATTGAGACCGGTGGAATCACAAAGGAATTATGGTATTCTGGTGGGTAAGGTTTTGAAGAGAGTAGTAAGTAAAACATAGGAATTATATGCCTATGTAATAACAACCAGTAAGGTTGTAAGTATTAAAAGTTAATGTAGTGGATATATACCACTTAGTATGGTAAAGTAAAAGAAATAATGTGATAATTAATATTTTTAGACAGCTTGAAAGATATTAAAATATATACCTGTCGAGACGAGAGGAAGTATGTATACGAGAGACCTAAAAAGGAAATATGGGAATTGATTACCTATATAAGAGTTGTAAGACTCTTGCATGAAGAATGCAAATTTTAAGCAGAGTATATTGATAGTACATAAATTTGTAAAAATAAAAGACTGGTAAAGAAGAGTTTAATGAAAGCAAGTGGTGTGCCCTGTGCATGACCATTAAATTTCAAATTTTCTTTAGAAGATGTATGAATAGTAAATATATAAAGGAAGCAGAATATCATTGTAAGACGATAAGATTAAAAGTATGAGAAAAGCTAGAGATAGAAGAGGACAACGGTAGCAGAGAGTGGAAGACTAACTGCCGGGGTTGAACAAAGAAGATAAACTAAAGCGTCCAAAGATGGACAATTGAATAAGTTATAAGTACAGTGCTATAATGAGTAATAAAAGTAAAGTAAGATACCCAATTGGGGAAAAGAATGATGAATGAGAAATTTTTAAAGATTATGATGTTTTAAGAAAATGTATTAATGTAATGTGATAAAATGAATGTGAAACAAGAAATAAAGGTTGAATGCCTAAATAAATGTTAGGCAAGAAATTAAATGTGAAACAAATAATGATAAGATAGTGGTTGCCAGGAATTAAGTTCCGCAACCAAACGAATGAAATAAAAGAGGTAATACCGGTAATGAAAGAGTATAATGATGTATGATAATGGAAGAAAAATCAAAAGCATGTGAGCAAACTGACTAAAAGTCATAAATGATATGAAGTAAAGAAAAAGATTAAATGTCTAAATAAGTAGTAAACGAAGAATTAAAGATAATGTAAGAATGATAGTAAATAGACAGGAAGTTATTATTTCTAAATGGAAGTGATGAGTGAAAGTATTTAAAAATTGTGAGAAATGGTCAGTACATGGCTTGTAGCCATGAAATACAAAGAAGTGTACGTATGTTTATATGTGTTTATAAAAGTAAAAACATGAGTAAGTTTTGGGATATATAAAAATGATGTACAAAAGTATAAAAGTGGTTATGAAATAAGTATTCTAATTAGAATACTATAAGGTATGAAGCAAAAGAGTAAAATAATGTATCGGGCATACTACCTCGATATACCAAAAGAATGAAAGATGATGAGAAAATAAATGGCAATTGTGTATCACCTAAAGATACATAAGAAATAAGTTGTATATGAAATATTTAATGTTGTAAAGAAATATGTAGTGTAAAGAAGTGGAGTATAAATGAAAGGATAACGTAATGTGTTAGGCATGTAGCCTTATAACACATAACAGAAATGGTAAAAGATATAAAGCTAAGAAAAATATTTTGTTGGCAGTAGCTACAACAGAAAAGAGTAATAAATGATAATGGTGATTCAGAGGTATGTCAAGAAATCGTCATGGGACGAAAATGTTTAAAATACCTAGTTGAATTCTTAAATTAAAATAGAATCAAGTATATATATAAGTGTATATTATACAATTAAGAACTTGTAAATATATGCTGAGAAGTTGTTTGAAAACAATGGACGGTATTTATTGACAAAAGTGACTTGTAAAAGTCTAAAATGGGACAAAAGCATTGTATAAAAATTTAAGAAAAGAGAAAGATATGTTTATATTAATAAGTAATGAGTAAATGAGACCGAAATCTCATGAAAGAGGATGAAAGAAGTAGTTAGAATGTTAGTATGTCAAAAAGTGAAAGTAATATAAATATAGAGTGATACGAGATATGTAGAGAAAGTAGTACATGTAATGTACAAGAAATAATTAAGAGGTATGTAAAAATGTAAATTCATAATTTGAATCATTGACAAATAATATGATGTGAAAGTAGAAAGATTTAAGACATGTATGAATAAATACATGTGAAATGCAGAGTAGAAAATAATGAAGATAATAATTTATTGTAAACGTATGAAAGTTAGTAAAAGGAGTAAGAAGTATATGAAAAGGACATTTTTTTTTAAAAAAAGATGGATTCAGAATAAAGGTAGTAAGTATAATGATGTAATAGTAGTATACATATACTAAATGAAAAGAGATATGTATTTAAAGAAAATAATACATGTAGAGTACAAAGTGGAACATATAGCAAGGGATTGCAAATGTATAGAAGTTAACAAGAAGTATACAATCAGTATACAATTAGTAGTATAAAAACCAAGATTGAAAAAGAAGGAAGTTGACAGAAATAATAGTTCAACTTCAATAGTAAAACTGTACAAGTTTACAAGGTCAAATACTATGTATTATACATAGAAAGAAAGTTAATGATGCTTAATTGTTAAAATAAAAAGCGGTATGTTGTTTCGATTTTTCTAGAGTAAGATATTCAGATTTTTATGAAAATATATTGTTTTGACAGCTTCCGTCCCAAACAGAAAAGTAAGGATGTGAAATAAAACAAAAAAGGAATGCATTCCTTATGAGTGGTAATAAGTCGAGAATTGTTAGTAGATGTAAAGAATAATAAAGTGAAGTTTAAAAGATCTAAAGAACAATTATGTAAAGATAAGAAGTTGTAAAACTTCTAAAACGAAAGAAGAAGTTATGTTCGAGTAAAATGTCCGTAAAAGGGACAAAATTTTATTTTCAAATAAAGATATTGTGTATTTATAAAACTGTATAAATACAAAGTTTTACCAAATTGTATTTGGGAAGAAATTTTATAAGCAAAGAATAGTATTAATATAGTCTCATAAAGTTTTGGTAAACATATGAGAAGAATTATAAAGTAAGCTGCTATTTTGATACAAATATGAAAGTATGAAATATGAATGAATGACTAAAAGGTTGAAAAAAAAACAGATAAAATGACCGAAAAGGGTATTTTGGTCTTTTAATAAAAGTAATGTATTTTTACAAGTATTATGAACATTATAAGGAGAAGTGAGTAAAATGACCAAAATGATATTTGGTTAACTGAAAGATATAAAGTTTTAAAGAAATTATGTTAATCCTTTATAAAGGATTGAAAGCAGGAACCGTTAAGAACTGATTAAAGAATCAAAAGCAACCAAAGAAGAAAAGATTAAAAGATAAAATAACAAAAAAATATGATTATGGGTTGGCAAAAAGAAAGTGCTTATTAAGAACCAAACTTGGGTTGAGAGCCTCTGAAGACGGGAAGAAGTGATCCCTTGAATTAATAGTTGTGTGATGATTCCGAGGACGGAATCCCAATAAGGGGGAGGTAGTTGTAACGACCCAAAAATCTCGAATTTATATTCGAGAAAATACGTAAGGAAAACCCGCAAAAAAAGTTGAAAAAAGGGTAAAATGGTCTTTCGACCCATTATAAGACCATTAGGTAAGAAAATATGTGTTTGTGAAATAATAATATAAGAAATAAGAGATTATGTGAAATTTGAAGTTTTATCGCATGAATAGTGAAATTTGACCAAAAAGGGCAAAATGGTCATTTGACATGAAAATGACCAAATTGTCAATAAAATGTTAAGTTGGTAGTTAGTGGAGCCTTGTTTGTAAGATTATGGGTTTTAGGACTAAATTTGAACAAAGGAAGAAGGCTAGGGACTAAATTGTAACTATTTTATAAACATTAAATATAAATACATATGAGAGTTAATTCTCTCATTTTCAGAAAACTCATGGAGGATTCTAGAGAGAACGAGAGAGAGCTAGAGGGGAACACGGGAAGATCAAAGATTTGGCCAAGAAATCAAGAAACAACCTTGGAATTGGTGTTTCCAAGCCTTGGGAGGTAAGCACACCATGATTTAAGCTCAACTTCTTGAACGAGAAACAAATCTTAACTTCTGATTTTCCAGAAATCATGAGTTTAATGGGATTATCTTGCTTAAAATCATCCATTTAACATGTTCTAACATTTGAATATGTTAAAAACCAAGAAATGATGATTTTGCTCAAGAACCCTAATTCACGGGTCTACATGATCAAGACCAGTTTTTATGGTTTTGTTTAATCCAAAGGATCACTAGGATGTATTAAGACATTCCTAAGTGATTAATTTCATAAATTTGGATTTTTGGACCAAAAATGTCAAAAACGGGTTTTTGTGGAATTTGGGTGGAATCAGTGATTCCATGGTTAAAAGACTTGTTTAAAAGATGGGTTTTGATCCTGGAATGAGTCTAAAACAATTAAGTAAGTCATAAAGAACTTAATAGGTGAAACTAGTGAATTACAGGACAAAAATCGGACTGCTACAGTGCCAAATCGCGACTGGTCTGGAACCCTGCCCAGGCGCCAGGCGCAGTGCGCCCAGGTTCCAGGCGTGGTGCGCCCAGGCGCAGTGCGCCCAGGTTCCAGGCGCAGTGCGCCCTCAGGACAGGGACTTCAAAAGTGTGAATCTTAGCTAGGCTTGTCCGATTTACCTCAAACTTGAACCATAAGTCCCTAATGGTTTGAAAAGTCTGGGAAAAATACTAAATTGAGTTTTCGACTCCTCGGGGGCACTGTAGAACAATACGAGTGTCTCGGTAAAACGTTAATTCTTGGAATTTGAACTAGACTTGTCCAATTAACTCCAAATTTGAAATACAAGGCTAATACAGCATAAGACTTCATAGAAAAGTGTCGGAACTGAAATACGACCCCTCGGGGGTACTGTAGTAAAATACGTATAATATACGAGTTAACTAAAGTTGGTCATTCAAGAGTAATACACTCGTTTTGACCACCAATAGTATAATAAGGACTCTAACATATTATAGAGTCAATTAGAATGTAAATAATGTATCATATATTATATATAGGTACAAGTCAAGTATTGGACACCGAAAGGGTAAAGAACCGAGGGACGTCTAAACGACCTTTCAAGAGTTATAAGGTGAGTACATGCAGTATTTTTACCCATTCTGGGGTACATGGCAAGTAAGTATATTTAAGATTTCTTATAAAATCTCTTTATGTGACATTAAATGCAAGAGTATTATTATCAACTTGTTTATGAAAGTATAATGCTATGTTTGAAGTTATGTTTTGAACTACAAGTCAAGTTAAATGATAGTATGTTGGTCTATGAACCAATTATGTGAAAGTATATTTTGATTACAAGTGATACATGTTTTTAAATATGAATGGCATATAGCCACAAGAAGTTTAAGAAGTATGTTTTGGTTACAAACTGTATTTATTTTTGAGTATGAATGGCATATAGCCATAAGAGGTGGAAAGTATGTTTTGGCATAAAGCTTAGTATGTTAGAAAGATATGTTTTTAAACATATGATTATTATATGATGAAAGCTATATTTGGCATCTAGCCATAAAGATATAAAATGATGAAGTTTGGCATCTAGCCACAAGTTATATGTATGTAAGTAATGTTCAAGCAAGCAGAAAAATGTTTTGTATGACTGGTAATTGTAGCAAGCAGCGTTAGTAAGGGAACTATGTTCCAACCTTTCCGGGTTAGGTAAGGGGTCTACTGGGGACAAGCCCCATCGCGAAGTAGATCGCCTCAGCACTTCTATGGTGAGGATTGATACGTTCTTTCTAGCCATAGAGACTTGGGGTATCACTTATAGTGATTAAAGCCCTAAGTATAAAAATCCAGCAAGCTTATAAAACCAGTCAAAGAAAGTAAGAAAGATGTTATTTTTGTAAAGTATGTCATAAAATGATTTTGAGAAGTAAAGAATTATAGTATGTTGCTATTATAAAGTTTTGAAAGAAGATATTTTTGCAAAGCATGATATGGAATGATTTTGAAAAGTAATGAACTATGGTATGATATTATTATAAAAGTTTGAAAGATGTTTTATGTTATAAGTTTTATAAAAAGTTGGAAAAGAGGTCAAAGGTTCGAGTCTAAAACTCATGTAACTCACGAGACATTATTGTCTTACGTATTTTATGTTTTGCCATGTATTCCAGGTTAAAAGCTAAAGTATATATTTGGATGAAGTTTAGCTGGAGTGGAGCTCGAGTTAGCTCCTATCTTGGACTTAAGGTTTAATCCTTTATTGCTTACTATGGTTAGTTTTGATATAGATTTGTGCACCCACTGTTTTAATCATTTAAACTATCGGTTTTTGATAAACCGTATTTTTGTATTCATGAAATTTTATGAAAAAAATATAGTATTTGCAAACTATAGAAATGGGGTGTCACATAGACGGCCTCTTAAGAGAAGGCGAGAGATGAGTAATTGAAGGCAAGCAAAACGGAAACCGATCATCTCACGGTTTGTACACGTGTCAGATGGAGAAGAGGGTTTAAAAAATAGACACGTGGCAAAAATTATTTTTATTTATTAGGTATAGTAGATATATATATATATATATATATATATATATATATATATATATATATATATATATATATATATATATATATATATATATATATATATATATATATATATATATATATATATATATATATATATATATATATATATATATATATATATAGTCAGGATCAAATGAGAACCATTATTTTCCTATGAACTTACGAACCTTTTGACTGAATTTTTTTTTTCAAAAAAAATTGACATAATACACAGTCACTTATATTAAAGACTTTTTGTCAAAAAAATTTTGAAAAATAATATGTATACACGAAATGTACACATGCACTTTTTCCGCAAATGTGTATATGATCACGGTTCGTACATATGTGCACATTTCGTGTGTGTGTGTGTGTATATATATATATATATATATATATATATATATATATATATATATATATATATATATATATATATATATATATATATATATATATATATTTCAAATTTTTTTACAAAAGGGCTTAAATATAAACGATTAGTTGTATTATCTTATTTTTTTTGAAAAAAAAAATTCAGTCAAAAGGTTCCTAGGAAAATAATGGTTCCCAATTGAACTTTAGTGTGTGTATATATATATATATATATATATATATATATATATATATATATATATATATATATATATATATATATATATATATATATATATATATATATATATATATATATATATATATATATATATATATATATATATATATATATATATATATATATATATATATATATATATATATATAGAGAGAGAGAGAGATTCAATCTAAACTCTAAAAAGGCCAAAACATGAGAACTGTACTGGACCAATTAGTATATAATTGTATATTGGTAATTGTATATTTTAATTAAAATTATAACAAAATAAAATTAAATAATAATTTCCTAAGATTTAGGGATTCTGATTAATAGTTATAGTTTTTTGGAACAACTTAAATAAATATATAAAACCAAACAACTAGCGGGAAGCTAACAAAATATAAATAAACCCGTTAAAGGTGAATATGTAAAAAGGTAGAGACAAAACAGTAATGCTGCAATGTTTGAGCAAAATCCCTATACATAAGGCAGGCCCTGCTACCCAAATAGAAAGAAGAGGAACTATAGTTATAACTCCAAGAAGAAAGTCATTTCATTCGAGAGTGCGAGAACAATGAGAGTATGCAGATGTCATCTCGAATTCACCCCAATGAATCACCATAACCATACTAGCATGAGAATGAAAGCTTGTGTAAACATGCTGACCATAAAGACAATGCGCTTTGTGATATGGTCCCAAAAAGGAAAGAACTTTCGCTTGAACCAATGTAGAGAATTGAAGCATTATTGAAATATTAACCATCAAATCCAACTTTGAAATTGAATGAAAAGGGCTTTGAACCAATCCAATGGTGCATTAGTATAAGTAATGCACTTCTAGCTTTAGACTAAAAATCACCAAAGCACCTATCACCAAATAGAGCATCAAACTCTCTTTGAATTGTATCTAATGGCTAAAGACTGAGCCCAAATCCATCTACCATAAATAAAAAGAAAAAATATACACGCACACCAAATTACATCCCCATTAAACTCAAATACCGAAAAGAACCCGAAAAAAATTACATGTCAAAGATGAACGAGCTCAAGAGATTAAAGAGGCAATTGTCTTAAGAATTTGAGATTAAGGACTTCAAATCAACTAGACAAATACGTAGGATGAGCATAATTATGTTGGATTAGGTGTCTAAGCCATGACTTTACATTTATATTTATCTTGTTAATTGAAGCAAAGTCCATTTGAGTTGCCCTCATAGCTGGAGGTTAGGATAGAGTTCAGTAGAGTAAAAGGTTGATTTATTAATTGTGTAATAAATCAATAGAATTAATTAAATGGTTTATTAATATATTTAAGTGTTAATATATTAATTAGAAACTATAATAATTAATTAAGATTTAATCTAGAATTAATTGGATTTAATTCAGTGATTAAATTAATTAATTAAAAGTGCAGGGACTGGTTTGTATTTATTCAATAGTTGAATAAATAACTGGCCAGTGGACAGGGACCAAAAGTGGCGCCACCATGGAAAGATTCTCCATGGTTGGCGAAACCCTATTAGGGTTTAGAAAAGGCTTGGTCCATTTAGTCAGCAGGCTTGCCCATTTGGAGGCTCCTTAGGGTTTCAGCTGTAACCCTTGGAGGCTATAAAAGGAGGCACCTGGCCACCCTAAAACCCGCGCCAATTTGAACCAGATAAACTCTGCTGGACTGTCTTCTCCATTGCTTTGGGTGTGACTTCATTTGAGGCAGGATCCTTTTGCTGCTAGCTTCAAGAACAAGATCAAAAGGTTGGTTATTCTTCATTTGATCTTTAGAAATTATTGTTGGCCTTTAGGTTTTAGTTTATTATCTTCAAAGAAGAAAACATAGATCTTTCTACGGTTGCATGTGAACCATAAGAGATTATTTGTTCATTGTTTGCTAGAAAACCCTTCAGTGGTATCAGAGCTTAGGCTGTTTTCTTGTGAATTCATATAAACTGCTTGTATGATTTTTGCCTTGAGTGTTTTTGCGAAAAACTCTCTTGGAATAGCCTCAATTTCGTGGCTTAGGCTAGGGTTTCCTAACCCTAGCCGCCACCCCTTGATTCCCCCTTGATTTGCTGCCCAGATTAGGATTGTTATTTTTGTTAATTGCTGATTAATTAAATAACTAGAATCCTTATCCATATATTGTAGATTTCGAAATCTAGGGATTAATATAGGTAATTAATTTGATTAATTTTGTGATGCCTATATTTGATTTAATTAGTTTAATTAATTGTTTAATTAAAAGATCAATTAAATCAGCTTAAAGAATTAATTTAAATTTTCAAAAAATTGTTTAAAATTTGCGAAAATTATGATTAAATTAATTCTAAAATATTTTAATAAGATTAAAATATATCTTATATATTTATGATTAAAAGTTAATTATTTATATATAAGAAAATTGGTTAGTCTTACCGCAAGTAGGCCTCATTCACAAAACTGTCCTATAAAGAGGGTATAAGGCGACTGGCTATAAAATGTTAGTCTAATGGGCATCCACTCTTACCCACCTCTCTCCTGGTCAGTCGAGTGTCGTTAGCCGAACGGGTTTGATAGAACCGCTAAGCCTCTTAAAAGTATAATGCTATAATTGAAAGTACTAGAACTTTGAACAAAACCCAATCTAGTTACTTTAGGTTAAAAATGTGAATTGGTGCTAATCCATGAAATTGCACATTGCAATTTGTGAAACATTGGTGGAGCGTGTGTGGTTAACCGGCACACCAATAGGGGTTCACAAAGACTTGCAATGGGTTTCTCGATTTTGTCATTATTGACGGAGCGTGTGTGGTTAACCGGCACGTTAATTAGAGATGGCAATTGACTTCGAGAGTACCGAGCGAATTTGCATGGTTATTCACACCCGGTTTGTGATCCTCGGCATCCCAGTCACAAACAGTGGGGCACATCCGAGACTAAACATGTCATTGAATAGTTCAATGTGTCTCAACAGATCTAGGAATTTCATAAGATGAAATTGATAAGTGTATTATCTACCTTAATGACCATTATGTTGTGATTACGACATCCCTCTTCACACCATAGTTGGGGTATTTTGGGTCCTAGCCTTAATAAATAATATATTGGGTAATTATTTAAAAGGATTAATTAAACTAATAAAATTCTATTTGTTGTAGATGTCTGAATCAAGTGTCTATTCTTCTCCCTCTCCTCCTTCACCCATTTCTGAGAGCATCAGAAAGCACCTGCTAAATATGGAAAGGCTGACTGGCCTTAACTATATGGTATGGCTTCATAAATAGAGAATAGTTCTCTGTTTTGCTGGCAAGCAATATCTGACTGAGTGTCCACTCCCCAAAGCATAACATCACACAGTAACTTGTAATGAGCATGACTCCTTGATTGTTAAGTCAAGGAAAGTTCGTTACCTAATACTATTGATCATTGACCCCGAGTTCCGCAGGAATTTAGAATTCCTGGGGTCAAATAAGTTAACACAGCTAGTTGTGGAAAAGTTCCATGAACTGGTTGAGAAAGGACGAGCTAAGATCTTCAAAGAGTTTGAAGTGTGCAGGAAGTAGCACCAGTTCACATGTTCTCAAGACTGAGAGACACATAGGTGAACTGTATAAATTTGGTCCCCTTTTGATCGGGAGTTAAAGCATTAGCTCGACTCGCTGATCCGTTCATCCTGATGTACAGGAAGGGAAACCAGATAAGACAATCGTGGATATGCATTCAATGTTGACTCTGTATGAGTCGTTCATTGAGAAGCATAGTTCCATTGATTCAGCTGCTTCGGGATTGAGTCCAGTAATAGGACACATCAAGAAATGATCCAGATCGTCTGGACCGGTTCCTCGATGTTTCAAACTGGGAATCCACAGGGTGGGACACAGTCACGGAAAGATTGGAAAATGCTCCAAAGCCGAACAGTTTGGAAACTTAGGAATATCTTAAAACTCAGAACCCCTGATCCTTAATTCCTTGATACAGGATGTGTTTCTCACATTTGCTCTGTATGCATGGACTCTGTAGGATGTGGGATGTTGTTGCATAGGAGCATATTCAGATTGGATCTGAAGCTCATGCAGTTTTAGAGTTTAGTTAGATGTTGAAATCATGTTATTAGCTTATTAGATGCGTATGACATTGTCTATCATATAATACATTGTTCAAGGATTTTGTTTTAATAAAATTATCAATTTTCTTTTAACACATGTTGTTTGAAATATCCTTGAAATGTTGTATGATTGTGTTGAATGCATGATTAGTAATAACTTGAATATTGATACATCCAAAGTGTTTGGATTTAGGAATTGTGTCCTTTTATGATTGTTAAAGATAAATGTCATAAGAGTCAATTCAACCAAAGGTCCAGTTGGACAGGACTTTGGAATCATTTGACTTAGAGTCACATGATGAATTGAGTTCTTAATGTGTAAAGAAATGAATCAACCAAAGATCCAGTTAGACATGACTTTGGAATCATTTGACTTAGAGTCAGATGATGATTAAGTTCTTTATAAAGCACATGTAGCAAGAAATGAAACACCCAAAGATCCAAAGGACAGGATTTTGGAATCAGTTGACTTAGAGTCAACTGCAGATTGCAAGTCTTGAACAGAATTAACAAAGTCATAAGTTTACATAGAGATGTAAAAGACATTGAGATTAGGAGCAACGGACACATCAGTTGCTGTGTATTGCTCGAATCCTCAAATAGAACACAATTTGTTGTACTCCGCGATATTTGTCATTAGGTATGACGAATATGACTTCGCTTATCAGAATAAGCGATTGGATTGAATCCTTGAACAGTTCAAGGACTTCAAAGGAAGTACAAGATCCGCAGAAACTGAGTGACAACATAAACTGGGAAAATGTTTCACAGTTATTCTCTTCCAAGAACATTAATAGTTATAATGTGTCTTAGGGAAGATGATGGAGCATTGGTCGAAACAGTTCGATCCTCAATGTATGAGATACATTGCCAATTAGTTTCCAATAAATTGAATACTATACCAGTCAGACCACATAAACCATATTCCAACCACATCTTCGACTAAGTAGGTTTTACTGACACTGTCTGAAATGTAAAGATGGGATTGTCCCACTTGTACATTAAAGGTCCAGGGTTTTGTAGTGTTCGTCTGAACCTCATGACTAGCCTGAACCTAATCAGAAATGTCGTTTCACTGGCTATCCCGCTGTACCTGGAAGAGAAAGAGCTCTTTTAGAAAGAACTCATGTTATAAGGAAACAGTGGGAGTTGGGACAGTCCTAAATGAGCTCAGGATTAGCCAAGTTAAAGAACCTTTAGTCATCACTAGGCTTAGAGCAGAAATCAGATTTCTGTTTTAATACTGACATTATCTTCTCTTGACCAGTAGTACTGATCACCATCATAAGTAGTTATGATCAGGGTGACATACCGATTAGTGGTAAAACACTATAATTGGTACGGATTTTCAATCCGACTACTTAGAAGCATTGGCGAGCCCGGTTGCTGCCGATTAAGAGAACTTTAGGACGAGATACAGTCCATGTGACAGTTTGATTGATTTCACAACCAGTCTTAAAACCAGTGGGAGTAATCATCAAAAGAAACCAACATGGACAGAAACGTACCTTCAGAACATCTGGTTGAGTGAGACGATACTCAGAGTCAAGAAATTGACTCCGAGAGAAGCACTCTCAATAGAAGATGAAATCTGAAAGGATACTGCATAATGTAAGTTGTTAGTGGAGCGCGTGTGGATCACCGGCACACTAATGGGGACTCACAAAGAATATGCCAGTATAAAGGTACATGGGCCCGGGATTACCCCATGAGCATCTCGCAAGAAAGGATATTCAGATTCTCAAAATGTGCCAAAGGATTGGATTTTGAGAAAGGGCTGAAAGATATCCATAAAGATGTCAGAAAGGTTTGGATTATCAAAAATGTACCATAAGCTCTGGATTTTGTGAATAGTCCATAACCGTGCTAAAGCCAGTGGGAGTGTCGCTGTTATCTCTATCTCCATATGTGTGTTACATAATGTTTCTAGGAAACGTCTCTTTTCATTACAAAGTGTAATGACTTGGTGTTAAGAGACGGATCGCTATGAAAGACTTAATAAAGATACGGCATGCTTGGGTGGTTATAAACGTCTATAAGATAGATCGAAACTCTGCCAAAATGATCTTGATGAGAATCAAGATGCATTGCCTAGGAAATAGTTTTCTGTCATTGCAAAGTGTGATGATTTGGCATGAGAGGTATGAAAGGTGCAACGTGTTCACATAATCCATTGACATATATTAGATAGATGTTGTTATCAGTATAGAACTGGCCATAGTAAGCATGATCCTGATAAGATTCAAGATACATGAGAAAAAGTCTCCGAAAGGAAATAGTTATTAAAAGTCGTGACACAAGGATTATAAGTAATCCTAAGATTCCAAAAGGGTTTGGAATAGGACTAGATCGAATCCAACAAGTTTCTTGGATCGATCAGAAGTGTCATGAACATGTATTGATGACTTAATGCTTAGAGCATACTCAGTCAGATTCAGGATATGACCTGGCTGGGAATACTTAATGGATTTTGTACATACGTGAGAAATCATTTGGAAATGATTGGGGTGAATGTTGATAATAATTTGAAAAGAGTTTTTCAAATAAGGACTTAATGATTAAAGAATTTCATTGGCATTCCGATGGAGCGCGTGTGGCTCACCGGCACATCGTAACACCTTGAAATAGTCTTAGGGTGCAGTCGTGTGGACTAAAGATCCCGAGAACCATGGAAAGTCACAGTACATATAATGGAGTTGTTAGTGAGAATGTCGGTATGACCAAAATTGAGATATCATCGGAAGAATATCCGATCGGATAAAGTGTATAAATGTATAACATTTGAATACATAGAAAGAGTGAAAGGTCAAGTAGACATAGATACATAACACGAATTAAATAGTTTAAAAGGAATCTAGAAACCGATAATAGTTTTATGTAAAATCCGACTTGGTGATTACCTCGTGGAGACTTGGTAATTAGGCAAGAGTAGCCACCGGTCAGATTTTATGTTTCAATTTTGCATGTTTCACTTCCCGAATAATTTGATTATTCAAAAGGTCCACAGTCGCTCATACTTTTCGGGAGCAAGTATGAACGAAGACTGTCGTGAATTGGTTTGTAGATTGTCTAAGGAGTTAGACATTGCAGTAAGACTGCTACAACGTTCATGAGTACTTAGAAATAGAGATTTGAGTATTGGATAAACCCACGCTCAATAGATTGCTTCATGGATTACATCACGAGCAATGTTGAGACGATAATATCGTATGATCTTGAAGCGAAGACATATGAGTTGAAATTTACGAGTCGGTTGTGCATTGATAATGCGAAAACGCATCGGTAACTCGATGTTACAAAATGCATTGTTGTGTACGATTTGATAAGTAAAAGACACAATCGTATGAGTCGAAGCTTATTCGTTCATTGACCCTGGTAGGGAAACAGATATATGTAGGCCTCTCGATGATTTTGAAGTTGACTAAAGTGCTGGCCAGCCTGGACTAAATTGATGTGTTCAATTAGAAGTCCAAAAGTCATAAGCAGAATCGGAAATCGGGAAATAGAGTATCGGACAGAGATTGATCTCAATCCATGTCTCGTGTCTGAAAATATCTTGTTGGACGAAGGATCATATGATCACTTATCTATGGACAGAACTGACTGGGTCAGAGTTCGGCAGCAGTTTCTAGGAAGCTGCAGGTTGTTTATTAACCAGAAGATAAATTAAAGTCATAGACTTATCCAAGTGGGAGACTGTTGGATTAGGTGTCTAAGCCATGACTTTACATTTATATTTATCTTGTTAATTGAAGCAAAGTCCATTTGGGTTGCCCTCATAGCTGGAGGTTAGGATAGAGTTCAGTAGAGTAAAAGGTTGATTTATTAATTGTGTAATAAATCAATAGAATTAATTAAATGGTTTATTAATATATTTAAGTGTTAATATATTAATTAGAAACTATAATAATTAATTAAGATTTAATCTAGAATTAATTAGATTTAATTCAGTGATTAATTAATTAATTAAAAGTGCAGGGACTGGTTTGTATTTATTCAATAGTTGAATAAATAACTGGCCAGTGGACAGGGACCAAAAGTGGCGCCACCATGGAAAGATTCTCCATGGATGGCGAAACCCTATTAGGGTTTAGAAAAGGCTTGGTCCATTTAGTCAGCAGGCTTGCCCATTTGGAGGCTCCTTAGGGTTTCAGCTGTAACCCTTGGAGGCTATAAAAGGAGGCACCTGGCCACCCTAAAACCTGCGCCAATTTGAACCAGATAAACTCTGCTGGACTGTCTTGTCCATTGCTTTGGGTGTGACTTCATTTGAGGCAGGATCCTTTTTCTGCTAGCTTCAAGAACAAGATCAAAAGGTTGGTTATTCTTCATTTGATCTTTAGAAATTATAGTTGGCCTTTAGGTTTTAGTTGATTATCTTCATAGAAGAAAACATAGATCTTTCTAGGGTTGCATGTGAACCATAAGAGATTATTTATTCATTGTTTGCTAGAAAACCCTTCAAATTATAGATAGAGTTAGAGGTAAATAAAACCACCATAATAAATGTTGATTGTGAAGAGATGGTTAGGCTTCCTTATGCATCAAAATGAAGCAACATGATGTATGTCATGGTATGTATATATGATGCTAGATATTGCTCATGCTTTAGGAGGTTTCAACAACTTTAGATATAATACATGAAAAGAGCATCAGAAAGCAGTCAAGTGGCTGTTATGCTACACAAAGAACTTCTATGGTTGTATTATGTTTTAAAAGAATAAGGCTTATCTTGGAAGGATTCCCAATGCGTACTTGTGTGGATGTTCAGATATGCATAAGAGTACTACAGGTTATGTGTTCACTATTAGTGGTACATCAGATAGTTGGATGTCCGGACATTAGAAAATGGTTTCTTTTTCAACCATATAAGCAAAATACATGGCCATTATAGACTCTAGAAAGGAGCTTATTTGGTTAAAGAACTTCCTGATTAGAGTTGGGAATGAAACATAAAGACTGCATTCTTTATTGTAACAGTCAGAGTTCAATTCCTTTCATGAAGAATCCATATTTTCAAGGAAAGGACTAAACACATATAGATGAGATACCACTTCCTTAAAGAGCTTATTAGTGATGATACATTTCCCTTGATGTAAATCCTTAGTACGAAGAATCCAGCAGCTATGTTTACCAAGATAGTGATAATTGAAACATTAAAGCCAGGTTCAACTTTATCTAGCCTTTTAGATAGGTGATAAGAAGGCGGTAGAAAAGAGAGAATATGAGGTTTGTAAAAGGTACATTCTTTGGATGATATTTGATTTGTTGTTTAGCCTTCAAGAGGGAGATTGGTGAGTTATTGAGACTAATTGCTTGTGGCGGGTGTCAAAGGTGTCCCACATCCAGAATGATGAAGGATAAGAATATAAGTACCACACCAAGGGTGTATTATGTTAGCATCCCATATTGTTTACACACTATCTCCATATATATATATATATATATATATATATATATATATATATATATATATATATATATATATATATATATATATATATATATATATATATATATATATATATATATATATATATATATATATATATATATATATATATATATATATATATATCCTCAATATACTTGTAAACTTCACCCTGAAATAAATAATTAAATCTCTCTAGTTAGCCCATGTATGTATCATGATTACAATGATCATGCGAACGACATAATTCTCTTGTGTTGTTTATATTTCATGACATCCTTTAATGTATGCTTGTCGATTAAATACCTAACAACTTGTTTCTCTCCATCTTGATGCCAGCCAACCACACATGCATGCAAGCTCAACCAAATAAGAAATAAAATTACAACAACCTCTCTATCATTTCTCATCCTTCCCATCGAACCAACCTTAACCCTCTCATAATTCCATTTGGTGCCATTTGGAAAATTTTCTTATGATATATGCTTACATTTATGTGCGTGAGAGAGTATGGATCATTATGGAGGATCAGGAGACGACCTTGTATTCTCTAGTAACTTTTCTAACGACTATAGAGATAGGATAGAGATATAAGTGACAAAGTGCCATTTTTCATACTTTAGAGACAAGAAGGGGTGAGAGAGGAGGATATATGATAATGTATGGTGGGGCTTATGCTCTACATTATGAACTCTAGAAATGAAGTTCAAGAAACATGAAGGTGATGGAGTTTATCGATAAGAAGAGAGAGAAAGTGAGACGACTAGTCGGCGCCTAGGCGGGGAGACTTAATTTAATAAAATTTATTTTTAAAATTTAGATATTACCTATATCTCTACACAATTAATAAATAAGTATAAAAAACTGACAGATTTAAGTGTTTAAATATGTAAATCATCAAACATCGGAATGTTTAGACTAATTAATGATATTTTTGACATTTTTAATCATCAATAATTGTAACTTAGCCACCGATTATCATAAGTATATATATATATATATATATATATATATATATATATATATATATATATATATATATATATATATATATATATATATATAATAAATTGAAATTATAAATAAAATAAAATATAAATTATTAATATAATAAAATATGTAATATATATTATTATTCGGAAATTTTGAAAATTTCTAAATTTAAATTTAAACAATCTAAAATTTTGATTTTTTTTTGAAAATTTGATAATTTTTGAAAATTTTGGAAATTTGAAAATATTTGAAACATTGAAATTTTTTTAAAGTTGAATATACTAAATTTTGACATGTGGCAAATTCAATAAGGAGATGACATGTGGCTTTGAGTTACTTATTTATTAGGATAGGATATATATATATATAAATATATATATATATATATATATATATATATATATATATATATATATATATATATATATATATATATATATATATATATATATATATATATATATATATATATATATATATATATATATATATATATATATATATATATATATATATATATATATATATATATATATATATATATATATATATATATAGTTGGGTTCAATAAGGGACTAAAATTATCCATGGTACCAAGGGACTAATCTCGATCGTCGGAATCAAAATCATCAACGGGCAAAAAATAGGTTGTAAATTTCTTACGTCGACGCACATGTAGAGGATTATAATAAAAAACCCACTTCATTTTTTGGTTTTTATTTTATTTTTTGACATTATTCTTTTTCAAAAATAAAAACCGAATATACCAAAATTCATAATTTTTTGTCCTCTACAAATAGACATCTATATTGATATATAAAAAATAATTTTTTTATAGGTACAGCTCGTCTAGATTCACATGTGAATCTGAACTGTAAAAATTTGAATATGAGTAATTATTTTACTTTTAAAACTTTTACCACTTCAATATTATAACCATTTATGAGTAATGTACTTGATTCACAAGTGTATTTACTCATATTTATACGAAAATTTATTTATATTCATATATCAATATCATATACTATTGAGAATTTAATAATAAGTTTTTTACTACTTCAACATTTTAACCATTTATAATGAATTTACTTTGATTCACAATTAAATTTACTTATATTCACACAACAATTTACTCAGATGCACATATCAATATCATATGGTATTTTAAATATAATATGTAATATGAATATGATTAATTTACGTAGGAAATTTTTAACACTTCAATATTTTAATCATTTATAATGAATTTACTATGATTCATAAGTTAATTTCATTCAGATTCACACAAAAAATTATTCAGATTCACTTGAAAATATCATATGTCATTGTGAATGCCAACAGAGAATAGCATAATAACAGTTCAGATTCACATGTGAATTTGAACTGTAAAATTTTGAATATGAGTAATTATTTTACTTTTAAAACTTTTAATATTTCAATTTTATAACCATTTATAAGTAATATACTTGATTCACAAATGGATTACTCATATTTACACGAAAACTTATTCATATTCACATATCAAAATCATATAGTATTGAGAAGTTACTTAACACTTTTTTACTACTTCAAAATTTTAACCATTTATAATGATTTTACTCTCATTCACAATATAAATTATTTACATTCACACAACAATTTACTCAGATTCACATATCAATATCATATGGTATTTTAAATATACTCAGAAATATGAATATGATTAATTTAGTTAGAAAATTTTTAACAATTCAACATTTTAATCATTTATAATAAATATATTATGATTCATAAGTTAATTCCATTCACATTCACACAAAAATTTATTCAAATTCATATGCAATTGTGTATGTCAACAGTTGACAGAATAACAGTTCAGATTCACATGTGAATCTCAACTAGCGGAAATTTAGAAAAAAAAATCATTTTTTATATATCAATATGGATCTCTATTTGTAGATGATAAAAAGTTATAAATTTCTATATATTCAGATTTTTTTTCGATAAAAAATAAGCCCTAAAAATTTAAAAAAAAAGAAAAAAACGAAGTGGGTTTTTTTTATAATCCGGTAGATGCATGTCCACCGTAAAGTGTATAATCGTGTGGATGAGATTAGTCCCTTGGTACCATGGTTTATATTTAGTCCCTTGTTGAACTTTATATATATATATATATATATATATATATATATATATATATATATATATATATATATATATATATATATATATATATATATATATATATATATATATATATATATATATATATATATATATATATATATATATATATATATATATATATATATATATAAGGGGTGGGGTGGGTTCAATGCAGAACCAAATTAAATCACCTAACTGCAGAACCATGTTCATCAATGAACAAATGCCATCAATGAACATAAATCACGCTGTAATCGTATATGTATGAACATATGTTCATTAATGAACATATGTTCATTAATGAACATATGTTCATTAATGAACATATGTTCATTAATGAACAAACCTAACCTCAAGTCGTCACGCTGTAATCGTATATGTATGAACATATGTTCATTAATGAACATATGTTCATTAATGAACATATGTTCATTAATGAACATGGTTCTGCAGTTAGGTGATTTACAAAAAGTATCGTATTGTGGACAACTATCAGAAACACTATGTTGTTGGTCCTTTGGATTCATTTTGTTGCATGATTGATCCTTTTCATTAGCACTGCTAATAATCAATCGTTAAGTATATGTAAATGAAATTATAACCCTTCTTATTGATTTATATGTCTTTAACTTTTTTTCCTAAGGGTGGACGGAGTAATGCACAGATCGTCCGGGTTCAGGCTCGACAAGGAGGTGGTACCGCTGTCCTGAGGTCTCGGATTCACGATAGATCGGCTAAGGTGGGTTTAGGTGTGGCTTCATAAAACCGACTCATCCCGCTGTATTCTTCGATATATATATATATATATATATATATATATATATATATATATATATATATATATATATATATATATATATATATATATATATATATATATATATATATATATATATATATATATATATATATATATATATATATATATATATATATATATATATATATATATATATATGTAGGTTCAAATGCGGATCCTAACTATTGTGCGATCGTAGGTCTTAATCACGTTCCTTCTTTCTTCAAGGTTACGATCGGTAATTTAATGAGGCAAGAAATTTTGAAATACGGTAACAAATCTTCGAGCGTGCCCTAACTCAAAATCACATCTCCGAAATCAAACATTGATGGAGGCGGAGGAAGCGGAGTTTGGAACTGATGGAGGCGGAGGAAGCGGAGATCGGCGGTGGTCGATGATGGAGGCGGAGGCGGCGGATCTGCGTAATTGATCTCTGCCTTTTTTTTTCTGCGTTCAACTACTGTTCGTCAAAAAAATCGATGAGGAGTAAAATCGAATTCAAAAAATATATGCAATCGGAAACACGCACACGCATACCTCGATCTGGTATGAGAGACGGAGGTAGAGTAAAATCGGGATGTCGCTTCGCTTGGAAAAATGGGATTCCCTGAGAATAGTTCACATCTTCCTTCTTCTTGAGAATTATAAACCAAAATAAAGTGTATTCTCTGAGAATAGTTCACATATTTTTTGTATTCTTTGAGAATTTGAGTGTATTTTATGACCCATTCTTTGAGAATGAGAGTCACACCCAGTTGAACGTAACTGTCTGCATATCTTTGTGTACTCTATTCTTTGAGAATGAGAGTCATTCTTTGAAAACTGAGTATTCTCGGAGAATTGAGTATTTGTAGTAGCTAATACGCATGTTCTGTAATTAAAATTTCACCCATTCTCTGAGAATGCATCTAAAAAAAACTTAAAGAATGCAATCGATTTTCTAGTATGTGTGCATCGATTGAACAGAAAACGGAAAGAAAAAATTGGGGATTTTGCGTGTTCGTAGAAATAGGAAAAAAGAAGATAGCGCACACACCAATTTTAAACTATTCTTTGAGGAATGATATGAATGGTGATTCTGTAATCGAAGAAAGAACCCATTCTCTGAGAATGAGAATGTTGCAAAAGAAAGAACCCATTCTCTGAGAATGAGAATGTTGTAGATGAAAGAAATCATTCTCCGAGAATGAGAATTTTACAGAATAAAGAACGCCTGCATTTATGTAAGACCCGGTTTCTCATACAAAGTACACCCAAAAATTTTCAAACACTTATACATCAAAAATGGGTATACTTGCACTCAACCCAGGAAAAACAAGATGTTATCATGCACTAATTACAACAAAAGGTCCTCACGTTACATACTAGGCATTACAAATAAACCTAACACAACTAAAGGACATGCTCTAAGTTGTCCATCTTTCTTTATCACATGCCTTCCCCTATCACTGCTACAGATACCTGCAAAACAACAAACAACTCAAGTGTAAGCTTATAAAGCTTAATGAGTAATCTAAATTAACTTTCACAATCTTTCTCAATAACCATCCTCATCTTCCTCTCTTGCTATTCTTATTAGCAAGATCCATCTTCTCTTAATTCGGAAACCTGTAAACATATTAGCTTAACAATCACTAGCTAACTGTTAGTATCATCAACTCAATTATAAGTATCACGACTGACACTACTCATAAACTCAATCAAACACATTCGTATATACTCATTTCACAATCAGTTAAACTCAATTATAACAATCCTCATGATTGTAGTAGTCAAACTCAAAGACTCTTTAACTCACTCCTTCTAGCATATACTCTACTCTTATACTCAAATTTAAGTTGTAACTCGTCTCTTGTTATCCACAAATAACAGAACTACTATAACTCTAAGCTACTGCAATATCAACATAACACACATATATGTATAACACACATATATGTACAATATATATATACAACAAGGTATAATTCTTACTCAAGTATTCAAAGGTACTCACCTGATATCTGTTTAGTATGTGGAACCCCCAATTTACACGTACCGGGCTCCTGTTCTTTAGACTCAATTATATCGCCATAGTATGAATCCATTCTCAAGCTTCCACGATCATCTCAACGACATCTAACTCAAAAGATGTATAAATCATAAGCAGGAAAAAGGAGTACAAACGGGAAATATCACTCCATATTTACTGAAACCCCCAATTCTACGATTCTACTCATTCAACCGTAGAAACTCGATGATAATCTCACCAATAACTCTAAAGGTATTCACTAACAACCTACTATCATCATATATAACAATATATAGCAAAATCACGAAATCTAAAGTTAGGGTTTCAAAACCCCCAAAACGAAGAAATCACTCACCTTGATGAATTAGGAATCAAGAGCACGTTTGCGGGGTTAGATTCGAGTCTCTTTATGTTTCCCCACGAATCTCTAGCTTCAATTTGACAGAAAATCGTCTCTTTATGCTTTGAAATCGAATTGGGATCTATTTTTCCCGAAATGAGGTGTTCTACACAGTTAAAGGGTCTGCACGCGTAACACGGCCCGGGTTTATAGAACACGGCCCGTGTTAATCCTACTGTATGCTTTCTGAATTTAATCTGCAGGAAACACGGCCCGTGTTAGTAGAACACCCCTGTGTCAGCTACTAAATGCCCAAAACAGCCCTAACAATCCTTTACACGACCTGTGTGACTTAGACACGACCCGTGTACTCTATTTTAGAAAATTTTAAGGCTCAAACTTCTTCCAAATGGGTTTCTAATCACCCAAACTCATACATTAACTTAATTAATCTTAATCACACCAAGATTAGTGCATAAGAAAGGTTTTAACCTCTTCTCACTAATCAACCAACTCATAACTCAAAGGTAATAACTCTACTTACCTTAGTAAGCATCTTAAAATGAAAATGGGTCTTACAAGTTCTCTCCTCCTTCAAAAGATTCCGTCCTCGGAATCTCTTAGAATAGGTGTGGCCTCTATAACCACCTCACCACTGCAAACACACATCGCATACAACAATGACATTATCACCTCGTCATCTCACATGACATATACACATTGTCACTCCTCATTTACTCATAATATATCATCCTCATAAGATGATCTCTATAGTCATATTGATTATCATCATTGCCACATAGGCAATTACTTACTCTTTTTAGAACATACCTTTCGTTTTAGCTTTGTCAACAACCAGGTGTCTCACCTTACTCCTCAAGTGATACTCCAATCACTATCCTCATTTATATACACTCATATTACTTGTAACATTAATCTCAATTAACTATTTAGGATTCAACTTCCATTTCAAATCTCATTGAAATGATTTACTCTAACTCAATAAGAAAAACGGTCTCACCGTTTACAACTCATACTCTCTCAATTTGTTCCCGCAATCCCAACATACCAGTTACGATTACAACTTTTCCAAAAGCTTATTTATCTTCGTTCCCACCTCAGCACACATACTAGGTTTTCACCCAATACACAACTCATAATCCTCAACCAAATGGCTCCTCTTTATCTCAGTTCAACAACATACCTCATGTTGTTTTTCTCGATGTACTCACTTATTATATCATCTCTTATGTGGATAATCCACATCACATTCTTACTAAATCATTAGCTCTATTAAATTCGATAATTTAGTATTAAATAAATTCTCCGTCATTATCATCTCAATCTCTAATTCATCCGAATGACACAAAATAGGTCATACATACGGCTCATCGAAATCTCTACACACAACTTATAAATAAAATAATAACATTTAACACCGCAATCTCAACGGTGAAATCATATCTCATCACTCCACTAACTCATTAATCTCAATAAAATAATTCAAGATTATTATAGCAAAATCTACTATCCATCGTCTCATACGAATAAATAATTTTGTCATCTCGACACTCATACATTTATTTCATCGGCAGTAATTGGTTTGATTGCTAAGGATTTAATCCTATCAATCACAACCACAATTACTTTCCTCCTCTTTTAACTCATATCTTCTCATTACGTATTTATAAAACTCTATCTCGTTCAACATACAAGAAATCTCACACATTTTCAACACGAGTACATGACAAACGTACTTACTCACAACAACATTTCTCAACAATATTACTCACTGTATTATCTCATAGTAATCCTGTACTGTTACTCAGCCTCGGATTCGTCCTCTTCTCACCCATAAAATCTCGAGCCATACAAGCTCACCTCTGTACCATACTTATCCATACTCAAGGATAGTACAGTCTCAGCACTCTATATTATTACACAGTGCATACTTGTTTACACACAAGTACAACATTATAATCCCACTCCACCTCAGTTCATTGTACCCCGTACTTTCCTCTAATCTCTTCACTCAACACTATTTTACAGTACTATGTACTGTCCTCTAAATTCGCCATTCAACGCTATTTCACGGTACCTCGTATCATCCCCTGGTTTTACCACTCAACGATGTGTTACGGTATCTCATACCGTCTTCCAATCAAATCATGGTACCTCGTACCATTTTCCGATTTCAATTCATCTCCTCTTTGACTCTAGTGGATCTCCCTCTCGGTATCGAGCCATAAAGACTCACCATCACTCCTTTTTCGGTTTGAGTCACCAAGGTCCTCACTACTCAAACCACAAGGTACTCGTTATGTGGTTCCACAGAAATATGTAGTCTCAATCTCAATTACTCAATATGTAACCCCACATAACATGTGGTCTCAATTACAGTTACTCATTATGTGGCCCCACAAAATATGTGGTCTCAACCACTTTACTCGATATGTAGTCCCACAGCATATGTGGTCTCAACCACATTTACTCGTTATGTAGCCCTACAGAATATGTGGTCTCAACCACTTTACTCGATATGTGGTCCCACAGCATATGTGGTCTCAATCACATTTACTCGGTAATTAACTCAATCTCTAGGCCAATAAGTCCTATATGAACCACTCTAGGTTCTCTCAATTATACCACAAAGTACTATTTTTGTGGTTACTCAAATGTCCTCTGACATCTCTGTCACAAATATCTCATTATGTGACAACTTCAAATCATAGAATTCAACACTAAACATGTCAACTCATAATCAACTATGGTGTGCAATCAACTACACACTCATCGTCTTTCTCAACTCATACTCTTTTGGCTATCTCAGCCATTCATTGTGACCAATCATAAGTACTAGTTATGTGGTCCCACAAAATATGTGGTCTCAACCACAAAGTACTCGTATACAGAAATCTCGTCATATCTGTAAAACAACTAGCAATATATATACAATATCAAAATGAAAAAAATCCAAACATTAAAAACATATCTGTGTGCGTAGCACGGCCCGTGTAGATTCAACACGGCCCGTGTAAATCCACAATATTTCTTCTGTTTGCTTCTGTATGTACAGCACGACCCGTGTTCATTGAACACGACCCGTGTGTTCTCGATTTTTACCCACTGTATGCTACTGTAATCCCAACACGACCCGTGTCCCTCAAACACGACCCGTGTTGATGTTGCAGAAACCAAAAATTGTTTTATTGGGTTTGAGGTACATTCTAAGATTTTGATATATATTGCATGTTATTGATGAAGCTTCTTTGTATGATATTCTGGCAGAATGCATAAGTTTTGCTGCAGAATGGTTGTTAACGAGTCTAGAAAACTGATCGTAGGAAAATTATAAACGGGCATTCTGTAGGAATATTACACATTGTAGCTAGTTTATATTTTTATTCAAAATAACTCGAAAACAAGTAGATTTACAGTACGAAACCAGAATCTTTTAAATTATGATTTCCCAGTGATTCTAATTTGAATTTTATATGTATTTCAGGCGTATGCTGCAATTTTGGAGCATGCATACGACAAGATATTAACTGAAAAAAATAACATGGAAGTTGCGTTGCAAGAAGGACTTGCTAAGAATCCTGATTGCCCGGAACTACTAGAATGGGTGGATAAAAAGAAGGAGTTATTCAATGAAGAAAGTTGGAAAGATGGTGGGGTAGCAGAGGATAGCACCGAGAGATCACCATCACATGGTTCTGATTCTGGTGATGATGAAATGGGTGAACGTGAGTTATCACCAATTACTGGGGTGATAACTGAAGGAGTTGGAAAAAATGAAGATATATGCTTTAAAACACCCATTGGTCAACCGGTGAATGATGGCGAAGGCCTGACAATGACACAATTTTTGGAAATACCTGGAATGTTAGACACGGTGAATAAGTTAGTTGATGATACGGTGGAATTGTCAGCGGAAAAACAAACAAAGGCAAAAGAAGATGAGGTACCTGATGTTGGAGTACTAAATCTCAATGACGATCTAATGGAGGCGATTCAACAAGAAGTTGCAGACAAAAAAGGAAAACGTCCTGTGAAAATACCAAAACATCTGCACTCACCATTCATGCAAAGGATAGTTAGACTTGACGAAAGGATTATGCCGGATGAGCTTTTGGTATGCAATGCGATATTTGCCTCTCAAAGAGATTATGGGTGAGTTAATTCGATTATATCTGATATATGCATAATGTTGACAAAGTTTGAGAATGTTTTTGTATAACATAGAATGAAAAAATTTTCATTTTTACAAATGTGATGTTACAGAGATGCGATATGGGAAGACGAAGAAGGAAACATTATATATCAAGGCAATGCATACCATTTTAAAGACACAACCTTTATTCACTGGTCGATTATTGATTGTTGGGCGGCGCATTTAAACGCAATGGAAGCCTTCAAGTCTACTAGCTCACCTGCGAGATTGTTTTTCAACTCGGTTATGCTGGTACATTTGTTTTCAATTAAAATTTAATCATTTCAACTAATCAACATTTATTGTTTGGTATGTTTTCAATTAATATTTTATCATTTAAACTAATTATCAGGAAGATTCAATGTTTGATGATAATGTTTTGGAAGTTAATAGAAGTCGAGATTTTGGAGATTACTTACGGTTGTACATCAGTAACCTTCCAATCCAGGCTAGTTTTAGAGATGTTGGACTAGTAATAAAATAAAGCATTATGAATATATAAAACCATATATTTAGTACATGTTATTAAAAATAACATTCTTCAAATTTTGCAGATTTTCTTTCCAATTGTTGACAAATGATTTTTATTACTTGTTGTGCTTTGATTTACGAAAACCAAGCTACGTCATAATTGATCATTTGAAGCGAAAAGGGCCAGATCAGAATGGTTATGGAAAAAAGCCTAATATTCTGGTAAGTAATACTAAATTATTTTTCTGTACTATAAGTTTTTAATTTATGTATTAACAAATACAAAATATATGTTTTTTTTTTAAATTACAGCAAAAATTCTTTTGCCATTATCTCATATCCGAATAGCATCTGCACGGTAGAAGTATATTAAAAATGATGCCAAATGTTATGAGGATGGCATGGCAAGTGAATGAGGTGGGGCCAAATTATGGATTGTATCTCATGCGACACATGGAGTGTTATATGGGAGAAGGTGAAGGGAAATGGACATGTGGACTCATAGGGAATAAGCAAAATGATGCTAATGCTTGCATGCGAATGAGAACTAAATTCATGGCAACGTTGATGAGATCGAGTCTTAATATACATAGAGACATGCTGGTAAAGGATGCTGAATCGTTTGGGAAACTTGACTTGCTACAAAAGACGAAACTACTACAAGAGTCGGAAGAGGCAAACAAGAGGAAACAAAAGCAAAAAGGAGTGCGAAAATGAATGGTTGAAACAGTTTAATTTAATTGTTATTAAAAGATGGTGCTATGAACAATTAGTTTTTGAATATTTTGGATTTTGGTTATTTTGGATATTGGTTCTTTTGGTAGTGTAAGGACGTTTGAAACGTCTTTTTATTTTTTAATGTTATAAGTGTTTTCAAATGAGTGACTAGAATGGACAAATAACATGATAAAGGTGTGTGTTGTGAAATAATCATGATATAACATATGGTATTCTAAATGATAGAAGGAGTAGTATTCTAATATAATGCAACACATTCTGATAGAATGACATTTGAATTCTGTTAGAATGGGTACTAGATTCTGGTAGAATGGAACACATTCTCGTAGAATGACCTTCGAATTCTGTTTGAATGAGTAGTAGATTCTATTAGAATGTAGTAAACAATGATTAATGTACCATTTAAAACGATGATTTATATGACATATTGGATAACGTACTAACAGGAAGTTGACATAGTAAACACATTTTGTAATAGGTTTATGTATCAAGAAAAACGAAGTATGCATCTGGTTAAAAAAAACACTTGCATACATAAAACTAATAAATGTATAACATACAACAATTGCATAGTATATTACAATGCATAGTTGATGAGATTGTTTATTTTGTGTTATGTGGAAATTAATGGATCATTAAAATAAAAGCAAACACGCATATAAGTTGTAACTAAAAAGTAAGACTGATAAATATAAATTAAAACTAATACCATGACCAAAGAAACACATGTGTCACGAAGTTGTATGATTCTATAAAAAATACAAAATTTGACTAATTAAATGACCAACAAAATAGATTATTTTTTCCTATCTGGACAATTTCTCTTATCGTTATGTGCCATCTGTTTACAGACACTGCATTCTCTCTTAGGCTTCAAGTTTTCAGTTACCATCGTCTCTTTTCTACTCTTTAACCTCTTGCCACGACTACCGAAACCTTTGTTTCGAATGTCTGATGGATTCTGAATATCCACAACATCTGGAACTTTAACACCTAACATCTTTTTAAAGTTAGAATGTTTGTCGTTTATCCCTTGCATTGGACTCTCTTCAATGTATTTTTTCCTTAGTTTATTCAGTTCATCAAGGTATTGTTGTAGCTTCACGGGATCATCGGTCAAATTGGACACACAATTATCAACAACAGCGAAAATGTCTATAACAGTCTTGTCTGCCAAAAAATGATTTTCATTCTTATGTATTCGCCGCCGCAGCAATTCTGTCGGAATCGTGTCCCTGCGCCAACGCTGTAAAACATATTTTGCTGGAATTTCGACTATGCCATAGAACTTGAGAACACAAAAGACATGTCTGAAAGGTTTTCTGCAACTATGAACTAAGATTCCTAGGTTCACATGCAACCTATATAGATCTAAGTTTTTCTTCTAATTAAACATATAACAATTCCTAGTAAGCCAGAAATAATAAACTAAAAAGAAAGATAAAGAAAAACTAACATTTAGTGAATCTTGGAAGCAAAGCAACAGAGATCTCTTGCCTCAAATGCAGTCACACCCAGCAGGAGGTATTTAGCCGAAAATTCTAGAGAGAAAGAGGGTACAAATCGTGGCTTTAGGGTTAGGGAGAGCCTCCCTATTTATAGCCTCCATGTGGTGATCAGATAATCGTTACAGATAAGCCTTTTTGAATTCGAATTAAGATAAACTATTATTTTAATCATTCAAACACCATTTATCTATAATATATATATATATATATATATATATATATATATATATATATATATATATATATATATATATATATATATATATATATATATATATATATATATATATATATATATATATATATATATATATATATATATATCGAAAATATATATATCTATATATATCTTTTCGGCCACCACATGGTCACTAACACTGCCACTTACTCAACTATCGAATAATTACAGTTTTAGTCCCTGCACCTTTAATTAATCAATTTAACTGCCAAATTAATTCCAATTAATTCCAGAAAAATTTCTAATTAATTATTATAGTTTCTATATAATATATTAACACTTAAATATATTAATAAACTATTTATTTAATTTCTATTGATTTATTAATCACATAATAAATCAACATTTCTCTCTACCGGACTTTCTGCCAATCCTCCAACTATGAGGGCAACCCAAATGGACTATGCTACTATTAATTAGGTAAATATTAATTATTAGTCATGGCTTAGACACCTAATCCAACAGTCTCCCACTTGGATAAGTCTATGACTAAAATTACCAATTTACCCTCTAACTAATTAGCAAATGTAGCTTCCTAGAAACCGATGCCAAACTCTGACCTAGTCAGTTCTGTCCAATGATAAGTGATGTCCAACAAGATATTTTGCAGACTCAGGACATGGATTAAGATCAATCCTTGTCTGATTCTCTGTTTCCCGATTTCTGATTTGCATATGACTTTAAGACTACCAATTGACCATGTCAATTTAGTCCTGGTTGGCCAACCCTTTAGTCAACTTCAAAATCATCGAGAGGCCTACAGATATCTGTTTTCCCGACAGGGTCAAGGGACGAATAAGTTTTGACTCATATACTTATGTCTTTTACTAGTCAAATCATTTACAACAACACGTTTTATAACACCGTGTTACCGATGCGTTTTCGCATTGTCAATGAACAACCGCTTGGTAAAACATAACTTATATGTCTCTACTTAAAGATCAAAAGATGTTATCGTCTCAACATTGCTTATGACGAAATCCATGAAGCAATCAGTTGAGCGTGGGTTTATCCAATACTCAAATCCCTATTTTTTAAGTACTCATGAATATTGTAGCAATCTTATTGCTATGTCTAACTCATTAGACAATCTACAAAACAATTCACGACAGTCTTCATTCATACTTACTTCCCAAGAAGTATGAGTGACTGTGGATATTCGAATAATAATTAAATTACTCAGGAAGTAAACATGCAAAATTGAAACACGATAATAAACAATCAACAAATGGTAGTATCAAATACTCATCAACAAAACTATATTATTAATTCACCAAAGTTAATTACATTTATATTGCAACAAGTTTCAAAATCCTATCTAATTACAAAAACTAATATCATCTGTTAATCCTATGCGTCGTGCATGCTGATAGTGCTTAACCCTACTCAGAGCCTTTGTCAATGGATCTGCAGGATTATCTTCTGATGATACCCTCTTCACTACGAGGTGACCTTCTTCTACCTTATGTCTTATGTAGTGGTACTTTCTGTCGATGTGTCTGGACTTTCCATGATCTCTCGGTTCCTTCGTCAAAGCAATCGCTCCTTCATTATCGCAGAAAAGTTCCACAGGCTCCTGAATACTCGGGACCACTCCAAGGTCACCGATGAAGTTCTTCAGTCAAGCCGCTTCTTTTGCCGCTTCACTCGCTGCGATGTACTCTGATTCGCACGTTGAATCAGCCACCGTCTCTTGCTTGGAACTTTTTCCAAGTCACTGCTCCCCCATTCAACAGGAATACCCAGCCTGACTGAGACCGACCATTGTCTCTATCTGTCTGAAAGCTGGCATCAGTATACCCGTCAACTCTCAAGGTATTACTGCCACCAAGGACTAAGACAAAGTTCTTCGTGTTGCGCAGATACTTGAGTATGTTTTTGGCCGCTGTCCAATGTGCCCTACCAGGGTTCCCCTGGTATCGACTGACCATGCTCAAGGCAAAGGACACGTCGGGACGAGTACACGTCATGGCATACATGATCGACCCCACAGCCGAAGCATAAGGTACCCGACTCATGTCCGCAATTTCCTCGTCTGTACTTGGACTCTGAGTCTTACTCAGCTTAGCATTACTTTGCATTGGTAGCTCTCCCTTCTTGGAATTTTCCATACTAAATCTTTTCAGTACCTTGTCCAAGTATGTACTCTGACTAAGTCCAATTAGTCTTTTCTTCCTATCTCTTAATATTCTTATCCCGAGAATATAGGCTGCCTCTCCTAGGTCTTTCATGGCAAAACACTTCCCGAGCCAAGACTTGACATCTTGCAAAGTCGGGACGTCGTTTCCCATGAGCAGTATGTCATCTACATACAGCACCAGGAAGGTGACTATACTCCCACTAGCTTTGACATATACGCAAGACTCATCCTCGCTCCTAGAGAAACCAAATTCTTTGACTTTCTCGTGGAAACAAAGATTCGAGCTGCGAGAAGCTTGTTTTAATCCATAGATGGATTTCTCAAGCTTACACACTTTGTCAGGATACTTTGCATCAACAAAACCCTCTGGCTGATTCATGTAAACATCCTCAGTCAACTTCCCATTAAGGAAAGCGGTTTTAACGTCCATCTGCCAAATTTCATAATCATGAAATGCAGCTATGGCCAGCATAATCCTAATTGACTTTATCTTAGCCACTGGTGAGAAGGTCTCATCATAGTCAATCCCTGGGGTTTGAGTAAAGCCCTTCGCAACCAGTCTTGCTTTGAAAGTGTGTACCTTTCCGTCCATGTCGGTCTTCTTCTTGAAGATCCATTTGCACCCGACTGTCTTTCGACCCGGTACATTGTCAACCAAGTTCCAAACTTGATTGTCATACATGGACTTGATCTCGCTGTCCATTGCCTCTTTCCACTTGGCAGACTCAGGGCCCGCCACCGCTTCCCGGTAGTTAGCAGGTTCATCCAAATTTATCAGTGTCCTATCACTGACAAACGTATCTCCATCCGTAGTTATATGGAATCCATAAAACTCAGGTGGCATGCTAACTCTACCGGAACGCCTAAGAGGTAAGGATATATCAGTCGGACCAACAGGAACTTCTTCCTCTTGTTGGTTGCTAGTTTCTCCTAAGGTTGCATTGTCGGGTAAGTCTTGAATTTCTTCAAGGTCAATGGTACTCCCACTGTCCTCTTTGAATACGATTTCTCTCTCTCTCGAAAGAATCCCCGTCTCGCTACAAAGACCACGTCCTCGCTTGGTCTGTAGAACAGGTATCCAAATGACTATTTGAGATATCCAATGAAAAAACATCTCTCGCTTCTCTCTGCGAGTTTATCGTGAGTCTCCCGTCTAACGAAAGCCTCACAACCCCAGACTTTGATATGTGCTAACGAGGGAACTGTCCCCGTCCACATCTCATGAGGTGTCTTAGCAACCTTCTTAGTAGGGACAAGATTAAGGATGTGGGCGGCAGTCTCTAAGGCATACCCCCAGAAGTGAATGGGAAGTGAAGCTCGACTCATCATGGAACGAACCATGTCTAACAAGGTTCGGTTACGTCTCTCGGCAACACCGTTCAACTATGGTGTTCGAGGAGGCGATAACTGTGAAACTATTCCACATTCCTTTAGATAGTCTAGGAACTCGATACTAAGATACTCTCCGCCTCTGTCGGACCTGAGCATCTTTATCTTCCTTCCCAATTGATTCTCAACTTCATTTTTGAACTCTTTGAACTTTTCAAAGGTGTCTGACTTGTGTTTGATTAAGTAGATATACCCGTATCTACTAAAATCGTCAGTGAAGGTCACGTAGAACCGTGTGCCGTCTTTTGTGGTAGATCTGAAGGAACCACACACATTTGTGTGTATGATGTCCAAAAGACCTTCACCTCTTTCAAAGGACCCTTTGAATGGTGATTTATTCATCTTGCCCAAAATACAAGACTCGCATACATCATCCGATTTGAGGTCGAATGATTCCAACACTCCATCCTTTTGGAGTTGGGCGATGCGTTTCTTGTTAATGTGCCCAAGACGACAGTGCCACAAGCACGCCTTTTCTACACCACTAGAAGAATCAATAAAGTTTACACTATGACCTAAATTGTCTACACATTGCACAGTTTCATACACACCATCACAAGGTAAAGCAGTAAATACAGAAATACCATTTTGAAAAATAGAAATGGAACCATTACTATTATCAAACGAAAACTGTAATCCTTGTCTAAACAATGCATGAAATGAAATAATATTCCTTGCCATTTCTGGCGAATAGCAACAATTAATAAGTTCTAAACAAACACCACTACTGAGCACTAAACTATAAGTCCACATCTTGGTCACAGGTGACGATCTCCTATTCCCCATGATCAGGTTGAGTCTACCGTGCTCCACCTCCCTGCTTTCCCTTAGGCCCTGCAAATCAGAACAAATGTGAAAACCACATCCTGTATCAAGGACCCAAGAACTGGAAGATGGTGAGTTTTTAAAGATAGTGTAAATACCTGCTGAAGTCGGCTTGACTTTGCCATCCTTCAAGTCTTGTAGGTATGTAGGGCAGCTTCTCTTCCAATGGCCCCGTTCCTTGCAATAGAAGCACTCTGCCTCCTTGGGATTGGTATTATGAAGAATGCCAGAAGTCTTGGGTTTGGAGCCGCTGCTGGACGATCCAACATGCACCTTTTCCCTCCAATTCTGTTTAGGAGGGCCCTTTCTCTTCTTCCCTTTTCCACCAGCAATTGCCAGGACGGCTTGATTAGCAGCGGGTATACTCTTACCCTTCATTCCGTCCTCGGCGGTGCAGAGCATGCGATACAGTTCGGCCAGAGTGGCCTGGGAGTTGTTCAGATGATACGCCAGTGTGAACTGGTCATATGAACTAGGCAGAGAATTCAGCACTATGTCTACAGCCAAATCCTCGTGAACCGGCATCTCAAGCTTCCGAAGCCTTTCCACGTACCCTTGCATTCTCTGCACGTGGTTGCAAATGGACTCTCCATCTCTAGGCTTTGCATTGGTGAAAGTTTTGACTACCTCGCGCCTCTCAATGCGCTCCTGCTTGCGGAACTTTTCCGCCAGCTCTTTGTGTATTTCATATGGCCAGTAGTCTTCATATATTCTTTGCAACTCTGGGTTCATTGTAGCTATCATGATGCAAGCCACTTTGGTTGCATCATCAGTATGTTTTGCGTATTGAGTGATTTCTTCGGGAGTAGCATTATCATGGTCAATTTCAACTAGCTCGGTTTCTAGAACATACTCTTTATGTTCAAACCTCAGAGCCATCTTGATGTTACGGATCCAGTCATTATAGTTGGTACCGTCCAACGTGACTTTGGAGCATAATGACAAGATTGAGGTAACATTTGAGTTAGAGTGGGGAGCGGATTTTTCGGCAGAAGACATCTATAAAAGAAGATAGTTTTAATTAGACGTATATAATAATCCTTATAATGACCCAATAACAATTATAAGGCTAGGATCCTACAATAACAATTTACAATCTCGAAGAGGGATGCCGTAATCAATATTGTAAATTTTATAAGGTAGGCGAATGACGATTCAGCCAATTCCACCGCGGAAAGATAATCTTATTAAAATGGAATTCCTAGATTCATTGATATTTATTGAACTGTTCAATAGCATGTTTTAATCTCGGATGTGCCCCACTGTTTGTGACTGGGATACCGAGGATCACAAATCGGGAGTGAATAACCATGCAAATAAGCTTGGTACTCTCGAGGTCAGTTGCCATCTCAAATTGACGTGCCGGTAAACCACACACGCTCCATCAATAATGACAACACCCGAGAAACCCATTGCAACTCTTTATGAACCCCAATTGGCGTGCCGGTAAACCACACACGCTCCACCAATGTTTCATAAAGTGCAATGTGTAATTTCATGGGTTAGCACCAATTCACATTTTTCCTAAAGTAGCTAGATTTGGGTTTTATTTAAAAGGTTCTAGTACTTTGAATAATAACATTATACTTTTAATGAGATTAGGCGGTCCTATCAAACCCGTTCGGCTAACGACCCTCCACTGATCAGGCGAGCGGTGGGTGAGAGTGTTCACCCATTAGACCGCCATTTTATAGGCAGTCTCCTTATACCCACTTTATAGACCAGCTTCGTGAATGAGGCCTACTAATGATTTGACTAACCATTTTAATCTTATACATATAATAATAACTCCCTAATTATAATATATATAAGATGTAATTTTTAAACCTTTTAAAAATATGTTTCTGGTTTATCTTTTAATTTATTGTCTATTTAAACTATTAAATTAAACCATAAAATCGATTTTAATTATCTTTTAATTAACCAATTAATTAAATTAATTAAATTTGATATTTTAAACTTTTTAAAATATTTTAGGATTTTATCCATTTAATTTCGCCAATTTAAAACAATTAAATTCTAAATTAAATTAAATCCTTGAATTATCTTTTAATTACCAATTAATTAAATTAATTCAAATGTAGATAGGTTTTATCAAATTAATCAAATTAATTAAAACATATCTTAATCCCTTAAATTTCGATTTTTAGGATTAAAGGTTTTAAGTTTTATCTTTTAAACAATTTAAAGTTACCAAAAATAGAATACCTTCTAAGTTAATCCACAAAAATCGCCAAAATCAAGGGGAGGGGCTAGGGTTTTCAAAACCCTAACCCTAGATGTCGATTTGCACTAATTAGGGTTTAGGAACAATAAACCCTAATTACTAGGAACACAGTTATAGCAATTTAACAAGAAAAACAACCAAAATGCTCTGATACCACTGAAAGGTTTTCTGCAACTATGAACTAAGATTCCTAGGTTCACATGCAACCTATATAGATCTAAGTTTTTCTTCTAATTAAACATATAACAATTCCTAGTAAGCCATAAATAATAAACTAAAAAGAAAGATCAAGAAAAACTAACCTTTAGTGAATCTTGGAAGCAAAGCAACAGAGATCTCTTGCCTCAAATGCAGTCACACCCAGCAGGAGGTATTTGGCCAAAAATTCTAGAGAGAAAGAGGGTACAAATCGTGGCTTTAGGGTTAGGGAGAGCCTCCCTATTTATAGCCTCCATGTGGTGATCAGATAATCGTTACTAGATAAGCCTTTTTGAATTCGAATTAAGATAAACTATTATTTTAATCATTCAAACACCATTTATCTATAATATATATATATATATATATTTCGAATATATATATATCTATATATATATATTTTCGGCCACCACATGGTCACTAACACTGCCACTTACTCAACTATCGAATAATTACAGTTTTAGTCCCTGCACCTTTAATTAATCAATTTAACTGCCAAATTAATTCCAATTAATTCCAGAAAAATTTCTAATTAATTATTATAGTTTCTAATTAATATATTAACACTTAAATATATTAATAAACTATTTATTTAATTTCTATTGATTTATTAATCACATAATAAATCAACCTTTCTCTCTACCGGACTTTCTGCCAATCCTCCAACTATGAGGGCAACCCAAATGGACTATGCTACTATTAATTAGGTAAATATTAATTATTAGTCATGGCTTAGACACCTAATCCAACAATGTCTACATAAGATTCCAACATGTTCAAAATGCATACAAGAGCAGCAGAATGATCCCTCACTTGGGAAATGGATAACCTAATTTTTTTAAAAAAATATGGTTATATAATATGAAATATGTATAAAAACTTATAATAATGTAACGCAAACAATTACCTTGAACTCTGTATCCTTCATAAGTTTATCATAATGATATTTCTCTGCTTCAGACTCATTATCAACGTCTATTGTTGGCCGTGTGCTAATGGTCTTTCGCTTCTCCAAAATAACAAAAGTATCAATACCGTCATTTGAAAATACACTTTTCTGGAAGCAAGTTTTTTCAGAATGAAAAATCTCTTCCTGAACCTGGTAAAATATTTTACGAGTGTATATTTTCGCAGCTTGTGGTTCATAGGGGAGATACGTTATGATCTTTGGAAAACCCTTTGCAGTGTTAAAATCATAAACACTTTGGTTATATCTCTAACGTCCCATGGCAGAATCAAAAATCATCATGAAACTTATAAGATAAGATCCGGTAAGAGTAGTGTTTTGAAAGGACCAATTTTGACTTTCTGACATTGATGTCGTCCTCATCAACCCAGAAAGTGGTATATTCTTAAAAAAAGGCTTGTACCGATAAACCACAGATGGCATACATGTCTTTCAACCACTTGTTTTCTAAAAGACTATTATCATTCATCAACAACTCCCATCCATAATCGAACTCTAACTCATCTATTTTTGAATTCCAAATCAACCCATTAAAACGCTTTCGGAAATCTGAATTGTTTGCAATCTCATAAGTTACCTGCAATAACAAATTAAACAGAAACATTACATAAAATACAATCATTTTAGTAAACGAATATTTAATTTGTCCGAATATTACCTTTTTTGGCAATTTTGAAGTGATATGCCACATGCATAACCTATGATGTGACAATGGGAACACTTCATTAATGACTTTCTTCATTGCCGGGTCTTGGTCTGAAAGAACCAATCTAGGTTGTTTCCCAAAAGCTTTTAAGAAAGCTATAAGTAACCAAATGTATGAATCAGCATCTTCCCGACTCAGCAAACCAGCACCAAATGTTACACATCTCTTATGGTTATTTATCCCGGTAAATGGAACAAATACGATATGATACCTAAAATAAACAAAAAAAATTATATTTAATAAACTATAAAAATTAACATATGCATATACATATATGATACCTATTCGTATCGAATGTCGCATCAAACGAAACGACGTCACCGAAAACATCGTAGTTGTACTTTGATGTTTCATCGGCCCAGAACATTGCATCTAGCTGATTTCCTTCAACTCTATATTCAAATGTAAAGTTGGGTAGGAAGTTCTTCCTATCATTCATCTTGTCAACAATCATTTTAGCGTCCCTTCCACCGATAAAACAATTAAGGCTCTTAGAATAATTTTTGAAGTCAACCTGCAGTCCACCTCGAATGGAACAACCACCTTGAATACTTGTCATCAATCGATACGCCCTTGATGCACCAATGTTATTCATAGACATATTATGAATAAAACTTTGTTGGGACAAATCAAGTTGCCTCATCGCATGTGACAAATGTATGTTTTCTTTGCTAATCAATGGATGATTGTGTGTCTCAACAAAATCTTTTACAAAATACATCTGCGTGCAATCATTAAGATTAAAAATTATTTTTGCCTTACACTCTGTCATAAATATGTCTTTCCTTCTCTGGGTCTTATTCTGTTGAATGTCCATTGTATCAACTATACCCGTATTAGGTTTCCCTTCTCTATTGCATAACATATACCTTACTCTAATAGTATCATCGTTCTTCTTTTTGGTCGATCCTTTCCTAACATCAAACCCAGCCTCCAAAGCATATGTTTTGTAGATTTGAATAGCTGCATCGAGGGAATGAAAAACTGCATTGCTTGTTGGTTTTAAAACATCTGGAACTGGAAATTCTGGTATGTATACATTCTCATCTGTAAAGAAACATATCATCTTATAGTATCAGTTACAACAAAAAAACATACAAAATGTCTCTTTTACAACAAAACAAATAACACGTAATCTGATTTAGTACATTGTTAAATGTAATACGTATTGTATGATAACAAGTAATTGTAACAGTCAAAATAAATTCCATTCTGCCAGAATAAACTCCATTCTGTCAAAAATAAATTTCATTCTGAAAACACGTCCACACAATATTTAGGGTTCTTAAATTCCATTCTGTCAGAATAATCATCGGAAAACACAAATAATTATCCTAAATACGATCAATATTTATTCAAACTTACAAAACACACGCACATGATAATGAACAATCTATACTATTCTAACAGAATATAATGTGACATAATAAAGGAAACTATGGATAAATTTGATGTTAATCAAGAAACACAATCTTAATGTCATTCGGTCAGAATCAACAGCAACACGTCCACATTTAAGTGCTTTTACTATATGAAAAACATAAAAAACCCAATGAAAATATATGAATCGTTGAAAGGTTCCAAATTTCATTCTGCCTGAATATGTACGTTCGATAATACTTATACAATCGAAGAAACAAAAGTAGTTACAAACGAATTTGAGATTGATTGGCGTTTAAAAAATTTTAATTACTAACCTTCATTGAGATCAACAGGGTCGTCTTCATCGTGTACATTGTTTACGTTTTCTGCATCGTATACGATAAAAATAAAAACAAATTGGAGATAATCGTATAAAATCAACATGTTCATCTTCATCATGTAAAATAGTAACGAAAAATTTTCAAACCTTAACAATGTGGATTGAACTTGAAAGACAATTAAATTACTAACCTTGATTTATATCAACAGATTGATGTTCATCGTGAAAATTAGAAACACAATCTTCATCGTGATTGTCATCAAAACATTCTTCTGATGTTAAACTCCGCTCGATAACATTCTCTTGGTACGATTCATCTAATTGATTATCCATTACAAACGTGATTGACAGCGATTAAGTATGGAATTGTATATGTGATACACTAGTTGAAATGTTCAAATCGACAGAAACAGAGTACTTCCTTGATTTTCTGTAACAGTCAACGTAAATCTCTCCAATATTTATAATTACGTGTTAATTAATTTAAGTAAAAGTATTTAGAATTCCTATTTTGCCCTTGATCTGTTGATTACAGCTTTGATTAAATCTATGGCTGAAAATAAGTCCTACACCCACACAATAATTACGGTTCTTAAAATATCCTAATTCTCTCTATATATATATATATATATATATATATATATATATATATATATATATATATATATATATATATATATATATATATATATATATATATATATATATATATATATATATATATATATATATATATATATGTGTGTGTGTGTGTGTGTGTGTGTGTGTGTGTATGTGTATATATATATATATATATATATATATATATATATATATATATATATATATATATATATATATATATATATATATATATATATATATATATATATATATATATATTCTTAATTTTGATATAATTTATTTAATTTTAATATTAAAAAATTGATGTGGCATCATAGGTTCGGTGGAAACTGTTTCTATGGGTGAAAGATAGGGAAAGACGAGTAAAAATAGAAGTGAGAGGAGAAAGAAAAACTGACGTGACGAGTGAGTTCAGTGGGATGGGAGGGTACTATTCCCCCACCCTAATGGTGTTAGAAAAAAAACCAATTGTGTAAGATTGGAAACTATAAGAACCAACACATTGCGTTTATGATATTTGTCCTCAACATGATATTTTTGCAAAACACATGAAATTTTACACATAAAATTATACATTATATAAATAAAATAAAAAGTCAAATAATATCAATTTAGTCTTTTTATGTTGTTAGGGGGGGAGTAGTTCCCTCCCATCCCACTGAACCAACGCGCCACATCAACTTTTCTCTCATTTCACTTCTATCTTTACTTATCTTTCACTATCTTTCACCCATGGAACCAGTACCAACTGAACCCACCGAACCCACATCATATTTTTGATTTTTAATTTAATTTATTAATTAAAAAAATTAATATAACATTAAATTTAATACTTTAAATAAAATAAATACGTATTAAATAAAATGAAAAAGAAAAATAACATTTAATTAAAAAAACACCCTATTACAAAAAAAACCTAAATACGAAAATTTAAATCCTAAATTACTGATAAACCTAAATAATAGAAACTAAAAAAATACTGAGATGACTTTTTCATAACATTCCACGCTTCTGTGTACGTAAACTCTTTGCTGTGTGTCACCAGATACTGTTGTAGGACTTGTTCCACGACCTGATCGTCGGTCGTCCCGTCCAGTCGGTTGAAAGATAAGTTTACGTAAATTTGGTTAAATTGTACCAATTTTCGTTTCAAATCTTTCCATTTAAGGTTAAGCATATGGTTACTCCGATAATGAACCGTACCCATATTTGTGTGAAACTCTTCCTCCACACGAAACCAGAATGAACGGAAGGATGTCGTATCCGTTTCTTCGGTGGTGGCGATCCACGCTTTTGTCAAAGCCACCTCTTCTCTTCTGGACCATGGGAAGCCTCCTATTTCCGTTGTCGGCCATTTTTTACAATACTAGAGAGAAAGGTTAGAGAGAAACTAGATATTGATATGAAATGTTGAAAGAATGATGTGATTTTTAAATGAGTTGAGTGGTATTTAAAGTAGTGGGTAAAAATTTATTTTTGTTGTATTAAATTTATTTTTTTTACAAAGGTGAAAGATCAATCGGTTTCACCAAGTGCCAAACGAACCCACATTGTCCGAACCCGCGCAACACCGCCACCACGGGGCAGTCGTACCGGAGGTACGCACACTCATTTGATCGAGCCCGCATAAACCTGCTGCTTACTCTGTGTGCCCTTAAATAATAAAACCCAAATAAAATAAAACCACGAAAATGATCAACGTTCAAATTGACATTCAAATTAATGAGATTTTACTTTATTCAAGAAAACACAAATAAACAAAAGTGCCATATTACCTATAATTTACTCTTATTGGTATATTCTTTTAGAAAGACAATACTTAAAATTAGAAAGAAAAAAAAAACAGAAAACAGATGAATGTTTTGTCTTTTCGAAGTTAACTCCGACCCAAGCATGTATGGGTCAAAGCAAGTGGGCCCCGGAGCATAACTAATGTTCATACCACTCGGGCCTGAAAAACCCCACTTCCTACAAAAATACATAATCTCATTTAATACTTAAGAATATTAAAAATTTGTACATTTAATGAACTGCCTTAAGTTCAAATTTTATATTTATTTCCGGTTTAATAAGTTATGAGTGACATATATTAAACATACGACAAAATTTCCATCGTGAATCTTTTGAACAAGAAACCGACAATTGAGAATGTTCAAATAATAGACGTCCAAATGCAAATGAGACCATCGCATCTCAACAATTGACTTCCATGTCAGCATTATACGTGTCAAAAACTCAACACATGATGGGTCCACTTCATCATGCATGAGGGTAGACCTAGTTTGTGTCTACAATCATATTTGCCTTTTCTTCCCTTTCCGTTTTACACTTGGCAACCACTCTCAAGTGCCATATGGTCCACAAATGAATTCAATGCAACAAATTATATATACTTTTTGGAAATAAAGACATAATAAAATCATGTTATCAGTAATATATACATTTTGATGCATCAAAATATTAAGGTAAAATGTAATTAAATAACAATAACTAATTATTCAAATTAGTTTATGTAAAGTTTTCTTTACATATTGAAACTCAAACACAATATTTAGATTCGTTTATTTGATTTGATACAAATATATATACTCTGTTGTTTCGTGGGGCTTAGTGTATACCGTTCAGATCGTACGATTTACCATTTGTTTCCTATATTCTTTCAGTTTACCACTTTTTATATATATTATGTCATTAATGTCAAAGTGTACAAATAAAAATACAAAGTTGCTATGGTGTGACAAACCCAAATTGCTACTTTTAAGTTGCATTCAGTGTCGATTGATGTGATGCATTTCATTTATATATTTCACATAATATCTTACATAAAACAAACAGTCACTGTGTCTAAGGTCATCGCGTACGCAACATCAACATTTCGTTTTCATCTTTATGAGTCCTCAGGCCGCCGCCACCACCACCACCCCTCGGGTTCGATCAAATAGTAAAGCCAACTAAAAAAAGATCAAGAATGGAGGCCCTACACACATCCTCATTCAAAACAACCAAAACCACCTTCCAAATGGTTCCAATAATGAAGGTCCTTTCCATGTGCCTTCTCAAAGACACATGGGCCTTATTACCTTATCCCTGAGGTCATCATAAAACCCTCCACAAGTACTTAATCATGAGTCTCTTTCAGATACCCATAACAGCAACATATACGCACAAACATATATATACAATTAAGAATATGTAACTTGGAATGAACCCTATGTATCTATGCTTTCAATAAATTTTAACGTTTTTAATAATGCAATTCACTAGTAACCGTCCAAATTAGTTATCCAATGGGATCTTAAGGTTCTTGGTTCTTGTAGTCGACCATCTTTTTCTCCATGTAAGAAGGTGGTATAGTTTCTGTATATATATTCAATGTAAGTTGTATTGTTAGTATTATTTTAATATTAGTGAAGTATAAAATATGTAGGTAGGGTGTGGGTCGGTTAGTTGTCTTGCAGTTGGTAGTTATTTCAGGTAATTCCTCTTAATTATTTAAATATTATATGCGATTATTAAATGAATTCAAGGGTCAACACACTGCAACTAGGCAATTAAGTAATTGGTTCTCAACAATGAACATGTCCATGTCAGAAAGACTCTTGTATCCTATGCATCACACTTCACTCAGTTGATTTAATGCTTAAATCCAGAAATCTTTAACGTATAATTGTATACATCTCGTCATTTCCAAAATAATAATAATAATAATAATAATAATAATAATAATAATAATTATTATTTCTAGATTTTTATATCGAATCAATAGATCTTCATGAAACTCAGTAATGAAGTACATGTCGAGAACCTAAAACCGTGACATTTTAGATACGATTACAACTTTATTTTCGCTTCATCCAAGGAAAGTGATTTGTACACAAGAATTTTTTATTCCTATACAATAATAACATGTTTTTTTTTTCAGATATTATATAATCTTCTAAAACTTAAATTATCATGTATAGGTAAAAGTTGTTGTGAACAAATCACTTCCGTTCATCCATGAAAGCACTTGACTATTGCTCTACTAATGTGGTTGAAGAAAAAGATCCCCACTGTTTACTTCCTGAAAATGAAAAAAATTAAAAAATTCAATATAGTATATATACTTAAACAAAAATTATATTTCCGAAATAATTTATTCGTTAATAATGCTATCGATAATCAATTAAATGATTAACCATAGAAAACTCAGTGTTAGCACATTGGTTTGGAGGTGCATTAATTCATAACCCATGTTCAGATAAACATAAACTAATTTTACTATATAAAATTAAGAGCACCATCAATAAATATTAAAACTGAGATTGCTTTTTTGCCATAAACAAAGGATCCCATAATACATTACACCCAAGTTGGAACTTGTATATATATATATATATATATATATATATATATATATATATATATATATATATATATATATATATATATATATATATATATATATATATATATATATATATATATATATATATATATATATATATATATATATATATATATATATATATATATATATATATATATATATATATATATATATATATATATATATATATATATATATATATATATATATATATATATATATATATATATAGACTTAGGATAATTTATATATGACTAATTATTGTATAACCTTGAAACTCATTATGGACCAATCAATTTAAAAATGTGGATAAGGGCATTATAGTAATTGAATAATTATCAATTAACTATATTCTAACTTAATCCCACTATTTTAGGTAAATTACTCCACCAGTTTAGGTAACTGACCCGCTATTTCCTTTATCACGTCTTTTATCTTCTCCTTCTTGTGTATCATCTTCCACCATCGAGAATCAGTCCCGCCTCCTACACCACCATAGTAGCGACATCCATCATCATTTAGGTAGAATAAGGTTTCTTAAGGAGGGAATACACCATCATATTCAACCGCCATCTTCATCATTTAATGTCGGTCTCGTTGTATTTCGGATGTTTAGAGATCAACGATTGAGAGACAACTGGGCATTGATTCACGCCGTTGATCAGGCCAACAGACTCAATGTCCCTGTTGCGGCCGCGTTTAATCTGTTTGATAAGTTCTTAGGCGCAAAAGCTCGTTGATTAGGGTTTATGCTAAGAGGATTACAATAACTTCATAACGAAATCAAAGAAACTGTTCAAATACTTTTCTTCTTATTCCAGGTGAGTTACGATTTACGATTACAATTTTGATATCTAAAATTTCACCAACAACAGAGACGATCTCCAGCTAGATGTTTCTCACACCAGATCTGTTTGATGTTAGGTTATTCTAAAACTGATAATTATTATGTGACTGTGTTGACGAATCAGAATTCAGGATAAAATCTGCGTGATTACAGGAGTCGATTACCAGATTTAAAGGTTTTATTTATTTAAAATTAATTATTTATATGTCGATTACTATTATGCCCCTGTACGTATTTAAAATGATTGGTCCATATTTAGTTACAAGATTACACAATATTTATCGAGTTACATTTGATCGTATATATATATATATATATATATATATATATATATATATATATATATATATATATATATATATATATATATATATATATATATATATATATATATATATATATATATATATAGAGTTAGGATATATTAAAAACTACAATTATTGTGTGGTCGTGAGGACCAATCACAGTCAAGAATCAGTAAAGGGTATTGTGGTAAATTAATATATTAATCAATTAATTAATTATAAATTAGATCCTATATTTATGGTGAATTATCCTACAATTATGGTAAATGTATCTATAATTATGGTAACAACTACATCTCCTCATACATCTTTATCCCTACACCACGTTTAACCATAAATCCTGTACACACTCCCATCGAAATTGAAAATCTAAAATCGAACAGCATCAATTCTCGCCGGACAGTCATCGCATCACCATAAAAAACGAACTTGATGCCACCAAGATACTACATCGAACGAAGTCAAAGTGCCGTTGTACCACCACTGTCATATTTCCTGCAACTCGTCCTTATGATTACTTGTAGCCTGTCTTCTCTACATCTCAACAAGATCAAAGCACCCCGCCTCCAGTGGCGACGGTATGTCGGCCAATGAAGACAAGTACTGCGACGATGACAAGAAAAAAGAAAAAAAAAAAAAGACAAGCTCGTTGGTCGTTTGCCTCAATCGAATCAACCACAAAACCAACTAGCTTCTTCTGATTTAATTAGATCATCCTCGGTTAATTCAACATCTTATGGCATTGATTTAAATGTTGTTGATAACCGCAAAATTAACTCCGGAATTTTTGCTATTATCACCGCTACCAGGTAAATTTAGATTGAAACCTAAAATAAGGGTTTTAAAGTTTTGCTTGAAATCCTAAGGAATATTGTATGTACACGTGGTGGAAGAAAGGTAATTTTTTTAGTGTTGATTTGTATTTGTCTTTTGTTTTAAAGTTCTTTATTTTTATTTTCCTTTCCAAGAATTGGGTGGGTGTATTTCTTGAGTCTGTATTTGTCATCAGGTTGGTGTTTTTTGTGATTTTCTTTAAATTGTATATTCTTTTAGAATTTACATTCTAGACTTAGATTATCAGGTTGGTGTTTTTTGTAATTTCATATTGTTGGTATGGAGAGATAGCTCGACATTCTTGCAGATTCTGGGTAATGTCTTATAGTATCATTCTAATAGAATGTTTCTGTATAATTTTGTAATTCTGGGACCAATGTTCATTCTAACATGTGAGAATATCATTCTGATGTTGCAGGGGAATTCTTTGTGCATTCAAAACACATGAGAAATCAAGAAGAAGCACTAAAGTTTGATTTCAAGGCAGTCATTTTGACAGAATGTACTACTTATAGAATGTCATTATGTTTTGTATATTAGATTCTAGTATATTATTCTTGTAATTTTGATGTTAGACAATACAATGTAAATCTAATTATGTATGATTTTGTAATTCATTCTACCAGAATGTTTATATTACTCTTAAAATTTGCAGTAACATTTTTTAAGAATACTAGTCATTCTAATGTATGATTTTGTAATTCATTCTAATAGAATGTACACGATTAAGAACTTAGAATAAGAATTGGAATTAATAATACAATTTTATTAGAATTGTAACAGATCCAAAATCTGAATTTACAAATAAAATTGAATTCGAATTTGAAATTAAATTTAAATCCGAAATTTCATACCATAAAAATCTCACATTCCGTAACTGAAAAAATATAAAAAGTCCATATTACCCTTTAGAATGATATAATTGGAAAGTTGATATTTTTTAAATTAAAAAAAATCAATATTCTGTTATTAATTACAACCATTGATGGTTATGATTCTACGCACCAGATTTGTCCTTACGTCCACACAATAACTGTGGTTCTTAATATAACCTAGCCCTATATATATATATATATATATATATATATATATATATATATATATATATATATATATATATACACACACACATACACACACACACACACACACACACATATATATATATATATATATATATATATATATATATATATATATATATATATATATATATATATATATATATATATATATATATATATATATATATATATATATCCAAACACTTGATTGAGGTAGATGTTAACTACAAGAAGGGGTTTAGCATGTGGGAATGATCATATGGCGGAAAATAAAAGAAGGCATGTGTGTGCATGTGTAGTTGTATTATATAACATGCTACGACATGTGACATGTAACATATACAACATGAATATCATTTGGGATGTAGAAACCAAACCTTCATAAATGTTAGACAAACTAATGATTAGTTCTTGGCGTAGGGTTCCTATCTAGAAATCACTTGCCTTATCATGCTCATATCTAATTGTTAAATGCATAAATTCATATTTAAGTTTAATGTAATATAATAATTAAAAATTCACATCAATTATGATTTGGTTATGTTCTATCAACCGTATGCATCATCATGACCTCCAAAGATATATATATATATATATATATATATATATATATATATATATATATATATATATATATATATATATATATATATATATATATATATATATATATATATATATATATATATATATATATATATATATATATATATATATAGAGGTTCGAATACAAACCATAAATATTGTGTGAATATAAAAACCAATTGTGGTCCACTTATTTTTAAAGGGTATGATGGTAAATTTGCATGAACATGAATTATGTAAACATGAATGTGAGTAGTCTTTTTTTAATATTGTTTGTGCTAAAATAAACTGGGCGTCGCTTACTCGCTTGTGTTAGTAGTTTGATATTAATATATGGTGTTGTTTGAAAAAAAAAATTAGTATTAACAGTTGTTCTAGTAATTCATTTATGTGTGACTTGTTAGTTATTACTAATTAAAACATAAAAATATGATATATATATATATATATATATATATATATATATATATATATATATATATATATATATATATATATATATATATATATATATATATATATATATATATATATATATATATATATATATATATATATATATATATATATATATATATATATATATATATATATATCGGTTGGTACGATACAACCATGGTATTCAAAATTTTGTACCGTTACCGTACCAACACTGCTTAATTGGTATGGTACTACTGGCCAAACATATTGGTTATCAAACATGTTGGTTACCAATTTTGTTGGTACAGTTGGTAACAATTGGTTGGTTCTCCGTGGTACATATTTTCCAGCCCTAGGAACATCTACCAAACCCTAATTACCATCACCGACCGATGCCTTATTCTATCCCCGACAACCTGCACCCGTTGTCGTCGTCGGAGTCCACCACCGCTGTCGGCGGTGGTCATTTTGACACAACAGAAATCGGGCAGAAGCGAGAGGGCTGCTGCCCCGTTCTACATCAATCGCGACCCATAGGGACCAACTCTACCACCGTCGACCACCACCGGCTAGTCGTTAGCCCTAAGCGCCGCTGGAGAAGTCATACACACGCAATCCGCATGCGCACACACCGATCGGAGGTGTGTGTGCTGCATTCTTCATCCCGATTACTATTTCTTTCTCTCCCGATTGCTGATATCAGAGGACGCATTCTTGGAGAATTATTGTTTTCTTTGAATACATATTTGTATTCTTAGAGAATGTAAAACATGGTGTTCATGGCTTGGTTTTTCATTACTATATCACACATATTCTCTAAGAATATGATACATGGTTTGTTTAATTTAGTGTTTTTATACGCTTATATTCTTTAAGAATTGAATACATGGGTTGTTTTTTTGATGATATAACACGTATTTTTTTAAGAATGGATTGCGTTTTGTTATTTGCTTGTTATAACACGCACATTCTCTAATAATGCAGTATTCTTCTCTTGGTTATACAACACATACATTCTCTAATAATTTTGTATTCTTCTTTTCCCAGTTTCCTTTTTTCTTTACCAATTATTTACCAACATACAATTCTCTAAGAATACTTCTGATAAAAATGGTTATAAATTCATTCATGAACAATGTGGCAAAACTCTTAACCTAGGAAACCATTCTTCAAGAATGAACTTTACACGTCATTATCCGAGAATGCATCTTTACTTCTTGTTTTATACGTTTATTATCCGAGAATGCATCTTTAATTCAACAATAATCACTGTGCTCCTTCGTCAATGTACTCTTACATGACTGCTTTGTTTTTCCGAATAAGAAGATAATTGTAACGTTGTTGTTTTTTTACGTAACTGAGCGTGTCGCGTAATAGTAACATTTTTGTTTTTAACCTAATTTATAGGAACAACTAATTGTCGTTTATACCCTTATTCTCCCGTTTTTAATCAGTGAATAAAATATTCTTTTATTTTATTTACAGAATTGCCACTACATCAAAGTCACACGTTTTTTCAATCCAATGGTATAGAATTGGTCTCACAATCATACAATAATTAGGATTCTTATTTAATACTATCTCTCTCTCTGTCTGTCTATATATATATATATATATATATATATATATATATATATATATATATATATATATATATATATATATATATATATATATATATATATATATATGTATGTATATATATATATATATAAAATTATTTATATGACCATTTGTTGAAAAAATATTTAGAAATTAAATTAAAATCAAATTTAGTAGAAGTGTTAAATTATCACTTAAGTTGCGTTAGCGAGAAATTACCTTTAACCAAATCTTGACATGTCTACTTTTACTTTTATGTAAAATGCAGGTATTAGCGAAAAAGTGATGGATCAAACCTTGCTTTAGCAAAAAGTCAGATGCTGATAAGTGGAACTTTAAATGGCTGATTAGCGAAAATTCCAGCAAGGGTCATCAAAATCTTAGATCAGGATCGTCAATATTTTGGATAAGGAGCAACGAAAAGCTCGGCTCTGATTAGCGAAATCTGATGGCAATCCACTCAATATTTTGATTGCCCATCCTCACTTTTTTACCTTGATCAAGACTCAACCCTCTCAATTTTCTAACTAACGCCGTTAATACCTCCTCAAAAACTTAACGAAATATTCTTTTATTTCATGTGCACATTAGCCTCAACAAACAAAGATTACATGTGCATGTTAGCAAACCCCTTTTAGGACACATGTCCTTACCTCATTGGTGGACATTTTCTTACACCCTATATATACTTTACACCACTACCTATGTTTCCACCACTCTTAGACTCTTACACCCACGTATTTTGTAGTAATGAAATTGTATAAGAGTGCTCCTCCCTCCCTTTATGAAGATTTAAAGACTCTTTCCTTTTGACTTCATGCATTAAGAATGTGTTCTTCATATTCTTCATGCTCTTTATCTTATGTTCCTTGCATTATTTGAATGTTCAAACATTTATCAATGAATATCTTCTCCTCCTTATTTCTTTACTATGATTATATTTGATTTACTATTCCATATTGTGTTTGTCATTTGAAGATATTTTAGTTTGGAACTTGCTTTCCAAAATATGGTTTCTCATGTTTTGAATGATTGTTGAGTTTTAGATTATTTTTTATCAACAATTGGTATTAAAGCTTGTGTAATATTTTACAAGCTTGATATGATCTTTTGAGAAACATTTTTCTTGCCTCATTTTCTTGTTTTTGGGTTTTGAATCTTCAAGACCCATTTCTTTCTTCAAGAACATGTTTCTTAAAGAAGAAGAAGCTCTTTGAGGAACATTCTCCTTTTACCTTTTGTTCTTCCTTTTCTCTCTCTTCCATCAATAGAAAGCATATTTCTAGATTTGATGTATTACAATTTTTTTCTTTATAGGAAGAAAAGTTCTAAAAGCTTGTTTTCCAATTTTGGTTGCTTCTTTATTCAAGATTTTTTGAAAAGATATTTTTTGTTCTTTACTATTCTAATTTTTTCTTCAAAACCAAACACACCAAACAAAATACAACTTACTGTTTACGTTTTACACTTAGGAAGCTTTTGAAATAATCTAGATTTAAGGGTGTGTTTGATTTACCTCTTACTTGGTCTAGTAGGAGGCAACGTCTAACTCGGTCCGAGTCAGACTGTTTGATAGCGCAAAAATAACACCTCTTACTCGGTCCTTATGTCTCTGACCGAATCAGCTCCTCATTGTCGCTGACTAGAAAAAAAACACGCATGACTCTTTTGTCCCTCAAATCCGGTAACCCTAGAAAAAAAACGCGTATTCTCTCTTCTCCCTTAACGCCTCCACTCTGTTCACGCATCATCTGCTACCGGCGGCGTCCAAGCTCCTCGCTGTCGCACCCTGCAGCCCTTCATCTCCACCGTCGCACGCCTGCACCCTTCATCTCCGCCGTTCACGCCGTTTACGCAGCCCTTATCTCTGCCGTCGACCATCACGGCAAAGGTAAACATCTCGTTTTTTTGAACTTCCATTGTATGGTTTCTTTTGAAAATCTGAAATCATTCTATGTTATCTGAAAAACTGAAAATTTTAATACATTTTTTGTTGTTAAACTTGTCTAATTTTCTGAAATCAGATCCTATATTCCATTCATGTGTGTTGGTTGTTTAGAGAAATCTGATTTGATGTTTGCTGTCCGAAAATATGAAAATATGAATACATTTTTTGTTGTTGAACTTGTCACTCCGAAATCAGTTTATATAATCCATCCATGTGTGTTGCTTGTTGCTGAAATTCTGATTTGATGTTTGTTGCTGAAAATATGTTACTCAAAATTAGATTATACGTTTGTTTCTTGTTGTTGAAATATAATTCTGAAATCAGATTATATGTTGCTGAAAATTATATGTCCATTTTTTGTTGATATTGTTATACTAGTCATGTCACAAAAGAGGACTAGAGTTACTTGGAAGTAAGATTGTTAGGTCAAAACATTTCTTGAAGCATGTATACATGAAGTGACAACTTATGGTCGGCTGGGTAGTAGCTTGAAAGCAACCTCGTGGAAGGCTGTAGCGGATAGACTAAAAACCGAACACAATTTTATAGTTGATAAAAAACAAATGAAAAACCAATACGATTACTTAAGAGGAAAGTATGCGGTGTGGGCAAAACTAAAAAATAGAACGGGCAACATTTATAATCCCATAACAAACATGTTTAACCTAACGGACGAAGAATGAGTATTGTGTTCCTAATAGATAAATATAATTAATTTTCTTTTTGTAGTTTGATAAAATTTATGTTTTTTTTTCAATCAGTCAAACAAGTATGTAGACAAACTGAGAAACACACCCCTCGTATATCTTGATCTATATCCCAATTGTTTGATGTGGCGACATCGACCGACTTGCAGAGTTGGGTCCATCTTCTACACGCCCTTGTCCCACTGAAGAGTTTTTTGAACATGACTTTTATGATGTTCACTCTGATGGAAACCCCAAGAGCAAGTGAGGAATCATCTGCTCATTAAAAAAAAAAGGTGCAAAACGAAAAGGCAAGGAGGTTGATTCAAAGATCGTAGAAGTTGGAAAAGAAATTATCAAGCTTACGAGGTCATTGGTGGAGAAAAACACTCTTGATAATGACATTGATGCATGTATGGAGAAGTTAGAGAAAACGGGGTGGGAAGAAGATGATGCAAAATATTGCACGACACTCTTGCTATTTGGTGAAAGTGCCGATATTCGAAAAGTTTGGTTAAGCCTAAAGCCGTCAAGTTGTGAGTCATGGGTGAAAAATGCGAGAAGAAAATATGGGTTATTTGGATGACATTTCGATGTTTTTTTAGCCGATTTTTGGATTTTTTTTGGATTCATTTGGATTGACTTTTCGATGGTTTTTGGATGTTTTTTTTTTTATTGACTTGGATTGCCTTTTATGCAATTATGTGTTATGCGATTTAATGTTATGTGTTATGCAATTATGTGTTATGTAGTTTAATGTTATGCAATTTACATGTTTTTTACAATCTATATAAGATAATCATAACGATCTGATTTCAATTATAGGTCACTAATGGATTCAAATGATAAAATCTTAGCGGTCATTTTACTTTCATGGTATTGGTTGACGCAACAAAGGAATAGAAGTATTGAAAGAATAAGAGATAATAATTCAATACTAACTGGGCATGCATATACACAAGCATTACTGCATGGATCTTCTACACAATGTCTAGAGATGATGCGTCTTTCCCGTGAAGCGTTCGTACTATTATGCAATCATTTTACACAAAGAAATTGGTTGCAACATAGTAGGGCAATAAGCATTCAAGAGAAGATGGCAATGTTTTTGACAATTGTAGGACATAATGAACGTTTTCGAGTGATTAAAAGAAGATTTCAACACTCCACACAAACAGTTCATAAATGTTTCCAAGAGGTCCTCAATGCAATGATGTGTTTTGAAAAAGAAATAATAGTGCGTATGGCGTATTGAAAAAACGATTCCCAATCTTAAAACAAATGGCTCCTTATCCTTTTTCGGTGCAAAGGGATATAGTTGTTGCTTGTTTTGCAGTCCATAATTTTATTAGAAAATGCAAAATTCACGATCATATATTTATGGAATTTGAAGAAAACAGTATGTTTACTCCTGATGTGCATGGTGATGAAAGTAATGGCCAAAATGTACAAGACATGGAATGGGGTTCACAAGGTAATCAATATATGAGTACTTTGTGTGACGAGATTGCTAATCAACTTCTTTCAAGTGGTGCAATTTAAATTTGTATGCAAACTATTATGTTTTGTTTGAACTTTAGTATGTTTTATTTGGATTTGAAATGTTTTATGTTTAATTTGGATTTTGTATGACATTTTGTATTTTTTATAATTATTCGGCAACTTCATTAGCAAATTTTATCAAACTGATTCATTATATCCAACAAAATATAGAATAGAAGGGTAATATGATCATTTTAATTATTCAGCATATTCAGTCAGTTGCATAATCAAACAGCATGGTCTTAGTCAGATCTAACTCAGTCCGAGCTTCTGACTCAGTGAGATCTAACTCAGTCAGCAACTATCAAACGCAGCCTAAGATTCTTGAATCTGTTAATTTTGCACCTAAGTTTTTTAAATTCTTTTTCAAAAACCCTTTAATTTTCACTCTTAGTCGAGCATTGTTTTAAGTATTACTTCTTTTAATGGAAAACTTTAGCACAAATCAAAATCTAGTCAGCATGTATTCTGTTTCTATCGCTAACAGTGTTGGTGCATCCAACAGTGCACCCATCCTTATTCAGAGTGAATATCCTTCATGGGTGACATTCATGCAATTGTATCTTGTCGGTCATGAATGTGATATACGACATTAAATTTCCACTCGAACACACTCTCAATATATTGCCAAAACTGTTATCGTACCACCGCCCGATGTACCCACTGGTAACGCTCGGATAATGGGTACAGCGACTCTAGTAATTTTTGCAGAATCACAAAAAAAAGAAATTCAGGATCGAAGCAAAAGCCTTGCAGGAACTTCTTTCCGACATTTTGATTCAACTACCAGATAAGGATAAGAAAAATCCTCACCTTATATGGGAAGCGTTGAAACGACAGTTTGAGGGAACCACGAAAATAATGGCAAGCTGGAAGAAAGCTGCTATGAACGATATTGATGCTTTTCGAATGTATCCCGATGGATCAATCTTTGATGCATACACACGATAAAATATTCTCATCAATCATTTTAAGATGTGCCGTGGAGAAAAGACCCAAGAGGATACACACTTTAAATTTTTAAACAACTTAACTCCCAAATGGGCAAACGTCAAAATGTTGATCACGCAGACTACTCCAATTGAATCAACATCTTTGTAGCATTTGTACGGTAAATTACAAGTTCATGAGGCAATGAGTAATGCGAACGCCCATTTATATGGACGCCGACTGACGCTGAGAATCTGATGAGTACCAAAGGGACTTCACACTATCAATCTACTTCAGTGTATGATGTCCAACAACAGTGTGAAGATGTTTTGTATTTTTTACAGTCTGTAATTTTAGTGATTAGATACTTATCCTTACATAATTGTATCTATCTTTGATTTATATGGATATTTCATTTTATTGGTTGAACTCTTGGTATAAATGTGTTAGCTAGGTTTCGATGTAGGTGTGCCAAATACTTTTTTAATTCCCTTTGTGTGAGAAATATATTATTAATCAACATTGGTTTCTGATTAATTTGTGAATTCTTGTGTTGTTCTTTTAGTAGATCCTGCCTTATTTCTAACAACTGGTGTTGTGGGTGGAAATTTTCAGCAAGATCCTTTCCAGGATCCTGAGTAACATCCTTGTCAGGATATTGAGTAAGATTTAGGCCAAGATCTTGGTCAGGATCCTAACCAAAAGTAGCCGTTGTATTTTGTTGCTTGTTTAGCTACTTTTATGACCTAGGTCAGAAACAAGTCCATAACGACCCAGTCAAGTCAAGATAAGACCAAGAAACGTGGAGAAGTATTTATGGTCAGCTCTGTTCAACAGATTGGAATGCTGAGTCAAAAAGGATCCCGGATCCGAAGATCAGGTCGAGATTTCTGGAAGTCAATTAGCTGATGCAAGTATAAATAGGCTGCTGAACTCAGAAGCAGAGGGGGGCGACAATTCACATCTGATACTCATTTTTCTCTATTCTCTACACGATAAACAATGTAAAAACACACAACGACTAACACATCCTACTATTTTCTTACTTTTCGTTAAGCTCTCATTGTAAAATGTTTGTAACTATATTCCGATCAATAAAATTAACAAGGCAACCGGATATTTTCGGATCCTGAGGTTTTGTGCAGGAGATCCTTAACCGGATCAAGGGCTTTCATCATAAGACCCCTATGTCAACATTTCAAGATCCTCTTCAGGATCCTAAGCCGAACACCACAGCCCTAACTAATTTGGTTAAGCTTATTTTTTTACCAAAACAACTGGTATCAGAAAAGGGCTATCTTCCTTCATAAGAATGTCATGGCATCCTTATATTTCTCTTCCTTTTTTGTTAACAAAATCCCTCCATTCAATGCAAACAACTTTACCATGTGGGAAAGTAAGGCATTAATGGTGTCCCTGGTGAACTCAAACGAACTCCAAAACATTCATGGACTGAAGATGGCAAGGAAAAGGTAAATCTTGATGTTCGTTCGAGACCTGCTATTGGTAATGCTCTTCCTTACGAAATATACCACCTTATTCAAAACTGCTTGTCTGCCAAAGAAATGCTCAATACAGGCTTCATATTTGTGAATCTTCCTCAATACCACAACCTGCTTTACACATAACCGTTCCTTAATCAACTTCATATTAAATGTTACTCCTTATAAGGCAATGAACAATCAAAAGCCCAACGTAAAGTTCTTTCACATTTTTGGCTGTCGTTGCTTTATAAAGAACAACAAGGATCATTTGAGCAACTTTGAGCCAAGATCTGATGAAGGCATCTTTCTTGATTATTCATTCAATTATGTCGCTTAGGATGTGCTAAACAAGCGAACTTGTACCATATATCATTAAAGACCTATAGTACATTCCAACACTGTGAAGTTAAACCCCTCTACAATATTTACCGACGGAGAGATGAGTGCAGACATTAATGAAGAAACCCTTTGAGTGATGTCGCATTTTTTGTCCTTTGTGATTGATCGTTTAATATGAAACTAAGGTGACTAACTTATATAGGTATAAGTTTATATAAAGGTATGCATAGGTGTCTCTTGATAATGAGAGGAATGCGAGAGATAATACTCATCTTTAGTATTACTACAGTAACTTACTGTATGAGTGAATGTAAGGTACAATCTAAAGATAGTACATCTAAACGAGATCCTATTAATCTATAGTCGTCTTTCGAATTCGGTCATGAATATTTAAGGAATTGTTTCGGCAAACATAGCCGGTTACCCTGTGAAATGAATTTAAGACTTTGATTCGTAAAAAGAAATTTCAATATTTTAGTCGACCTATGTGTCAAGTAAATCATGTCATGCTCTTTCAAAGTGATTGCAAAGTTTTTAGAAATACATAACTAAAGTATTTCATTCAAATATTTGTTCAAAAATTAGCTATGGTTTATGATGTGTATTTCTTTTAAGAGATTTTAAAATTATTCGTGAAAATTTCAAAAATATTGTGAAATTTTCTCTCTTTCTCTTATATTTTGCCTTGTGTATAAAAATATTAAGTTTTCTGCTTCAATAATTATTTGATTAAAACAGAAAGGAAAAATGGTAAATTTTAATTTCTATGGAAAATATTCATTCACAAGTGCTAAATCTCTATTCTCTGTTGGTATTTTTAAAAAAATTTCTTTCCTGTTTTTTGCTAAGACTTGACTAGACTAGCAATTTGTTGTTCCAGAAATTTTTTCAAGTCCCTCAACAACAATTCATTGATTCCTTTTGACTTGATCTCGAATCAACAAACTTTTCTTAAATCTAAAAGACCTCACTTGTAAAATCTATTTTTCAAGTCTTACCCCCCCCCCCCCCACAAATGTTTAGATCAATACAAGATCAACAAAATTTCATTATATAAATTTTTTGAGCATCTTGGTCCATAAAATTCCTAAATTTGGAAAAATCTAAGTCAACAAATTTTTGGAACATCAACAAAAATTTATTTGTGACCAGCAAAATTCTTAAATCCGCAAAAGGTTTTAAACATATCAAAAATGTTTTTCTTCAGCAAAAGATGGCAAACCATACCATTCATTATCCCACCTTTCGAACTTCCTAGAATAACTGAATGATTATGCTTGTAACAAGTCAAAGCTAATTTTTGGTAAAATCGGACTTCCTTGAACCTCGTCAAAATGATAAATCAGAAAGCTTTGTGTGAAACCCTTCTTGTGAATTCTTTAGGGGACTAGGAACAACAAGATAGTATCACTTCTTCGTGTGTTCATTACTTCAGATGCAGTTTCTTAACAGTGGTTTATACCATTATGATATTTCTCAAATCCTCATGTGTCAAGTTGAATCCGTTTGTAACCTCATTCTTCGCATGATCCGAAGAGGGAACATTCGTATTTTTTAATTTTTTATTGTAAATTTTTTTTTGTTTTTCCCGCAAAATTTTGAACCTTACATGATGCTTAAGGACTCTAATTTCAAATCATGATTGGACATGTAAGAAAAGGGATTACTGCTAAACGAAAACATCGGGATACACTGGATGTAAGTCCGATCAAAAAGGGGATGTCCCCACATTTCATGGATGACGTGGTTAATACCTACTAGATGATAACTTTGGCACATTAAATGCTTCTTTCTCTCTCCACTCATCACTCCATTATATATACCAAAAACCCTTGATCCCTTACACTTTCGTTTCATCTTCTTCATCACAAAAGCTAATTTATTGTGCTCAAAAGTTGCAAATCCACAATGTCGTCCCAATATGCTATGTCCTTTGCCCCCGATGAAGCTGATTCCATTCCTGATCTCAAGCTAATGTCTGCAAATTTCATCACCAATCTTGATCCAGAAGCGTATTCCTCTTATATGGCGATGCTAGCGGTCTGTCTTTAACATCCTCCACTCAACTACGCATTAACTGCAAATCCTAAGGTTCCAAGGCTGTGGGTGAATCGTGCTCACAACAAAGCGAGGGTCAATCTTGACTATAGCATGCTCACATTCGGTCTGGATGTTCCAACCACGGGAAGGAAATCTATCACCATATGCCAGACCCAATTTGCAAAGATATTGAAATTTCCCGTCTTTGGAACGTTTCAGATGACTTCTCAACCCAAGGTACTCAACATGCTTAATGAGATGGGGCATACAGCAGTTGTCCGGACGATGGGCCAATTCAAGAAGAAATGTCTTCCATATCTGTGGAGCTATTTCTTTGGTAATCTGTTGAGGTGCCTCTTTGGAAGGACCTCAGGGCTTGATTCGGCAGGCCATACATTCCTTCAATTACACTATGGTATCTATTATAATTTTTCGGTTGATTTTGCTAATGTCTTATAGGAAGATTTCATTGCGTATGTTAACCATTTGAAGAGAGCAACCGACAACGCATCAAGTCACTCTTGGGCATTTCTTTTTGAAGCTACTTATGTTCATGAGAAGGTCTAGATCCTTTCTGATACTCAATGCCATGATTTCAAAGTTGTTCACATTCCAAACTCATCCTCAACGAGTGACGAACTTGACTTCCATGCTCAAATACTCGAAAGGATGCTCTGTCATGTACCTGATGACAATCTTGTCCTAATAACATATAGGGCCGCTCTCACCATTCTGTATCCAGTTAGAAATTTTGAACGAGTTTAGGAATCCGAAGTTCAATAGCCCAAAGGAAAGAGAAAAGGAATAGCTATGACATCAGAAGTTCCAACTAAGAAATCTAAAACATAACGCATGGGTGGACCATCAAAATCCAAGAAGACAATGAGATCCAAATAGGCTTGTTACTCCAGCTTCTGATGAGGAACCGTTACAGGCGATAGATGACACTACCAAACCCCCACCTCAAACTTCGGAAGCTCCTACAAACGAGGTACCTGTATCTCAACTATTAGTAACTTTAATCGATACTCATGTGGTCTATGAACACATGACCTCTGTCGAAACATCTCATGCGGAGGCAAATCATGTTGAATCCTCTATGAACACATCTAACATGGACACACGATTCACAAAACTAATGGGCACTGAGCAAAACCCACCACCATCTACACTTTCACCAAAAATTCCTTCACCACCTCCTTCTCAAAAAGTTCCAACACCTCCACCTTCACCGATCCCTTCTCCAACCAACACTTTGTCACCTCTGATTGAGGACTTTGCAAACACTCCTTCGGATCATGACCTATCCGATGCTCAGGCCGAGGAAGAATACTTTGAAGTAGCTCCAATAGTGTTCGCGGATGATGATGCTGACGTACCAGAAACCACACTCTTGTCCGTGAAGCAATATTTGGTGTTGAATCAGAACGTAAACTTGTTACTTCAGTATCAGTTTTCGTATAGTTCCTCCAGCACACCCGACTTCTCTCTTCAATAACTGATTGAAATTGTCACAAACTTGGACCAGTCTCTCTCTAACACAGTTCAGCCCCATGTGACCAGTATTAGCAAATCCCTTGAGGATGAGATAAGAAAGGTTGGTCGAAATATTCTTGACAAATTTGATCTGAGGTACAAGACCATGGAGAAAATGTTTGAGGAGAAGGTACATGAAAAAAAACCATATAGAGACAAAGCTTACACAAGTTGTCACCGAACTCAATACTTCCTATTTCGATGTTTAAGCCCAACTTGCGATACTAATAACGTATGTTAAAGCCCTTGGCAAATAAACTTCAGAAGTCCATGCTTCTCAGATTGCGAATTTACAGTCTCAGTTAATTGATGCCAAGAAAACAATACAATATTTGAAACTGAAAGTTCATGCATTCAACCTCCAGCAATCTGCACAAGATCTCATGAAGGCTCATATAGAGATAATAATCTGCAAAGCATGTAATACTCTATGTAAGTATATTCCTCTTCTTCTTTCACCGGGTAGTCGTCTTCTGGGTGCTCCAAAGCCCTCCCACCCTTCGTCATAAGGGGGAGAGATAGTCCAACCAACTAGAAATCCTGTAATAACTCTACCACCCTTGACCGGATCTCAATTTGGAGTCACGTTAGGTACAACTTCTGCTTTCATATCAATCACTATTACCACAACATCAACTACTTTTCCCCCGAAGGCAACTCAAACTTCAGTAGAAATAATGACTTCAACACCAGTACAAAATATCTCTTTTACTCCCACCTTTGCACCAAGTGTGTTAGTTACTAAACCTTTAATCAACCCCTTTAAATACTTCACTAGTAGTATAAAAATTGGTTCAGCTGGTTCAACTTCTTCTGCCATTGTCACCACCTCACAAGTCCCTCCGACTTCGGGTGCCATAGTTGATAAAGGAAAAACAGATTAACAAAGAACCATCGAAGGCTGAAAAGAAATAGGCAAAGGCCAAAGAATATGAAAAGCTTTGTCAGATCAATGCCATTGCCAGAGGGAGGATAGGGAAGAAAGAAGAAATGGGTATGATAACCAAGGTCCGGGCGTTTGAGACGATAATAATGATATCATTCACCAACATTGAGGTTTTTCACATGGATCCCTTGGTAACATTTTTGGTTGAAAATACAACGAATTGTCAACTTGACATTCCTTTTAATCTAAAGATGTTTGTGTTTAATCAGTACGACATTAAATTTAGGGTCTCGGAGAGAAAGAATTTTCAAGAGATGAAAGGTAGATTTCATGCTAACTTAGGTAAAGAACAAACGGATGTTTGGTCAATGAAGAAGATCAACAAGGTTGAAATGATTATGAATGGTGAGTTGTTTGAAGATATATACTAGAATTACACTTATCAAGTTCGGAGAGGTGAAGAAAATAAAGTAGACACCTTCACTATGGCATACTTCCAATGAATCTAAATGACCTTGTGGTGATGGTAGAGAGATGGTATCAGATGAATCAGAAGAGAATGTCAAAACAGGAGAGCTATATTGTAGGTCAAAAGCTAGTTGGTACATTTCTGGAAGGGTACTTGAAAATTTTTGCCACTTATGATTTGGAGATTGCAAATTTGTACAGAGTATCCATAAGTCCTGCTGATAAGGATCTTGATGGTATAAATGCTTATTCCTAAATGTGTTTATTGAAAATCTTCTTGTTCGAGTATCCACCAATGCTAAGAATTTTGAGGAACAGTTGAAGGAGTTTTGTGAACACCTAAACTGGTGGTTGCATGTTTGGAAGGAGCTACTCAATACAGTCTCTATGCTCTAACTTTGGATGCCTTACATCTTTACCACAAAGGGGGAGCTTTTTAGGAATCAGATTCTGTTAAAGATTCATACATCCGAATTTGAGAAGTTCATCTGAAGTTTTACTTACATATCCAAAGTTTTGTAACAGCTAACGAATCACTATCTTACGCCTAGGGTTTGGTGTAGGTTCGCACAGTCAGTCTATTTTATATGCATGGGCAACGTCTTAGGGTTTTGGCCCAGTTTTGTAACTATAAATATGATTTCGTATTGTCGTAGTGGTATTAAATGAGTGATTATCATTGTAAGCGTAATTGTTCTTAAGGTGCTCGTCGTATTGTTGTAGGGCTGAAACTGCACCACCAGAAGCACTCGTGCTCCCGAATTGAAACTCCGAAACCGGGGGAATAAAATACATCCCCGTTGCCTCACCTGATGGTTCCTGGGCAACACTTACTGGACTACTACTGACATGACTAAAACTCATTGTATTTAAACGTCTACGTGCACGGATTTTGCGCGAAGTTCGCTCAATCTCTGAGTCAAAACGCAAAGGGGATAATTGCTCACCCCTGCGGGTACGCATGCACCAATGCAACACGCCCGCAAAAATAAAAAATCAAAAACCAATCAAATGAAACTCAAAGAAAATCAAGAAACTAAAATTCCTACTAATCACCTAATCTAAGCTCACAGCTCCCCGGCAACGGCGCCAAAATTTGACATCGCAGCGGTCGTCGTGCGGTCAAAAATAAGAGAAACCTAACACACACACTAGCACAGTGGTAGTCAGGGTCGATCCGTGGTTAGACCAGATGACAGATTACCAACTATAGTGTCACGCTATAGTCGGAGGACTTCAGTTTCCAAACCCTTGCCACTAAAACTTGAAAATCCTAAACTAAACACTCCCAAAACAAGCATAAACTAAGCTAAGCTTCAAACCAGACCTAGTTACTTTCTGAAATCAGAAGTACATCTCTAATTCAGAAGTAAACAAAGGCATCCAACAAGCCAAATATAAACCAAAACAATGCATAAGCTAAACCAAGAACTAAGGTCCAATGGGACTGTCAATGGCTAGAGTTCAAACCTAAAGGACTAACCTAACTGGCTACTGCAATTAGCGAGGAAAAACAGTCCAACAAGGTCAAATCAAACATCCAAACACAACACAAGCATGCAAAACCAATAACAATCACCAAAACACCGAAAAACAAAGATTACTTGTAACCAAATGCTTCTCATTAACCAAAAACGAATTCCAATGATTCAATACAGTCACCAATACTGAAAAACAGTAAACTAAAGTGCTCAAGGTCAGTGGTTGTCACTCCCAAAGACCCTAGCCACTATTGCTAACTAAAACTAAAATGAAATTAAATTCTAAAACATAAAATACCAATTGAGAGGTTGCTGATGCTTAATCACGGAGTCAAAGAGCTTCCAGGTCGTTTTTCCACCGGGTCTTTGCTAGGGTTTTCGGCTGTAAACGACTCTATTTATAGTTGCAATTTTCCCGCAGTCGCGCCGCGCAATTAAGTAAACCACGGCGCGCATAAGACTTTATCCCCGTTTCTTCGGACTTTGAATTTTGTTCCACCGCCTTGTATCCACGTCGCGCCTTCTTGATTCCACGGCGCGCGTACTTATTTTCCTGATTTTTCCTTCTTCTCCAATTTGTACGCTTTTGGTCCCTGTTTACATTATTTTCTTCCAAACAAGTACTGGCACGAAAAGTGAGAATACCACGATATATATATGATATAATTTCACTAAGAATAGGGCTCAACAACGACTAAAATATGTAATATCACTAGGCGTTGTCAGTTACACTAGCATATGATAAATTTCCCATCTAAATATTTATTATTTAAAATAAATATCTTCCAATAAAAAAAGAGTGATGTAGAGATGGAATTTGTTAAGAGTTAAATACATGAAATTGTATCACATTGCTATAAGCATTGACTCCAATCATTTCGAATGCCCAACCTTTAGCTTTTTGTACATCTTTCTTCATACTTGCTCCACTCTTCTTAGCCTTTGATGATGGACAATTTATTGAAATATGACCATATTCATGACATTTGCGACATTTGGGTTCTTTTTCACACACATTGGCATAATGCCCCTTCTCTCAACATTTGAGACAAGTAATGTCTTCCAACGATCTACTTTTTAAGAAATAGCTCCTATCCCTTGTTTCAAATCTTGGCTTCTCGTCGTCATCCTCATTTCTAATTTTTCCTTTTAAGTCTTTATTATTTTGTTTATGACATTGATTCTCTTGTCTTTCTTTCCCTCTTTTTTTAATGTCTTTTTCATTTTTCTAGCCTTCCTTATTGTTAGACCAAAGTTATAGGTTCCTCACAGTTCATCGGTAAATCCATGGTAGTCATCCTATGGATTGGTCCAGATTGGTTATATTATCAGCCAATCTCCTAACAAACCTTACAACTTTGTAAAATTTGGTGTTGTATTCAGTTATGGCCATCCTCCCTTTCTTTAGTTCAAGGAATCCTTTCTCAAGTATCAAGCTGACGGATTTTCTACTTAGTAAAAACCTCTCTTTTAGTCTTTTTCTGAATTCCTCCCAAGTTAATCTTCCAATTACATTAGCCCCTAGATTATCACTGAGCTCTTACTACCAGTCAAGAATTGTATCATTAAGTTTAGTTATAACAAAATTAACTCTTGATCATTCATTTGTTGGCATGCTAGAAATCCCTTTCCATCTCTATGATCTAGTTATGCATATCCGCCAGATCCAAAGTTATCCTATAACTTGGAGGTTTCCACATGTTGGAATCCTTGTCAATGTATATTCCTTTCATGATCTCTTATTCTCTTGGAAAACCTTTGGTTAGAGGATTATTCCTCGTGCTTCCATAAGACACGTTAAAGTTTCCTAGATAGGTAAAAGCTTTAATTTTAAGTCAAAGTTCTTACCCCTCAAGCATTTCTTGAAACTTGCTAGCCATTTTCTTTTATTGTTTCATCATCATTTAAGTCATAAAAGCTTTTATTTTATCCAACATAGTTGGTTCATATTGCACTGTAACATATTAATTTTAATGTAATAGTTAAAAAATTAGACTTCTTGTTCTTACCATTCTAAGAAATTTTACATGTTAATTCTAATATAATAGTTAAAAAAATTAGAAAATTAGACACATAAATTTTTATCCTTTTGACTAAAGTCGACTACCTTAAATAATAAATCTTCCTAGAGAGGTACATTTTAAGTCTAGATACTAAACTAAGAAACCAGTTCATTTAAACTCATACTCTGATACCAAATTGAAACACCCCTCACTGGGGTAGTTTTAAAATTTTCCCCAAAGCCGAAAGATTTTAACTCAAAATTTTTTAGAGTTTAGAAGTGCGAAACATATGGTCCCAAAGATCAAAACAAAGTATATAAGTTCAAAATAGCAAGGCTGCAACAATCAATAGAAAAACATAGTTCAAACAAACCAATACAAAGGCATGGCCTTCTAAATGTCCTTCTAAATGCTCTCTAATATTATTTTTAAGTGTCTTTAATGTGAGTAAATGTCAAAGGATATTTAGGCACGTAAAGCCTAATGAGAATACCCAAGGTTTACTTTTTATGAGTAGGAAATATAGCAATCAATTCCACTGAAGTAAAGCATACTAAATAAACTCCAAAACAATCAAAGGCATTCAAACCAAAGTTTAGGTTTCTTAAGACCCAGAATCCAAAGTCAAGAGTACATAAATGCATAATATAAGTAAAAAGGTTTTAATAACCTATGATCCAAGTCAAAGGGTTTATAAATCATAATACAATACATCAAACTTCCCAAGATTTAATTCCCAAGCCTATGTCAATATCAATATTCCAAACTCTCAATCATGGTCACAAATAGAGCTCATAGATAGTTAACATAAAGCTTCTCCATCCAATTCCTCAAAGAACAAACTAGAATCTGGTGGAACCATCACACTAGTCCATATGCGCAATAGCTAGTCCACACATGCACCCTCATATGGATTATCTCAAGCTTGATTTTAGGAATATCCCAAACCTTCTTTTAGTCTAAGTGGTTGTAGTAGTGGGAAAATCTATGAAAAGGAATATCACAACCCATATGTGAATATCTCAAGTGTAAATAGGGTACCTATGTCTATTAGTCACAATCCCATCCTATGAGAATGCATACATAGGATGCCAAGTTGTTTTCAAATCAAAAAAGCTTTAAAGTGAGTAAAATATCTCCAAAAATAAGTCTTACAAAATGCACAACCAATACTTATAGTAGGCATATTACACAATTGATATTACACATGATTAAATCAATGAAAACAACAAAGTATGTATAGGGGCATGTATTCCCGGTAAACTCACCTTAGAATATTATTCTTATGATTCTTCACTTCTTATAATACTCTTAGGTCCCTTAATCACCATCTATTAGACATTATAGTATGTTAAAATGGACTAAAATACTACTAATTAGATATGTAACTCATTATAGGATTTTTAATGTTCATTATCTATTGATATCGAATCTATGGAAGCCATTAGAGGTCAAGAAAGTGAGCCTATCCTATGATACAACTAAAATATAAAATCCCAACAGAATACCAAACTGCCTATGTGGATTTACTATACAAACACACATGCCCTGTATAGCCTCTACAACAGACCTTTTTCAATTTTCACAGTTGGCCCTTATAATTTAGTCCTAACGCTTCCAAACCTTTCATAAGTCTTCCAACCGACTCTAATGGATATATTAAACCTAAGAAACTTATTTGATACCTATATTCTTCTCAAACACGTAATGAATTAATGGTTAAAGGTCTTAATACTGCATAAGTTCATTGAAGCACTCATGAAGACATAAACCTTCCAAGAAGAGACATGTCTTCAATAACTTCATATATGATATCCAAAATCTTTCTTTGAACTAAGTGGTCATTCTCAATCATGCTAGATATGTTTCAAGTACTTAATCTTATTTCAACCTAGCATTTAATCATCATTCCAATCCCATGTCACATGATTCAAATCTCAACAATAGAATTTAGACAAATATAAATAATTATGGAGATTAAAAGCTTCCTTACACATTTAATTCACTTCAAACACTTATTAATTTCATTTCCAAAGTTTAATCAATTGCCTAAAAACACATGTAATAATACATAACTTTATTAAAACTGCATTTCATTGCATTCCAATAGTGGATTCCATTGAATCATCTTCAAATGCTTATAAGTTCCATAAGGTGCTTTGTAGTCATATAAAAATCTAATCATAATTTCAAAAAGTACTCCTATTAACACTAGGATCATTAGTTAATTCCAAAAATCACATTACTAATCTTGTGTACAAGTTATCAATGCTAGAGTACATTCAAATCACCAAATAAGGTTCAAATTCCTTATTTCAAACTTTTAAGAAGGTATAAATCACAAAAGAATTCATAAAATTTATATTTCACATCCATGTTAGGGTTTATGATTCCAGAAATTTCATAAATCCAAAATAACAAGTTGAATAGTATGAAGCTTAGATTCATCAACTAAAGAGTATATTAAACTTTTCAATGCACTCTGATTCCACATATAAACCACTTGATTGGTTGAAGTCACCGTCCATATAAATCTCTTTCTTCTAAATTAGGTACTAATGAAAATGAATGTTAATGGAAATACATTTCACTTATATATATATATATATATATATATATATATATATATATATATATATATATATATATATATATATATATATATATATATATATATATATATATATATATATATATATATATATATATATATATATATATATATATATATATATATATATATATATATATATATATATATATATATATATATATATATGGTCACTTACCACTTAAAACCCTCTAAGTTTCCAAATTCCATTTAAACACCACATAAGTCTTTAAAAGAAACTTTCAAGTTTGATACTTAAGCTCTATAACTTAACCTTTCTTGAATAAATGGTTATTAAATAAATTTTTATTGACTAAGTCTAGGCTGACAACCACAAGTTTGACCTTGTTGTCTTATTTAGTCCCCTATTTTTTATTTTTCTAGTTTAAGTCAAACTGATTATCTCTAATTAAATATTCACTAAAGTACATTATAATAACTTACGGTTATTATTTAGTTTGATATTATTTTTTATTTTATTAGCTTTCCCTTGATGATTTTCTTTTATTTTCTAAATTTTTATTATTATAAAAATAACCTGAAGTTTATTATGCCTAAAATGAGGATGTTACACACCTCAACAAAACAGTTTATCTAAACAGTTCAACCGCCTTTTCAACCATGCCATTTTGGTCCTATGCATGTGCATCTCATCCACCATAAATTACTATTATTGCAGCACTTTTTGTAGGATTTATCTCCATGCTACCACCATTCCACTATCTGGTTTGCATATCAAGGTTTTTATGTAGTTTTAGATAGTTTGTTGCCTCTAATATTGCTTCTATGTTAGCATGTATGTTTTTTATTCATATATGTCTTCTTTCAGTACTTTAAGTATTCCTTCATCTTTATGGATATTAGACTTTGGTGTATCTCATCATATGTCATTATTTTTCCTTTTATCATGGTTCACCCCTTTCTTGAAGGGTTTTGATCATAATAACAAAATCATATTGCAGCGGAAGACTAATCAAGATCAAATATATGTTCATACAAAAACTAGCATGGATCTTAGTGTTTATATCAATTGTTGCAACTAAAGATGAATTAGAAAACACATACCTCTTTGAATGCTAGAGATCTCCTAGATTGAGATCTAGTTCTTCCCACCTTGAATTAGATGTAAAGGATCCAACCAGAATCTCTCTTTTGGTGACACCCAAGAACACCAAAAGGAAAATGGACGAAAACTTCTTAAGGTTGAAAGGAAAAAATCAAAACCCTTTTGGGGAGGAAGTGATTTTCGCCAAAAGGAGGGGACGGGAGGGGAGGCTTATAGGTGACGACACACAGGGGTGGAAAAGGAGTGCTAGGGTTTGACTCCTAGCTCTCTATTTATAGGCAAGGTCTTGTTTAATGTCATATCTACATTCCTTTTGCCACTTAGCCCCTGGATTGTTTCTATTAATTAAACTCCTTTAATTAATTAACATCTAGTCCTTGCAATTATTTAATTCTAATTATTTCCAAATTGGCTACTAATTAATTTATCATAAGATGACAAATTAATAAACTAATTTCTCCCAATTTAATTTGTCACCAATTTGCTTAACTAGATCTTAAGGGCACCCAAAAGGACCCTGCTATTATTAAAAATAATATCAATAGTTATGACTTTGGACACTATTTCCAACATTTATGTTATCTCTACTAATGTTACATCAATGTTAGTAGAGGGTGTTGGTTTTATTTTTATCCCTCATATTTCTCTGAATGATGTCTATTATATTGCCAACTTATACTAAATCTTTTTTCGGTCAATCATTTATGTACAGCTTGCTATTGGTATTCTTTGATGATTCACGTTTTTCTGTACATGATACACGGTCATAGAGGATGATCGGTATCCCCAAAAGGCCAAAGGAACTTTATGTCATAGATCAGCTTAAAGTTTCTAATGCTACTTCGGCGTTTGTCAACATGATATTTACAATTTTTACCTTGTGCAGGTGCTTTAGGTCATTTGACTAGTTTTTATATTTCATATTGTAGTGGTTGTAAACTGGAAAAAGTTTCTACTTTACTATTTAATAAAAGTATCTCTTGTTCTTTTTCTCCTTTTGATTTTATGTGTTATGATATGTAGGGTGTGTCTATAATGTCTTAAGAGAGAGGCTCCACTTAATATATATTGTTTATAAACGATTATACTTGTTATACTTGGTTTTATATCATGAAACATGGGTGTCAAGACGTAGTTCTTCACTGTTATAAATTATTTTTACTATCACTTAGAGGGAGAATATACATCTAATGATTGCATGCAATTACTTGTATCTGATGGTACCATACACCAATCATCATGTACACATACCCACAACAAAACGATGTTCTAGAAAGGAAACATAGTCATTTAGTTGAAACTGCACGATCTTTGTTACTATCTTTTGAGGTTCTTATTGTTTTTTGTTGAGAAACACTCTTAATTGTTGTTCATGTGATCAATCAAATCTCTACTTCACATAATTATGGGATGTCTCCATTCGAAAAGACATATGGTCACTTACCATATTATTCATCATTACAATATTTATAGTACACTTTTTATCCCCCGTCCTCATGTTTTATGGAATAATTTGTCTCTGTGGTAAGCCGTGTATGTATTTTTTGGGATATAGTATTAGTCAGAAAGAATATTGATGCTTCGATCCGCTAATAGAGAAATTACATGTCTCACGACATGTCACTTTCCATGAGCATATTATACTCTTATCCAGTCATGCTTAATTGCATGACACGACATAGTCAGATCTTTGGGATTGATCTTTCGGTATAACATTGATGAAACTGTAACTAATGTCCCATTTCATGATATGCCTTCAACATCGTACAACGCCACCATTCCACCTATCATTGAGACCACTCTCTCACCGCTGTAATTACATATCACAACTTTGTAAATCTACTCGTATTTGCAAGACTACAAAGCTTGCAGACATTCCTTACTCTTCTTATTCGGCGTCATTTTCTTCTTTTATTTCCAACATACATTATTTTTCTGAACTTAAGTCCCATAAAGAGGTTGTTTCTAATCCCCATTGGAAAAATGTTATGGCCGAAGAGCTTACAACTCTTTACCACACTAATACATGGGATCTGGTTCCACTTTCACCTATAAAACATACAATTAGTTATTCTTTGGTCTATAAGGTTTAAACCAAGATTGACGGGCCAATTGAACAATACTATGTCAGACTTGTAATTTATAGGAAAGTCTTGTTTTGTTTGCAAACATGATGATCATTCATACTCGGATAGCAATCACATCCGTTCGTTTGTAGAAGATCTTCCGAATAGAAGTCAATAATACATTTTTGAATAGTGATATTCATGAGGAGGTATGCATGACTCCGCTTTCGTGTATTGCTATTTGGAGAAGTTTTTCGGTTTCAAAAAGGTTTATATTTTTCTCAAACAATCCCCTTGTATTTGGTTTAAGAAATTCTCTATGGTGATTACTTCTCTTGATTTTCTTGCTAGTAATCATGATTTGGCATTGTTGTTAGATGCACGAGTGTAGGTAGGATTCTCCTATCCTTATATGTAGATGACATGATTAATACAGGTCATGACTATGATTGCATTGAGTCTTTGAAGAGTGATTATGCTAACCGTTTTGCTATGAAAAACTTAGGCTTGTTGTATTATTTTTTGGCATTGAGGTTGCTCAATATTAAAAAGGTTATCTAATATGTTAAAATGTGTACTAATCTCCAACATTAAGACTATTAACATGCCTCGTGAAACCAATCTTCGATATATTCCAACTAATGGTGTTCATATCAGATTTGAGTCTATATTGTAGTTTTGTAGGCAGTTTGGTCTAAATCACAGTCTAATAGTTTATTAATATATTAAAGTGATAATATATTAATTAGAAACTATATTAATTGATTAGAAATTAATCTGGAATTAATTGGAATTAATTTGGTGATTAATTTAATTAATCAAAGGTGCAGGGACTAAAACTATAAGTATTCAATAGTTGAGTAAGTGACAGTTTGAGTGAGTGAAGTGGCCAGCGAAATTATATATGGAAATATATAAATTTCGATATATATATATATATATATATATATATATATATATATATATATATATATATATATATATATATATATATATATATATATATATATATATATATATATATATATATATATATATATATATATAAGAGATAACTATAGTTTGAATTATTAAGATAAAGGTTTATCTTAATTTGAATTCAAAACGACTTATCTCTTAAGGTTTATCTGGTCATCTGATGGAGGCTATAAATAAGGAGCCCCATAACCTCATAACCTGCGATTTTTATACCTATTCTCTCTGGAAATTTCGAGCCCCTCCTGCTCCCTGGGTGTGACTTCATTTGAGGCAGGACAATTGTGCTGCTTTGCTTCCAAGAAATCCTAAAAGGTTAGTTTTTCTGATTTTATTTTTTTAGTTATTTTCTTGTGGCCTTTTGGAATATATTATATGTTCAATTAGAAGAAAACATAGATCGTTATAGGTTGCATGTGAACTTAGGTTTTTAGTTCATAGATTTGCATAAAACCCTTCAGTGGTATCAGAGCTTTTATATGTTTTCTTATTGAATTGTTATAATAGTTTTTCCTAATATTTAGGGTTTTTTTCCTAAACCCTAATTGAGGCCAATCGATTTTAGGGTTAGGGTTTTTTGAAACCCTAGCCCCTCCCCCTTATGATTTTCGAAAAAAAAATGCTAGGGTTTTAGAAGGTTTTCTATTTTTGGTAACTTTGATTATTTAACAATTGGATAACCTTAAACCCATTATTTGATTTTCTATAATTAGGGGGTTTAAGATAAGTTTAAATTAATTTGATTAATTTGTGATACTTATATTCATTTAATTAATTGTTTAATTAAAAGATAATTAAAGTTTTAATTTAATTTTTAATTTAATAGTTTAAATTCTCGAAAAATTAAAAGATAAACCATAAATATTTTAAAAGTTTAAAATATCTAAATCTAATTAATTTAATTAATTGTTTAATTAAAGGATAATTAAAGATTTTATTTAATTTAAATTTAATAGCATTAAATTTTGAAAAATTAAAGGATAAATCTAGGAATATTTTAAAAGTATAAAATATCCAAATTTAATTAATTGTTTAATTAAAAGACAATTTAAAGGTTTAATTTAATTTTAAATTTAATAGTTTAAATAAATTAAAAGATAAACCAGAAACATTTTAAAAGGTTTAAAATTCATCTTATATATATTATAATTAAAAGCTAATATTATATATATAAGATTTAATGATTAGTCAAATCAATAGTAGGCCTCATTCACGAAGCTGGTCTATAAAGTGGGTATAAGGAGACTGCCTATAAAATGGCAGTCTAATGGGTGTCCACTCTCACCCACCGCTCGCCTGATCAGTGGAGGGCCGTTAGTCGAACGGGTTTGATAGGACCACCTAATCTCATTAAAAGTATAATGATATTATTCAAAGTACTGGAACAACTTAATAAAACCCAAATCTAGTTACTTTAGGAAAAATGTGAATTGGTGCTAATCCATGAAATTGCACATTGCATTTTATGAAACATTGGTGGAGCGTGTGTGGTTTACCGGCACACCAATAGAGGTTCATAAAGAGTTGCAATGGGTTTCCCTAGTATTATCATTGTTGATGGAGCGTGTGTGGTTTACCGGCACATCAATTAGAGATGATAATTAACCTGAGAGTACCAAGCTAATTTGCATGGTTATTCACATCCAGTTTGTGATCCTCGGCATCCCAGTCACAAACAGTGGAGCACATCCGAGATTAAACATGCCATTAAAGAGTTTAATGAATCTCAACAGATCTAGGAATTTCATAAGATGAAATTGATAAGTGTTTATCTACCTTAATGACCATTGTGTTGTGATTACGGCATCCCTCTTCACACCATAGTTGGGGTATTTTGGATCCTAGCCTTATTAAATAACATATTGGGTAATTATTTAAAAGGATCAATTAAACTAATACATTCTGTTTCTTTTTATATATGTCAAGTGTCAATTCTCCTCCTTCTCCTCCTTCACCCATTTCTGAAAGCATCATAATGCACCTACCAAATATGGAAAGGCTGACTAGCCTCAACTGTAAGGAATGGCTTCGCAATTGGAGACTGGTTCTCATCATTGCTGGCAAGCTACATCTCACCGAGTATCCGATCCCGGTCTCACCGGAACAGGTCATCATAAAAGGTTCTTATGATAAGCATAACTCCTTAGTTGATGAATCCGAAAAGATTCGTGACCTCATGCTATTGACCATTGACCCCGAGTTCCGCAAGGATTTTGAATCCTTGGGGCCATATGAGTTAATGCAACTGGTTGAGGAAAGGTTCCAAAAACCAGTTGAAGAGGAACGAGCTAGGATCTTTAAAAGACTTGCAGAGTGCAAGCTAAAGGAAGGAAGTAGCACCAATTCGCATGTTCTTCAGATTGAAGCGTACATAGGCAAATTGTATAAACTTGGTTATTCCATGAGTCGGGAGAAGAGTGTTAACATTCTACTCACTTCGCTGACTAGTGAGTACGATCTGTTCATTCATACGTAAAGAAAGGAAGACAAGAAAAAGACCTTCATAGAAATGCGTCCACTGTTGATTTTATACGAGTCACTCTTGGACAGGCATAGCTCCAATGGCTCAGCTACTTCTGGATTAAGCCCAGTGAAGAGACGTAACAAGAAACGGTCGAGATCGTCTGGACATGTCTCAAACTGGGAATCCAGTAAATCGGATACAGTCACGGAAAGATTGGAAGACGCTCTAAATCTTTTGAAAGCTTAGGTATATCTAAAAACCTCAAAACTCCTGTTCCAAGATTTCTTAATACATAATTTTGATATTCATATTTTGGTTTGTATGCAGGGAATCAATAAGGCACGGGACTCTGGCGCATAGGAGCACATTTGGATTGGATCTCCAGCTCATGCGGTTTTGAAGTTTAGATAGATATTAAATTATTGTTATTAGTCTTTAGATGCGTTTTGACATTGTCTATCATATATCACATTGTTCGAGGATTTTTTGTTTTTTAATAAAATTGTCAATTTTCTTATAACACCTGTTGTCTGAAATTGTCCTTGAAATGTTATATGAATGTGTTGAATGTATGATTAGTAATAACTTGAATTTTGATGCATCCAAAGTGTTTGGATTCAAGAATTGTGTCATTTATGATTGTTAATACAAATGTTATAAGAATCAATTCAACCAAAGGTCCAGTTGGACAGGACCTTGGAATCATTTGACTTAGAGTCACTTGATGAATTGAGTTCTTAATGTGTCAAGAAATGAATCAACCAAAGGTACAGTTGGACAGGACTTTGGAATCATCTGACTTAGAGTCAGATGATGATTAAGTTCTTTATAAAGCACATGTGGCAAGAAATGAATCACCCAAAAATCCAGAGGATAGGATTTTGGAATCAGTTGACTTAGAGCCAACTGAATATTGCAAGTCTTGAACAAAGTTAACAAAGTCATAAGTTTACATAGATATGTAAAAGACATTGAGATTAAGAGCAACGGACACACCTATTATTGTGCATTGCTCTAATCTTGATATAGAACACAATTGTTTGTACTTCACAATATTTATCATTCAGTATGACGAATATGACATCGCTTATCGGGATAAGCAATTGAATTGAAACCTTGAACAGTTCAAGGACTTCAAAGGAAGTACAAGTTCCACAGAACCTGAGCGATAACATAAACTGAGAAAAATGTTTCACAGTTTATTCTCTTCCAAGAACATTAATAGTTATAATGTGTCTTAGGGAAGATAATGGAGCATTGGTCGAAACAGTTCGATCCTTGATGTATGAGATACATTGTCAATTAGTTTCCAATAATTTGAATACTATACCAGTCAGTCCATATAAACCATATTCCGACCACATCCTGAACTAAGTAGGTCTTGCAGACACTGTCTGATATGTAAAGCTGGGATTATCCCACTTGTACAATGAAAGTCCAGGGTCTTGTAGTGTTCGTCCGAACCTCATGACTAGCCTAAACTTGATCAGTAATGTCGTTTCATTGGCTATCCCGCTGTAACTGTAAAAGAATATCTCTTTTAGAAAGAACTCATGTTCTAAGGAAACAGTGGGAGTTGGGACAGTCCTGAACGAGTTCGGGATTACCCAAGTGAAAGAACCTTTAGTCATCACTAGGCTTGGAGCAGAAATCGGATTTCTGTTCTACAACTGACATAATCTCCTCTTGACCAGTAGTATTGATCACCATCATAAGTAGTTATGATTAGGGTGACATACCGATTGGTGGTAAAACACTATAGCTGGTACGGATTTATAATCCAACTACTTGGAAGCATTGGTGAGCCCGGTTGCTGCCAAATAAGAGAACCTTAGGGCGAGACACAGTCTACGTGAAAATTTGATTGATTTTACACCTGGTCTAAAAACCAGTGGGAGTAACTGAATCATCAAAAGAAAGAAACATGGACAGATACATACCTTCAGAACATCTGGTTGAGTGAGACGATACTCAGAGTCAAGTAATTGATTCCGGGAGAAGCAATCTCAATAGAGGATGGAATCCGAAAGGATACTGTACGGCACATTGTAAATCGTTAGTGGAGCGCGTGTGGATCACCGGCACACTAATAGGGACTCACAAAGAGTGTCCCAGTACAAAGGTACATGAGCCCGGGATTACCCCACGGGCATCTCGCAAGATAGGATATTCAGATTCTCAAAAATATGCCAAATGATTGGATTTTTTAGAAAGGGCTGAAAGATTTCCATTAAAATGTAAAAAGGTTTGGAATCACAAAAGGTGCCAAAAGTCCTGGATTTTGTGAATAGTCCACAACCGTATCAAAGCCAGTGGGAGTGTCGCTGTTGTCTACCATCTCCATATGTGGGATACATACTGTTTCTAGGAAACGTCTATTTTCGTTACAAAGTGTAATGACTTGGTGTTAAGAGACGGATCGCTATGAAAGACTTAATAGAAATACGGCACACTCAGGTGGTTGTAAACGTCTATGAGATAGATCCAGACTCTGCCAAGATGAACTTGATGAGATTCAAGATGCATAGACCCAAGAAAGGGTTTTCCTATCATTGCAAAGTGTGATGACTTGGCATGAATGAAATAAAAAAGGTGCAACACACTCACATAATTCACATACATCTATTGGATAGATGAAATCGTCAGCATAGACCTAGCCATTGTAAGCATGATCTTGATAAGATTCAAGATGCATGAGTAGAGTCTCCGAAAGGAAATAGTTTTTCAAAATCATGACAAAAGGATTATAAATAATTTTTGGATTCCGAAAGGGTTTGTAAAAAGATTGGATCGGGTTCCGCAAGTTTCTTGGATCGATCATAATGTCATGAACATATCCTGGTGACTTGATGCTTAGGGCATAGTAAGTTGGATTCAGGACATTGTCTGGCTGGGAATACTGGATAAATTATTTGAACTCAAGTGAGAATTCATTGGGAAATGATTGGGATGAAAGTGATAGTGTTAATTTGAAAGATTTTCAAAGTGATAATTATTAACGTCAGACATGATGTTAAAGGACTTCATGGTTAAAGAATCTCGTTGGTATTCTGATGGAGCGCATGTGGTTCACCGGCACATCATAACACCTCGAAATAGTCTTAGGGTGCAGTCAAGTAAGACTAAAGAGCCCAGAACCATGGGAAGTCACAGTACACATTACCATAATGGAGTTAGGAGAGAAATTGACAGGATAACATATTGAGATGTCATCGGATGAGCATCCGATTGGATCATCTGCAATAAAGTGTATAAGTATAAGATACTTTGGAAACATAGAAAGAGTGTAAGGTCCATAAAGACATAGCTGTAAAATTAGAATTGAAAGTTTAAAAGAAATCTTGAAACCGATAATAGTTTATGACAAGGTTCGACTTGGTAATTACCTTGTGGAGACTTGGTGATAAGCAGGAGTAGCTGCCAGTCAGATCTTTATGTTTCACTTTCGTATGTTTTACTTCCCGAATAATTTAATTATTCAGAAAGGTCCACAGTCGCTCATACTTTGGGAAGTAAGTATTGAGTCAAGACTGTCATGAATTGGTTTGTAGACTGTCTAAGGAGTTAGACATAGCAATAGGATTGCTACAACATTCATGAGTACTTAGAAATAGAGATTTGAGTATTGGATAAACCCACGCTCAATAGATTGCTTCATGGATTATATCACAAGCAATATTGAGACGATAATATCCTATGATATTGAAGCGGAGAGATATGAGTTACAATTTACAAGGCAGTTGTTCATTGATAATACGAAAACTCATTGGTAACTCGATGTTATAAAACGTACTGTTGTGAATGATTTGACTGGTAAAAGATATAAGCATATGAGTCAAAGCTTATTCGTTCTTTGACCCTAACGTGGAACAGATATCTGTAGGCCTCTCGATGATTTTGAGGTTGACTAAAGTGCTGGCCAGCCTGGACTAAATTGATGTGTTCAATTAGAAGTCCTAAAGTCATAAGCAGAATCGAAAATCGGGAAACAGAGTATCGGACACAGATTGATTTCAATCCATGTCTCGTGTCTGAAAATAAATTGTAGGACGAAAGATCATATGATCACTTATCTATGGACAGAACTGACTAGGTCAGAGTTCGACAGCAGTTTCTAGGAAGCTACAGTTTGCTGATTAGTTAAAGGATAAATTAGTAATTATAGTCATAGACTTATCCAAGTGGGAGACTGTTGGATTAGGTGTCTAAGCCATGACTAATAATTAGTATTTATCTAATTAATAGTAGCATAGTCCATTTGGGTTGCCCTCATAGCTGGAGGTTTGGTATAAAGTTCGGTAGAGAGAAAGATTGATTTATTATATGGTTAATAAATAAATAGAAATAAAATAAATAGTTTATTAATATATTAAAGTGATAATATATTAATTAGAAACTATATTAATTGATTAGAAATTAATCTGGAATTAATTGGAATTAATTTGGTGATTAATTTAATTAATTAAAGGTGTAGGGACTAAAATTGTAATTATTCAATAGTTGAGTAATTGACAGTTTGAGTGAGTGAAGTGGCCAGCGAAATTATATATGGAAATATATAAATTTCTATATATATATATATATATATATATATATATATATATATATATATATATATATATATATATATATATATATATATATATATATATATATATATATATATATATATATATATATATATATATATATATATATATATAGTTTGAATTATTAAGATAAATGTTTATCTTAATTTGAATTCAAAACAACTTATATCTTAAGGTTTATCTGGTCATCTGATGGAGGCTATAAATAAGGAGCCACATAACCTCATAACCTGCGATTTTTATAATTATTCTCTTTGGAAATTTCGAGCCCCTTCTGCTCCCTGGGTATGACTTCATTTGAGGCAGGACAATTGTGCTGCTTTGCTTCCAAGAAATCCTAAAAGGTTAGTTTTTCTGATTTTATTCTTTTAGTTATTTTCTTGTGGCCTTTAGGAATATATTATATGTTCAATTAGAAGAAAACATAGATCCTTATAGGTTGCATGTGAACTTAAGTTTTTAGTTCATAGATTTGCATAAAACCCTTCAATATCGTGACAACAACAATGACATGCATATTGAAACGAATTTTATCTTCTATTAGCAGAAAAAACATATTGAGATTAACTGTTGTTTCAATGGTCATCATATATGGCTCACAACCATCTCGCTATTATATGTTCATTATCCTGAAGATTGTTCATATTTTCACGAAGGCTCAATCGGTCCCTCGGTTTCGTTTTATTTAATAAATTATCAATGTTTATGTTATCACATTGTGAGTTTGAGGAGGATGTCAGCATAATAAGTTATTAAGTTATTTTTTTCTTTTTTATTTAACCTTATAGCTAGGCTAACCTTCCATAGCTTTTCAATTTATAGTATTTTTTTCCTTTCCGTTGTAATTCAAGTTTCTCCCAATAATAAAACCCTAGCCATTTTTCTCTAAATTGTTATTAGTTTATATATATATATATATATATATATATATATATATATATGTATGTATGTATGTATGTATGTATGTATGTATGTATGTAAGTGTGCACGCGCGTGTTGGAACATGAAGATAATTTGTAGCTTCTCGATCTATGTTTTAAAGGATTTATTCTATTTAGTAGTCCACTTGAGCTTGTAAAATCTTGATAAAGCAATGTAGGTTGAGCGATTGTTGAGAAAACGCAAGTGTTAGTAAATGAAGACACAATTTCTGAACTTGATGTTAAAGGCGTGACTGTTACGCACATATGTGCTACACTGAGGCTTAGAACTTGGGTGGTTTTTGGATTGCTATTACATTCAAGTCTTTGCATGCATGTGATAGCTTCAAATCTCATCAAGGTATTGCTTCGTGGTTTGTTGAAGTGAAGGATTGGTCTGATGATTTTGAAGTCAATGAGAGAGTGGTATGGATTGATGTGGAGGGGATACCATTATTGTTGTGGACCACAAATACGTTTGTGAGAGTGGCCAGACAATGGGGTGACCTTGTTTATTTTGAGGATGCGAAGGGTACTAATAGATATAGTGTTCGCATGTGTGTTAAAACGATTTTAACAAACCTTATTTCTGAATCTTGCAAAGTGATATTTGAAGGGAAGGTCACAGAGATACGGGCTAAAGAAATCACAGGTTGGGTTCCAGATTTAGTGGTAAAGGACTATGTCTTAAATGAAAAGGAGGATGCTGAAGGTGAAGATGATGTTTTCATGAATAAATATGGAGACGATTTGACGAAAGATGGAAGATCAGAAGATGATGATGCTGAGTCCGTTCATGTTCCTGATTCGTTTGCTAATGATAACAGGGAAGGTGTAAAAACACCGTTGGATGAAGACCCATTTGGTTTGGATGATTTAATTCGCAAGGATGGAGATGTTAATAATTGTTGTTCAAAGGAGATGGATAATGACATTTCTTTCCCACCTGGTTTCACTCCGCCTTTTGTTGCAAGGGAAGGGGTTGTGCATGTTGAGTATCAACAACATTCTCCACATGTTGTTCCTTCCCCGGTGAATTTTTCCAAGCTGTCCGACATGGGTTCCCTTCAGGACTTCGCGTCTGAGGATGACCATGAATGTGGGGTAAGGAGGGAAGCTTCTTGGCAGGACTCGGTTGGTGGTATGCGAACAAAATCACACGTTCCAGGTAGATCGATAAATTTTAGAGAGGGTGATCAAGATGATGATTCTAACTCGGTAATTGGTCCAGTAGATGGAGTTTTTGGTACACAATCTGCAAATGCCGACTCAATGAGTCATCTGAATCCTCCTGTTAATACTTTGTCGATTATGGATCAATTTAGCAGGTTTATTGAATTGGGTCAGGCAAGCGGTCTTCGTATGAAGGGATGTGAAAAAGATTTGAAGATTTTTCTCAAAAGAATAGGAGTTGGTAACGCTTTTAAATGAATATTTTGTCGCTAAATGTTCAAGGGTTGGGAGGCAAAAGAAAAAAACAGTGGGTTTATGATTTATGTAGTGTTCATAAGCTGAATTTTCTAGCTATTCAAGAGACGAAGAAGGGTCAAATTTCTCCTTTGTTGGCTAAAAGGTTGTGGGGTAATTCGTTTTTTGATTATTCGGTGAGTCCTTCAAGGGGAGCTTCGGGTGGAATTGTTTGTATTTGGGATAAAGGGGTGTTCAAGTGTAAAAAACAAGTGATACATGATGCTTTTGTGATGTTGGAAGGCTGTTGGGGAGGAGATGAATTTCCTATTTTGATTATTAATGTTTATGCTCCTCAAAGTGCTAATGATAAAAAAAATTTATGGATTACTATTGGTGGGTTCTTGGATTCGTGGGAAGGTCAGGTCATCGTCATGGGTGATTTTAATGTTGTTCGATGGGATTTTGAGCGACATGGTTCGTGTTTTAATAAAAGACAAGCTGAGGATTTTAATGATTTTCTTCGTTCGGGTTGTTTGGTGGATGTTCAACTAGGGGGTTATTCTTTTACTTGGTCGGATAAGGTGGCGGGGAAGATGAGTAAACTGGATAGATTTTTGGTCTCAGAAGGTTTGTTGTCTTTATTTCCTAATCTATCGGGAATTATTCTTGATAAGCATCTTTCGGATCATAGACCGATTTTTCTTAAAGATTGTGATCTTGATTATGGCCCTACTCCGTTTCGTATTTTTCATTCGTGGTTTTTGGAGGAAGACTTTGTGCAGGTGGTAGAGGATTCTTGGAGTAATGATGGATGTAATCATGCGAATCACATGGTGAAGATGAAGGAAAAGCTAAAGATCTTGAAGAAAAATTTAAAGTTATGGAATTATGATAAATTGCAAAAACGAAATAAAAGGAAGAAGGAGATTCAAAAAGAGATGGGGGACATAGATAAGAAAGCTGATATTGGGGGTGGTGTGAATGGAGATATGGAGAATAGAATGTTTTTGGCTAAGGAATTGGCTGATATAAATAGAATTGAAACTCTTGATGTGGCTCAAAAAGCAAAAGTGAGGTGGGCTATTGAAGGGGATGAAAATAGTAAATTTTTTCATAGCATTCTTAATAAAAGAAGAAGGAACACGGCGGTTCGTGGTGTTTTTTCTGATGGTCGGTGGATTGAAGAGCCAAAGTTGGTGAAAGAAGAATTTAGAAAGCACTTTGCGGAGAGATTTGCTAAACCAGATTGGGTTAAACCTCAGGTGGATCAACCTTTTCCTTGTGTTTTATCGGTGGAGCAGTCGGAGGAATTGGAGTCTGAGGTTACGATGGAGGAGGTTAAAAGGGCGGTCTGGGATTGTGGTTCTGACAAAGCTCCGGGGCCGGATGGGTTTACTTTTGAATTTTTCAAAACGTTTTGGTATTTGGTTAAGTCTGAGGTGGTTGATGCGGTAAAGTGCTTTTTTAATATGGGGCATTTTCCTGGTGGTTGTAATGCGTCTTTTATTGCCTTGATTCCTAAAGTGCAGCAGCCTAAATTTGTTAAAGATTAAAGACCTATTAGCCTGATTGGTTGCCAATATAAAATTATTGGCAAACTTTTAGCTAATAGGTTAGCAAATGTGATTGATGGTATTGTTAGTAAAGAGCAGTCTGCTTTTATCAAAGGAAGGCAGATTTTGGATGGTCCGTTCATTCTTAATGAATTGGCGTCATGGTGCAAGTATAAAAGGGAGAAAGCTTTTGTGTTTAAGGTTGATTTTCAAAAAGCGTATGATTCGGTGCGGTGGGATCATTTGATGGAAGTTATGTTGCAACTTGGTTTTGGTGAGCGGTGGCGAGGTTGGATTTCTAGTTGTTTGCATTCTGCCACTTCTTCGGTGTTAGTTAATGGTTCCCCTACGGATCAGTTCCAGCTCGCCAGGGGTCTCAGACAGGGAGATCCTTTATCTCCGTTTCTTTTCATTTTGGTGATGGAGAGTCTTCATATTATGGTCCAACGGGTTATGGAGAGAGGATTGATGTGTGGCTTCACGTTTGGCAGGTCAATTCAGACTTCTATTTCTCATCTTTTCTATGCAGATGATGCTATCTTTATTGGGTCATGGGATAAGGAAAATGTGGATTCGTTAGTCTCTCTTTTGCATGTTTTCCATCTTGTGTCGGGTCTTTCTATAAATCTGCAGAAGAGTAAGCTTTTGGGGCTGGGCGTTACGTTTGAGGAGGTGCAACATATGGCTACTAGTACAGGATGTGAGCCGATTAAATTACCTTTTGACTATCTTGGTCTATTGGTGGGAGGTAATATGACTCGTTTGACCTCATGGAAAAAGGTGGTTGATAAGGTTGATTCTAAACTCTCAAAATGGAAACTTAGAACCTTATCTGTTGGGGGTCGACTTACTTTGATTAAGTCGGTCTTGGGCGCAATTCCTACATTTTTCATGTCTGTTTTTAAGGTGCCTGACGGTATCTTAAAGAAGATAGAGGCGATTAGAAACAAATTCTTTATCGGGGCGGATGTTAATGAAAAGAAAATGTCATGGGTTGCTTGGAATAAAGTGCTGGCTTCAAGAGCTCAGGGTGGTTTGGGTGTAAATAGTTTGTTTGCCTTGAATCGAGCTCTTCTTTTTAAATGGATATGGCGTTTCTTGACTGAACCAGACTCTTTGTGGGCAAAGGTAATTTCTGCGATTCATGGTTCTAGAATTGGAGTTAATTTGCCTAGATCTTCGCATAATTCGATTTGGAAATACTTAATTTGTGCGGTTGAAGATTTGAGGAAAAAAGGAGTAGATCTCCTTCAATACTGTGCTATTAGGGTGGGTAATGGTAAGCATACTAAGTTTTGGACGGATAATTGGTGTGGGGATGTTCCTTTTCAAGTTAGATTCAACAGAATTTTTGCTTTGGAAGATTGCAAGGAGGTTACGGTGTGCGACAAATTAGCGCAAGACGGATGGGTTACCACTTTTCGAAGACTTCCTAGGGGGGGGGGGGGGGTCTTGAGGCTTTGCAATGGAGTGACCTCGTTGATGTTGTAAACCAAGTGGTGCTTAGTAATTCGCAAGATAGATGGAGGTGGACGAAGGATGGGACGGGATGTTTTTCGGTGGCGTCGGCTAGGGAAGCTATTGATGACGTATGTCTTCCGAGTGGGGTTTCGGTGGTTAAATGGTGTTCTCTTGCTCCGATTAAGCTGAATGTGCTAGCTTGGAAGATAGCGGTTAATGGGCTTCCTATTAGATGGAATTTGGCGAGAAGAGGGTTTGATATCCAGTCCATTGCTTGTGTTGTGTGTGAGAAAGGTGGTGAATCGAATGACCATCTCTTCTTTGGATGTTCTTTTGTGAAAGATCTTCTTACGGGTATTGCTAAGTGGTGGGGAATAAATATTCCTTTGGTTGCGAATTACGCAGATTGGTCCTTTTGGTTTGACAATCTTTGCATGCTGAAACATAGGAAAAATTGTCTTCAAGTGGTTTTTATGACAGTTTGGTGGTGTGTGTGGAACTTCAGGAATGCTTCTATTTTTTCTTCTGAAAAGCCTAAGAAGTGCATGTGCTGGGATAATGTTGTTTCTTACTCGTTCTTGTGGATTAGGAGTCGTTGCAAAAAGTTGTGTCTTAGATGGGATGCTTGGCTTGTAGATCCCAATTTAGCTATTTCTTTTATGTAATTGTTTCGATGTACTTTTTTCTAGCTTCTTGCTAGCTGCGTTTTTTGAATTTTATATATTGGCTGCTGTTCTAAAAAAAAACTGAGGCTTAGAACTTGATATTGAATGCAAATGGCAAGTGTGTTAAATGTATAAAGCTAAGAGAAAATAGAATAACTTTTTTTTTGTCAAAAATTGAGAATATCGAACTTACATTAATAGATTTTTTTAAAGAATCAAATTTTTTATAAAAATAGATGTTAATTGGGTGTAGCGGTTAACAATGTTCGGAAAACATCGGTAAAGAACACCCGAAGCGGGTTACTGATCAACCTGTCTCCTTTGTCGAACAATTCTATACATGCTAAAAGATGAGATGTGAAATTTATACTTAGTTTTTTATATTGATCAGGTTGAACGTGTTTGACGTTTATACCTTTATCATGATTCAATTTTTTCATTTAAAATAAAAGGTATAAAAATTAAAGTATTTTTATTTTTAATAAATAAATTAAAAAGATAAATAAAAATATAACCTCCTTATAAACAACATTTAATTATTTTAACCATCTTTCTTTTGTCCCGCTTATAGAAAAATATGAAAAGACTGGCAGTTACCTAACCCTTGCCATACTTTATGATCCGGACACCTCTCCATATCTCAGGATACATAAAACATTTATTCGAGATAAAGTTAAATAAGGTTTTTGGATGAAATACATAATTAAATATAATACCTACTAATAATAAAAATTTTAGTTTAAGTGCAAGATTAAATGCACATCACTTTCAAAAGCTAACACGTGTACTGCCTAAATGGTGCCCTAAATATAAATATACAATCTGATAAGGATAATTGTAGCGGATCAAAATATTTATATAACACATTCATAACACAAGGAATAAATCTATATAATACTCGTTAATAAATAATAATTGTGTGTAATATCGATTGAAAAACTATTATTATTCTGGATATTTAACTTTTTATATTTTTCATGGTAAAAATGTTGTATTTTGTAAAATACTTTTAAGGATTGACAGTTAAAGTAATATGATACAAAAAGATCATCTTTATCGAATCATTCTCCACTTTCTTAGAAAATGAAATAGAATATATTAATAGTAAATAATGGTAATCCCTCTTCATTCCTATGCATTCATCATGCGTGACATTAGCAAGTCCAAACCCACCAATTCTTTTCAAATTACATTTTTTAATTAACTATAAACCAATAAAAATAATTAATAAAGATATGGTCGTTATCCCCATTATTGGGGGGTTTGGAATATTGGTTACTTTACACTTAATTATTAAAAAAGTTATTTATTTATTAAAAAAGAAATTTACATAGTTTTGATATCATAATCGAATATTAGATTGTTTGGTTGAAAATACTTCTATTGTTGATGGCATAAAATCTGTTGAAAATAATTTTATGTTGTAGTTGATTTAAATAAAATAATCATGAACGGTATATTATTTTCTTTTATTTATAGAATATTATTCTTATAGAACTCAATCTTGATCCGATTAGGATAAATAATGGAAAATGAATCATATGTTAATTGTATATGAAGACGGAATTTGGATCTATCCAACTACTTAACTTTTAAATTTGGATTTTTCCAACTACTCGCTTTATAAAGGTTCATACTCAAAGGGCCACTTTTGACAACTGAATAACATGTTTCAGAATAATGGGCTGTGGTAAAGTAGAAACTTTTGAATGCTTACTATTAACAAAGGCAGTTTTATCGGGAAACTTATGAAAATCACTATATTTCTTAAACAGCTATAATGAATTTATTATTATGTTCAGAAGATGCAAAACACCATGGTATAATAAGTTTATTATTATGTATAGAAAATGCAAAGCTGAACATCATGTTCGAAACTTTATCAATTTCGAGCTAATAATGAACACAACAACAAAAAGATATATGGGACCCGTTATATATGACCCGGTTAAAAAACGGGTCACTTATTAAAGGTAACGGCATATGACCTGGTTTTAAGTGAGCAACCGGGTTTTTTAACAATGATTTTGTTCCCGGTTTTAGAGAAAACGAGTCATATTAACTACACAAACGAGGCTTATTAAAGATAGGATCATATGACCCGGTTTGAAGTAAGTAACCGGATTTTTAAACAATAATCTAAACAGCCAACCACTTCAATTGATTGTTTTCTTATCTCTTTCATTCTACTTATCTCCAACAAAACTAATTATGTTCTTATCTCTACTTCATTCTACTTATCTTCAACAAAGTCTCCTAATAACATAATTTTATGGGTGGACTCTCCTAATTATATAATGCATACTCGTATTCTACATCAACAATCTCCAGCCATCCATGTTTTATCATCCATGTATTGCATATTCTTCATCTACAAAAACTAAAGCATAATAAACTCCAAGGTATCTTAACATCCCTGTTTATTTATATGTAATTTAATTATTTCATATATTTGTTGAGTTTTATGCAGAAAACAAAATAATTATGCACAAACTCATTGAGTTTTGGGTACCTGAATCAAGGGGTTTTCTAGTGACAACATATACAACTATCACGATAAATATATAGGGTTGGATATGTTGGAATAGTGTCTAAGGTCATAATTAATTGGTAAGGACTTTTCATTAATAGCAAGGTCCTTTTGGGTTGCCATCAATAGTCCAAATGGTATTAGAGTAAATTAATAGAGAGAGGTAAATAGATTATTAATTTGTCATGTGATGATAAATTTAATTAGAAACTAGTTTGGAATTAATTTGGAATTAATTATAATAAAATTTAAATTAATTTGGGATTAAATTAAAGTGCATGGACTAAATATTAATTGTTCAATAGTTGGGAAAATGATAATATTGATCCTAGGGGATAGGGGACGAATTTTAAGAAGGGTGAAGCTATAAAAACCCCTCCCTAGCACTCATAATTTGTGCCCCACTTCCAGATGTCCATAAACCTAGAATTTTCTCTTCTCTCTCAGCAGAATCTATAATCTCTCACTAGGGTTTTATAACGAGCTTTCTTAATTAACTAATTAACCTAATAATTTGTACTTATTGGGTGTGATCCATTAGAAGTATTATCTTTTGGGTACTACCTTCCTTGGCTTGGATTTGATCTACATCAAAGATTCTTCAAGCAAATTGGTTTTGCTAAAAGGTTGGTATTCTTGATCCCTCTTGTATTTGCAAACATCATTAGGTAGGATCCTTGTAGGTTTTAGTAAAATTTACTTGCAGTAGATAATTTGTGTATGTTTTTGCTGCTATGATTGTTGTATCTAGGGTATAGAAAATCTATCAGTTGTATCAGAGCTTATGCTTATTTGATATTTGCACTTCATAAAACTTAAGTTAAATGTGTTTTCCATGTTCTTGTGAGATTTTCAAAATTTTAATGATGTTTTGGATGAATCGAAATTTTTGGAGTGTTTTATGATTTTAAAATGTTTAAAATAATTTTTGGTAATTATCTCCAAAATGTTTGATTTATCCTTAAGCATTATTTTAAAATTTTGAAATAGTTTCCTTTTTGGTAAATTAGGAAATTTAAATGTTAAGGCTTTTAAGGATGAGATAATTTAATAGTTTAAATTAATATGAATTATATTTAGGATAATTGAATTAAAATTAATCATTATCATGTGTCGTCACATGATTTGAATATTTAATTGGTAATTAATGATTGTCATATGATTATACATGGATAATTTGGATTAATCAGTTAGTTCAATTTTGATCTTAAATATGTGATTTGTTTTGTTTAATATTAGTTATTAACATGTGTTCTCACATGATTAGAAATTTAAATAGTGATTTAGTATTATCATTTGAACACATATGGTAATCCGAATTAATATGATCAAACAATTGATAAATTTTAAAATTTTAAAATATACTTTATACTTTATATAATATGTATAATTAAATTAAATACATCAACTTGGATTAAGACTAGGCTCAACCATTCTAAAGCACTCTAAGATGGTTTAAGGAAATGACATATAAAATGACCGTTGAATGGAGTTACCGAAAGGGTCCAAACATGTTGGTGTCAAGTTAAAGCATTAACTTAAAATTATCCAAACAAAATTCTCGTTTCGATAAATAGGAAAATGTGAAAATGTATGCTAATCCATGAAAACGCACTTCATTTCCTTATGTTGTTTGTGGTCCTCGGTATCCCAGCCAAAAAGGTAAGGCAACATATCCGAGATTAACATGTCATTGATAAATTCAAAGAATCCCAAAAGATCTAGAAATTTCATAGTGATTGAAATTGACAAAGTGTATTCCTAGCTAAAATAAGTTTATGATATGATTACGGCATCCGTTTTCGTAGAATGAATGTACAATACGGATCCTAGCCTTAAACATAAATTGGGTAATTATTTTAAGGAATACATAATATCAAATAACTAAAACCTACCTCTCTCTCTCTCTCTCTCTCTCGTAGATGTCTGGAATCAATAGTGATCTCCCTCCTCCTCCACCATCATCTCTCTCAAACTTCTCAATGCAATACATCCTTCATATGGACAAGCTTAATGGTCTAAATTACTTAGACTGGTTTCAGAACTGGATAATAGTTCTCAGACTTGAAAGAAAGCTTTATGCCATTGAGGAACCTATTCCTGAACCACCTCTAGTCGGCGCTACAAGAGATGTCAAAGACGAATATGAAAGTCGTCTTAATGAGTCTGATGGAGTTCTTTGCCTTATGTTATTAATGATGGTTCCTAAGATCTGAAAGGACTTGGAACATCTTGGTCCATATAATATGGTTAACTAGCTCGAGGGCATGTTCCAAAAGCAGGTTAGGAAAGAACAGATCAAGATCATGAAAGACCTTGAAGAGTGTAAGTTAGAGGAAGGAGGTAGTGTTAGTGTTCATGTCCTTAATATCGAGGCATACATTGACAAGCTGGAAAGACTTGGTTTTCCTATCAGTCACGAGTTGTGTAAGAACCTGAAAATTTTGATAAAAGTCATAAAATAAATATATATAAAATTTGGGCTTGAACGGTACTGTAATAGTAGAAGTTGGCAGAAAGGACAAAATGGTCATTTGGCACACAAATGACTTTAATGTAAAGAAAATATAATTTTGGGGTAAGAATGAAAGAAAACAAAGTTTATAATACTATAAAATGAATTTTTGTGCCATTTTGGGAAAAATGGAACTAGAGGGACTAAAATGTCAATTGGGCAAAGTAGCTAGGTATAAAAAGGAGAAAAATCTTCTCCCAGTTCTTAGAACATGGGAGAAGTTTCTGGAGAAGGCTAGAGGACACGGGTTTGGTGGGTTCTTGAAGATTGGAAGCGGAAATGTGATACAAATTGTTAGGAATTGAAGGATTCAAGCTCAAATAAGGTTAGTAATTCAATTTTCCAACCTAGCTCCTCGTGTGTTCTTCACGGGATAAGTTGGAAACTGAAATTTCAGTTGGAGTTCATATGGTCTTAATGATTTCTAATATTATACACGCCTTATGAACTAAGAAACATGTTTAAATCAAAGGATTGGTTGAAATTGGGAAAAATTGGGTTTTTGGCTCAAGAACCCCAAATCACGGGTTTATATGACCCAGTTGATTTAAAGGGTTTTAATGAGTTCAATATGTCTTAATAGAAGTAGTTAATGGTTTCTAATTGTTAAATCGAAGTAATTTCAGTTTTGGGATCAAAACCTTAAAAATGAGATTTTCATAAATTTGAATGGAATCAGTGATTCCATGTTTTAAAAACATGTCTGAATGGTGGGTTTTAGTCATGGAATAAGTCTAAAACAATTAAGTTGTGTATAAAGAACATATCTCAAAATCATCAAAGTATGTTGCTATTGTTGAAAAATTGGAATCTTGTTCAAGAACCTTAGAATTCAAGTTTACATGATCAAATTGATTCTAAGGAGTTTTGATGAGTTCCATATGTGGTAATTGTTGAAATAAATCAGTAGAAGTGTTTAATATTGGACAATTTCGGTTTTTTTGAATCAAAAATGCTAAAACGGGAATGTTTGGAAAATAATTAAAATCTATGATTTTTATGGTTAAAAACCTGAAGTAAATGAATGATTTTGGTCTTGGAATAAACCCTAGTGATTAAGTTGTGCATTAAGGGCTTAAAATGAGAAAAATGGGAATTTGTAGCATAAAAATCGAACTCACTGGTCTGTACCAGCTGCGATCGCGACGCGACCAGGGGAGGGGTCGCGACGCGAGGTCGAGGCAGAAATCAGCAAACCTTCTGTTAATATTTTGAGCAATTTCCAAGTAGGATTTTGATGCTAGACTTGTCCGTTTGACCTGAGATTTTGAACATAAGTCTATTATCGTATGAAACTTTGTGGAAAATTATCAAAATGAAAATACGACCTCCCGATGGTACTGTAGCAAAATACGCGTATCTCGGGAAAGTTTACAAATTAAAGAAAGCTAGTTAATAAGGGTTGTAGCTTAGTTATGACCCGTAACTGTATAATATGGGACTCCTGTATTGTAGAGTCAGTTATAGTTGGTGTTAACCAAATATGTGTAATAAATGTGTACATAGGCGGTGGTTCAAATACGGTTGATCGAGTAAAAGATCAATGAATAAGAGGGACGAGGAAGGGAATAATTCTAGTTAGACTTCTCTAACTAGTTGAGGTGAGTAATGTGTGGATTTTTTAGTACATAGCAAAAATGGGTTTTATGCAAAGAAATGAATTTTATATACAATGTTTTGGGAGTCAAAATGGTTTTATGGAAATTGAAATGATTTACTGAAAATGAAAATGGTTTTATGGAACTGGAAATGGTTTTGTGAAATTGGAAATGATACTATCAAATAGTAAGTATAATGTATACAAAAGATAAATGATAAATACAAGGAAGTAATAAAGTGATTGAGCCCTGTGATGAGTTAAGAAGTATCCGGATAAAGATCACGGTCTGCTGCGGTAGGGGTGGTCAAAAGACACTACTGGGATGGTACCCCCCGTCGCGAAGTAGTTGTCTAATTGGTACCTTGATGGATGAATTCGTTTCATGCTGTCGAGGGAGGAGTTATACAGGTGCGTCTCGTATAAAACTTACGGGTGCGCTCGTAGGAATGTGCTCACAAATGAAAAGGAAAACCTATGGGTGCGCTCATAGGAAATTAAATAATATGAAAATTTGGAAATGTTTAAAATATGGAAAACTGTTTTGGGTCTAAAACCCATATTACTCACGAGACGTATGTCTTACGTATTTGTTTTAAAATGCTATGTACTCAGGTGATCAAGCAAGAAATTAGAAGAGTCGAGTGTGGGACGGTAGCTTTCGTTGTGCAAAGTATGTGCTGTTTAAATTGTGGCAATGATACAGAAGAGTAATACCCCGTATGTATAATCAAATATTTTGTATTATAAAGTTTTGGTAAAAAAAAATTGTGTGAAATTGGGGTGTTACAAGTTGGGTACCAGTATTATCCTTAACTCTCTGGCAAGCTCATATGATTTGTTTATTTAGATCTATAGGATGGGAAATATGGATAAGTCTATAATAGAAATGCATGGCATGTTAAAGATGTATGAATCTTACATGGGCATACATGGATCCTCCAACTCAACTAATCCTGAATTGGCTCATGTGGAAAGAGATGTCAAGAAGAAACGGCCTAGGAAAACTTGTAAGCCAAATCTGAGATGCCTCAATTTGGGAATCCTCGAGATGGGATATGTTTCAACCAAACGCAAGAAGAATAGAATATGCTCAGGACATTTGATAAAGAAGGTGAAAGTCAAAAGGTTTGACATCTCATGTATATTTAAACTACATAGTATATCAACTTCTAATTCTTAAGTCCTTGATACAGGGTGTGGTACTCACATCTGCGCTGGTATGCAGGGACTAAGGGAAAGTAGGAAGCTGCAACATAGAAGCTTAACCTGATCATGAGGTACAGATGCACTGCTGATGTTGCAAGGATCGGGAATTACGAGCTTATGCTAACTAAGTGGTGTTTAGTTAGATTATTAAAATTTTGCTACTCGCCTAAATGGCACGAAACATTATTTCGTTTTATGTGTTGTATAATGACGTTTTTGTTTTGCTTTTGATAATAAAATGGTGATTTTGGTTTATAAGCATGGTGTTTTATTTCAAAATTTTATCCTCACAATGGCATATATAAATGTGTTGTTTGCTTATGTAGTAGTAATAATATAATCTTAAATGTTGATTCATCCAAAAGTGTGTTGGATAAATCGTGTTTGTGGTATTGTCGCTTTGGCCATATAAACGAGAATCACAACTCCAAGCTTCCAGCAGACATGATCTTGGAATCATTTTACTTAGAGTCAAATGATGTATGCAAATCTTGATTAATTGGAAAGATGATGAGATCGCCATTCATATAGAGCTGTGAAAGAGGCGAGGATTTTTTGGACCTTATCCACACAGATGTTTATGGACCGTATAGATCCACCACAAGACACGATAAACGATACTTCGTTACACTTGTTGATGATTTCATTAGATATAACTATGTTTATTTGAATAAACGTTAATTAGAAACCTTGAAGAATTCAAAGAGTTTTAAAACAAAGTAGAAAATCAATTGAACTAGAATATCTGAGTAGACCATCTTAGGAACTGTGGAATATTTTCATAATTGTCTCCTCCCAAAACACAGCAGCATAATGGTGTGTCTGAAAGGAGAAATCAAACATTGTTAGACATGGTTCGATCCATGATGAGTCGAGCTACACTTCCAATAAAATTTGAAGGGTTATACCTTTGAAATGGCCAGTCACATCTTAAAACTTGTACCAACTAAGAAGGTTTCTAAGATACCTCATGAAATGTTGAGTAGGAAGCGTCCTTCACTCGCACATATCAAGGTTTGAGATTGTGAGGTTTTCGTTCGGTGCGAAACCCAAGATAAACTTGATGTCAGAGTCGAGAAGTTTCTATTCATTTGTTATCCGTAAAAGTATTTTGGATATTCATTTTACAAACCCAGTGAAAACATGGTGTTTGTAACTCGAAGAGGAGTCTTTCGAGAAAGAGAACTTATATCCAAAGAGGACAATAAGAGTGCAGTTGATCTTGAAGAAATTCAAGAGTCAGCCAATGAGGAACCTATATTTGATACTACCACTCAACCAGAGGCTGAAACGCCTGTTGTGTTAGTTGAAAATTCATTACCTCTTGACAGATCTAACAGAGTTAGCATGCCTCCCGAGTTTTATGTTTTTCATATTACTATGGAAGGGGAAACGTTTATTAGTGATAAAACACTAGTAAATTTGGATGAACCAGCTACTACAAAGAAGCGATGGTAGGTCCTGAGGCAGCCAAATGGAAAGAGGCGATGGATAGCGAGAATCAGTCCATGTACGATAACCAAGTTTGGAATTTGGTTGATCATACACCCGGTTGAATGATGGTGGGTTATAAATGTATCTTCAAGAAGAAGACCAACATGGATGGGAATGTACATTTGTTCGAACCTTGGTTGTTGGAAAAACGACTATACTCAAACATAATGGATTTATTATGAGGAAACATTTTCACCGGTAGCTAAGATCAAGTCAATTAGGATAATGCTTGCCATAGCCGCTTTCTATGATTATGCGATATGGCAAATAGATGTTAAAACAACTTCCCTTAATGGAAAACTTTTGGAGGATGTCTATATGACACAGCCGGTAGGTTTTAAACATGCCAAGTATCCTAATAAGGTGTGCAAGCTTGAAAATTCAATTTGTGGACTTAAACAAGCATCTTGTAGCTGGAATCTTTGCTTCCATGAAAAGGTCAAAGGGTTTGGATTTTCTAGAAGTAAGGATGAATCTTGCGTATATGTCAAAGCTAGTGAGAGTGTTGTAGTCTTTCTAGTACTGTATGTGGATGACATACTACTTATAGGAAACAATATCCCAACTATTGAAGGAGAAAGAACCTGGCTTGGGAAATGTTTCGCTATGAAGGATCTAGGGGATGTAACATATATACTTCGAATAAGGATCTATAGAGATAGATCAAAAACGTCTAATAGAACTTAGCCTAAGTGCATACTTGGGTATGACCTTAAAGAGATTCAAGAGGCATGACTCCAAGAAAAGGGTTTCGACCCATGGCATAAAATTGATTAATAATCAATGTCCTAGTACTAGAGAAGAACTGGACAGAATGAGTCTAGTCACATATGCTTCTGCTATAGGATCGATCATGTATGCCATGACACGTACTTGTCCTGATGTCTAGTATGCTTTGAGCATAGTGAGTCGGTTTCTGGACAACCCTGACAAAAGTCATCGGATGACGGTTGATAACATTCTTATGCATCTAAGAAAACCAAGAGATATGTTTAGTATATGTAGAGAAGCTAGTAACTTGGAAAAGTTCCAAGCTAAAATCGATGGCTGACTGCATGGATGAAGGATTTCGTTGGAAATCTTGGTGCTGTTCTCAACATTAATGAACTAATTGAACTCTTCTGTGATACCGAAGGTGCAGTCGTCTTGACTAAGGAACCTAAGGACCATGGGAAGTCGAAGCATATACTCATGGAATGCCACTATGTTATGGAACGAAGTTGAGGAAAGAGATATCATATTAAATAGAGTGTCATCGGAGGATAATCTGGTTGATCACTTCACAAAGGCGTTGAGTAAAATCAAGCACAATATGCATGCTAGGAGTACGGGCATGAAAGATGATATTAGTTTTAGTAGTTAGTTGATAGTTGAAACATTTGTAACAATGATATATTGTAATTGAATTTGATGATTAATGAATGGAGATGATATATATATATATATATATATATATATATATATATATATATATATATATATATATATATATATATATATATATATATATATATATAGTTTAAACATTTGTAACAATGATATATTTGTAAAAACGATATGCTAGGAGTATAGGCATAAGAGATGATTTTAGTTTTAGTAGTTAGTTGTTAGTTGAAGATGTTTTGACAAGGATTCTACGAGGCCTAGAATTTCCGGCATCAAGTGTAAATAAAACACAAAATCAAGTTCCTATGCCAAAAATACTCATTGCTTGATTATGATTAGACAAGGCAGATTTGTCCTTTTCAACATACTTAAGTACCTCAACAACTTCTGGAAACAAATTTAACAAATATATGATAGTTTTATAATGTGATCCCCATCTTGTATCTCCAGCTCGAATAAGAGAAATCTCTTGATTCAACCCACATCCAGTTTCAGTTTCACCACTACCAATTTCGACTTCCACTCTTTCTTTGTACCTCTTTGGTATGAAATATTTTCTCTTGCAGGAAGCATAGGGAGGAGCATGGTCCGAAAACCGAACCGAACTGGACCGAAACCGAATTAGGATTTTTTAAAAAACCGAAGACGGAACCGAATATGTCTATTCGGTTCCGGTTCGTTTTGGTTATGTTGGTTTTCGGTTCAGTTCGGTTTTTTATGATCAAGAGTAGTGTTAGGGGTAAGCATCGTCCGGGGACCGAAACTGAATTAGTATTTTTTTAAACTGAAAACCAAACTGAATATGTATATTCGGTCCCGATTCGGTTCGGTTTCGGTCGGTTTTCGGTTTGATTCGGTTTTTTCGGTCCATATGCTCATCCCTAAGGAAGCACAAACCACATTAACCACCAAAGTTGGATGCTCAAAGAAATTATGAGTGCCTTCATGTTTCCTTGCTACTGCCACAACCACTAACTGAAATTGGTGTGCAAAACAATCTACATAATGTGCTGGACTATTCTCTCTTAATATAAGTGACTTCAAACCGTTGAATGCACCGCACATATTGCAGCAACAGAAGATCAACAATGGCGGTCGTTGGTCGGAGGAGGAGGCTTGGTCGTCGGGTCACTTGGAGGAGTGGGGAACAACGTTCACGCATCAAGATCGATCATCGGGGCCTTTTTTTTCCCTTTCCCGATTCTGATTGAAGACCAAGTTAGTTAGCGGCCTAATTGCACTCAATTACTTGAATCTGATTTGGGCTATTTCAATGAGGTGTTTCACATTTAGGCTTAAATCATTTGGGCTATTAAATTATTATTTCTTTCAATTAATTTTTAGTTTAAACATTTAATTTTGGACTAAATAATTTAAGGGTAGCACAATTATTTTTCCGTAGTTGCATATATATATATATATATATATATATATATATATATATATATATATATATATATATATATATATATATATATATATATATATATATATATATATATATATATATATATATATATATATATATATATATATATATATATATATATATATATATTTGCAAGTTAGGGATAAATCATATTACACGGGTACGTAATATACTACAGCCTAGCTAGGTACATATGGGACTGCTCGGTCGTTATACCGTTGAACCTTCCCTTTCTCCAAGTAGATGCTGCACAGAGACTAGACCCGCACACGCAATCGGCAAACCCTGGCGCATAGCACACGCCCACCCCGTAAGGACGCCCTGCAGGCAACTGACTACTGGTTAAACTAGCAGCCCCGGGTACTCACAACACCGCTTAGCACAGAGGCCGCAAACTAGGCATTAATATCTTTAGCCTTCATTTGCGTGGAGTGAGGCTAGAACCCACAACCTCTCCTAGGAGAGGCAAGGGCCTTAGCCATTCCAACCAACGATGATATATATATATATATATATATATATATATATATATATATATATATATATATATATATATATATATATATATATATATATATATATATATATATATATATATATATATATATATATATATATATATATATATATATATATATAATTCGAAATTTTTGCTACTATTCAAAAAATTTTGAGTGGTAACCCGTGCGATCCCAAACTACCACTAAGATCCGCCACCGATGATAACCACACGTCCACACCGTTTGGTCTTATTGTGAAGACTTTGTATCATTTTTGTTAAGGAAATAAAATATAGAGTATTTGAAAACATGTTTGTGATAATCTTGTCCTCGTGACATGAACTATAGTTCGTAGAGAATCGATATCAATACTTCGGTGATGAGAACAAAAATTCCTATTAGATTCTTTGAGAATAAATTCAAAAAAGAATGATAAACTTAATTTTATAAAACTACTAAAAAGATGAAATCGAAGCAAAATTATTATATCGTATTTCGTAGAAGTCGAGTATTTCAGAAAATCTGAGTAGTAAATTATATAATATTTCAGAAAAATAAAGGAAGAGTCATAAGGATCTTTTCCTTGAATATGATTGGTCCAAATATTTTAAGTTCCTGGATAAAAGATTGGTTTAAAATGGAAAGAGAGAGAAGGAAACGTGTCTCGGGTTGAAGTGGAAGAAAATGAACCGACACGGACCGGATTTTTTTAAAAAGAAAAGAGCGATTAGCGGTTTAAACGCGGAATTTAGGCTTTAGACGTGTATCACAAACAAAACTATTTTTTCCAACCACAAATGCAATTTTATTGCATTCTGTCACAATCCCTCTAACTACCACTACAACCTACAAAGATTACCTTTTACTATTCTTTATAAAATTTTGATCTAATTTATTACGTCTATTCATATAAATATATGCAGTCTGACATTGATACGTATATAACTTATACTGATGTTGAAAGTCACTATGAGGATGATATTTCTTACTTGCAAGTATAGAACAAATCACACTAATATTTATTTTTATCATGTGACAAAATGGTCTTCACGTTTACTAAGAATTGATTGTGACATTTAGGTAATCCTTAACATACACTAACATTTTAATCTTAAATCAATTTTAAATTACTTAAACGTGACCTTTTAATTTCTCAAATATTTTATTATCCTAATTTTTTTTATAAAAACTAAATCTTATAGTCACACAACTAAAGATTGAGGTTTCAAATAGGGTTAATGTTATTTCCGGTAACAAAGTATAATATTTTCCTAACCTATGCCGTTCAAGGTTTTTCGACCACTTGTGGTTATTGAACTCATATTTTTTTGTTCAAATATGTTAATAGTATATATTAATAGTACCAGTTATTGTCGCATAAGCTGATTTAGGTCTTTATTGATATTGATATGACATCCATATGTTGCTAATGTTAGATACATGTCAAATATGTATTTATTTTTAACAGTATATATAATAGTATTTCTCATTAATGTTTTATTTTTCTGGCAACTAGCTTTCATCAACGAATTCAAGAATTTCTACGACTGGAACCATAAAACCACCATTATAAAAGCCGGTCGATGAGGAGGAACATAAGGAAAGGGATGGCAAAGATGAAGATGGAAAACTTACAAGTGTTCAAGATAATGATGTAAGTGTTCAAGATAATGATGTTCAAAGGGATTTTTGTGAGCTTTGTATTTATAGATTTACCTAAAAAAAATTCTATATTTCTATATAAAATTGAGATTACTTTATGGGTTTCCATTTTGGATTTTCTATTTATGAGTTTCCATTTTAGGGTTTTCAATTTCTTTCGTTCTTCAAAGTTTGGTACAAAAGCTAACATTTGAAGCCTTATATGGATTGTTAAATTGGTTTTCGAATTCTAAACTGAATATTTATTTGGCCTTGTGAATCAAGAACAATGACGAAGAACAAGAGAGGCAGTAAGGATTATGAAAGTCCATTCCTTGTTTTTGCACCATATGTACCGATGAATGGTGATCGAAGAACACAAACCACAAGACTTTAGATAAAAAAAATAAACTATTAATAACAAAAAGGAAGTTTAAAAATAATAGATTTTTGTATATAAATAAATAAATAAACAAAATTGCTACCAAACTTAAATTGTTAGTTCACATAGCCGTCACAATGAACAATTTATGCCAACATAGCACGAATATGATAATAGACTATGGTTTACTTTAATTTTAATATGATGTTTAATACATGTTAGTTTGGTAATTTTGATAGGTTATTTAGTAGGTATGATGTTTCGTTTAAACGTTACTGATTGAACCATTGTGTTGGTTTGAGTGGTAATTGTCTGAACCATTGCGTTGTTTAGGAGTCTTTGTAACTGTCAATTGAAATTTACAAAATAACTATATATAAGTGTGTGTAATCACAGATGTAAATGTTGTTATGAGAATAATAAAGAAACTTTTATTTTGCGTAGAACCAGTTTCTCCATTCTCTTCCTCTCGTCTATATGTAGTTCTCTCTGGAAATTGTGTTGTTTCTATGGGTTTCCAACATCTGGTATCAAAGCACCAGGTCGAGGTCGAGGTCGAGGTCGAGGTCGAGGTCGAGGTCGAGGTCGAGGTCGAGGTCGAGGTCGAGGTCGAGGTCCAAGTTCTAGTTCTGGTTCTGGTTCTGGTTCTGGTTCTGGTTCTGGTTCTGGTTCTGGTTCTGGTTCTGGTTCTGGTTCTGGTTCATGGTGCCTTGTAGCAACCTTGGTTCGACATTAAAGGACTGTGTAAATATATAGGAAAAGATTAAAGGGGGGAGAGGGAGAAGAAAGCAAGAAGATGAAAGTGGATGAGGATTGAAGATTCCTCCCCCATTGTTGATATGTTGTGTTTGATTAAAGTTTTTTGAAAACTGTTGCACGTCCTTTTTACATAGACAAAAGGAAAGTTATTTGCTGGAGTAAACATAAAGATCGATTAAAGTTCGTTAGTTCTTCATGGAAACGATTGTTGGTTGATTGTAGCAATGTTCCTGCAATTCGCTGTACATGCAACCGAGTGAAAAAAATCTTGGTTTAAAGGTTGGTGGTATCAATGGTTAAAGATTGAAGTCTGTCAAGATAGTTGTTGTGCTGTCATTAAATATCAAATGAAAAAGAAAAAGAAGACATATCGTTGGTGTCCGTATGAGTCTAGATTAAGGGGGAATGTTGAAATGTAATCTAGACTAAAGGTTAGTTTGTTAATTTTAATATGATATTTAATAGGTATTATGTTTGGTTTAAATGTTATTGATTAAACCATTGTGTTGGTTTGAATGGGTATTGTTTGAACCATTGCATTGTATAGGAGTCTTTGTAACTGTCAATTGACAGTTACAAAATAACTATATATAAGTGTGTGTAATCACATATGTAAATGTTATTCTGGGAATAATAAAGAAACTTTTGTGTTGTTCTCTATGGAAATTGCGTTGTTTATATGGGTTTCCAACACAGATAAATGTGACCAAACTTAAATTGTGAGTTCACATAGCCGTCACAATGAACAATTTATGCCAACATCGCACGAATATGATAATAGACTATGGTTTACTTAAAAAAACATTTGTTGAGCTTAAGGATTATGAATGACTTAAAAACCTTTAATGATATGGTTATTTATTACTAACAAGAAAAGCCTATAGATTAACGGTTGAAAAACGAATTAAATTAGTTTAATTCATAAAACATCATAACATGCTAAAAAAACCTATATCATAACTTTAATATTATAGTTTTTCATCCATGGACGACATGCAGATTTACTGAAAATAAAAATAGATGGAAATATCACTCTTCAAACCATGGCAAAAACTTATTTGAACTTGTTTTCTACCCAACCGATTTGGCACATTTACTTTATCATTTCTACCCATAAAGTGAAAAAATATAAGAAAATATACACATAATTAATACATGATAGTTTGGTAATTTTGATAGGTTATTTAGAAGGTATTATGTTTGGTTTAAACGTTACCGAATGAACCATTATGTTGGTTTGAATGTGTATTGTTTGAACCATTGCGTTGTTTAGGGGTCTTTGTAACTGTCAATTGAAAGTTACAAAATAACTATGTATAAGTGTGTGTAATCACAAATGTAAATGTTGTTCTCGGAATAATAAAGAAACTTTTGTTTTGCATAGAACCATTTTCTCCCTTCTCTTCCTCTCGTCTATATGTAGTTCTCTCTGGAAATTGTGTTGTTTCTATGGGTTTCCAACATGTGGTTCAGAGCACTAGGTCGATCTTCTGGTTCATGGTGCCTTGTAGCAACCTTGGTTCAAGATTGAAGGACTGCGTAAATATATAGGAAAATATTAAAGGGGGAGAGGGAGAAGAAAGCAAGAAGATGAAAGTGGAGGAGGATTGAAGATTCCTCCCCCATTGTTGATATGTTGTGTTTGATTGAAGTTTTTTGAAAATTGTTGCAGGTCCATTTACAGAGACAAAAGGAAAGTTATTTTGGGGGAGTAAACATAAAGATCAATGAAAGTTCGTTAGTTCTTTATGGAAACGATTGTTGGTTGATTGTAGCAATGTTCTTGCGATTCGCGGTGCATGCAACCAGGTGAAAAAATCGTGGTTTGAAGGTTGGCGGCATCAATGGTTAAAGATAGAAGTCTGTCAAGATAGTTGTTGTGCTGTCATTAAATATCAAATGAAAAAGAAAGAGAAGACGTATCGTTGGTGTCCGTATGAGTCTAGATTAAGGGGGAATGTTGAAATGTAATCTAGACTAAAGGTTAGTTTGGTAATTTTAATAGGTTATTTAATAGGTATTATGTTTGGTTTAAACGTTATTGATTGAACCAATGTGTTGGTTTGAATAGGTATTGTTTGTACCATTGCGTTGCATAGGAGTCTTTATAACTGTCAATTGACAGTTACAAAATAACTATACATAAGTGTATGTAATCACATACGTAAATGCTGTTTTGGGAATAATAAAGAAACTTTTGTTTTGCGTAGAACCATTTTTCTCCATTCTCTTCCTCTCGTCTATATGTAGTTCTCTCTGGAAATTGTGTTGTTTATATGGGATTCCAACACAGATAATGCGACCAAACTTAAATTGTGAGTTCACATAGCCGTCACAATGAACAATTTATGCCAACATCGCACGAATATGATAATAGCCTATGATTTACTTTAAACAAAACATTTGTTGAGCTTAAGGATTATGAATGACTTAAAAACCTTTAATGATCTGGTTATTTATTACTAACAAGAAAATGAATCAAATGAGTTTGATTCATAAAACATCATAACTTGTTAAAAAAACCTATATCATAACTTTAGCATTATAGTTTTTCATCCATGGACGAAATAAGGATTTACAAAAAATAAAAATAGATGGAACTATCACCCTTCAAACCATGACAAAAACTTACTTGGACATGTTTTCTACCCAACCAATTTGGCACATTTACTTTATCATTTCTATCCATATAGTAAAAAAAAATACAACAAAATATACACGGATAATTAATACATGTTCATATCATTTATGTTTGATACTTTTTAGTTTTCTTATATCATAGACTATGAAACTTCACAACAGAGTCGGGTTATACATAGTTATATTATAATCCAACAATATGCAAATATAGTCTTTAAAATAATTAATTTTGTCAATTCTGGATTTCATCTCAATGTAAATGATATCATTTAAACTTATATGCTAGTTTCTCTTTAATCCATAAAATCGAACTATAATTTTATCCTTAGGCGACAGGGAGTACCGATCACGGATGGACCGTGATGGCCACGGTGGCACCCATCACGGCGTGCACACCGCCCCATGCTACCGTGATGGGGCGTGATCGTGGTTCACCGTGCTCCCTTTCACGCTCGATCACAACCAATGAGAAGAAGGTAGCCGTTGTCAACGGCTAGAATATTAAAAAAAATTTACATTTTTTAAAAATTACCCATATACACACACACACACACACACACACACACACATATATATATATATATATATATATATATATATATATATATATATATATATATATATATATATATATATATATATATATATATATATATATATATATATATATATATATATATATATATATATATATATACACACACATCTTTTTAACCTCTCAAACATAAAAATTTCAAAATTCTTTTGCAATGGAACAAAACCCAAACACCCCACCTTCAAACCAAAACCGCGAGTATGATCCGTTCGGATTAAACTCGACCCCACGTCAATACCCGAATCTTGAATCGCCTCGCGGTGGTTTTATGAGTTTACTTCAAGGCGGGTCTCCGATCGCACAACAACAACTTTTTCAACAACCATATCCGCCATTCAACCCATATCAACAATTTCAACCCCCGTTTCCGTTTCAACCGCAAGGATTCCAAGCCCAATCGAGGGCGAGGATTTGGAAATTTTCTTGGCGATGCGGGAAAGTGTCCGCGTTAAATATCGCCCTAGGAACGACAACGACAACGACACCGACACCGATGACGAAAACTAGTTTACGTTTATTTTATTTTTAGTGTAATTTTTATTTTCTAAGTTAGTTTTTTTTTTGTGTAATTTTTATTTTTAATGAAATGGTTTTTAATTTAAAAATTATGTTCTAATTTATTTTTGAATTTTTTTTAATTAAAAAGATGATGTGGTGTGATGAAAATGTGATGGGTATAAAGGGGGTAATGTGATGGAGTGTGATGGGATAAAATCCTATGTGGCGATGATGTGGCGCCCGATCACATTTGGGCAAAGTGATGGATACTCCCATCAGCCTTATACATATATAGTTCAATAGATGAATAGAGGAAGCTATATACAATTTAGTGGCTATAACCAAAAATATATATTTTTTAAGCGTTTCATTATTCATCCAATCTTCATATAAAACTGAAACATTGAATTTGTGTAGTGTGTACAAGTGTTTTTTTTATTAGACACGTTAAAAATATATAAAAAGAATAAACCAAAATGGTTGTGACTTGTGATGATTTACCTGCCTCCAAAGAAAATAATTGTTGTCAAAAATTATTTATTTATATTCGTCGATAGTTAGAGGGGCCTTTTTCTAATCATCCTACACGTGGTATCTTTCTTTCCTATTTATACCTTTACACCCCCTCTCATTCTCCCTCAAACTCAACCCGATATCTTCTTCTCCATCAAGATAGCTTCAAACACCAACAATGGCTTCTTCTTCTACTTCTACTTCTACTACTACTTGGAGTAAACCCAGAAGCAGATTCTTGTATTCTTCGAAAGATGTATTTGGTTCATCTTCTTCTACGATTTCTTTCCGTAAGAAACCCAATGCACAAAATTCAATTGTTTGTGCACTTCAGACGCCTTCGATTCTTCAGTTTCCAAAACAGTCTGTTAGTAAAAGCTTAAACAATCCCATCGAATTGCTGTCTTCGTCTTCTTCTTCTCCGTCGGTCCAACAAAATTGGAACTTGTTACAGAAAGTTGCAGCGATGGCATTGGACGCCGTTGAAGATGGATTGAAAGCTAGGGAAAAATTACAGACGTTACCGAAAACAGCAGACCCAAATGTTCAAATCGCCGGGAACTTCAGTCCAGTACCGGAACAGCCTGTGCGCCACTGTCTACCGGTCGCCGGGAAGATTCCGGAACATATTCAAGGAGTTTACTTGAGAAATGGAGCCAACCCATTGTTCGAGCCTACCTCCGGCCACCATTTGTTTGACGGAGATGGCATGATTTATGCCGTGAAGTTCGATAATGGATCAGCTAGCTACGCTTGCCGGTTCACGGAGACGCAGAGGCTTGTTCAAGAACGTGCTATCGGAAAACCGGTATTTCCGAAAGCCATCGGTGAGCTTCATGGTCATTCTGGCATCGCTAAACTTCTACTGTTTTACGCTCGTGGGTTGTGTGGCTTGATTGACATCACTAAAGGACTTGGAGTGGCGAACGCCGGTTTGGTTTACTTTAACAACCGGCTTTTAGCCATGTCGGAGGATGATTTGCCTTATCACGTGCGGGTCACGGCTTCCGGCGACTTAAAGACTGGCGGCCGATACAACTTCGACGATCAGTTGAAGTCCACTATGATCGCGCACCCAAAGCTGGACCCAGTTTCCGGCGAGCTTTTCGCACTGAGCTACGATGTCATCCAGAAGCCTTACCTCAAATACTTCTGGTTTTCACCAGACGGCAAGAAATCGAAAGACGTTGCGATTGATTTGGGAAAGCCTACTATGGTTCATGACTTCGCGATCACAGAGAACTTCGTGGTGGTGCCGGACCACCAGGTGGTTTTCAAGATGTCAGAGATGATCACTGGTGGGTCACCGGTGGTGTACGACAAAGAGAAGGTATCGCGTTTTGGCGTTCTCGATAAGTACGCTGAAAACGGGTCGGATATCAAATGGGTCGAAGTTCCGGATTGTTTCTGTTTTCATCTCTGGAACGCGTGGGAAGAACCAGAATCCGACGAGGTCGTCGTGATCGGCTCCTGCATGACTCCGGCGGACTCCATTTTCAACGAATGTAACGAAGAACTCAAAAGCGTTTTATCAGAAATCCGTCTTAATCTCAAAACCGGTAAATCCACTCGTCGACCGATAATTTCTCCTGAAGATGACGTCAATTTAGAAGCAGGAATGGTGAACAAAAACCTCCTCGGCCGGAAATCCAAATACGCATACCTCGCCATCGCCGAGCCATGGCCGAAGGTCTCTGGTTTCGCCAAAGTCGATCTTTCCACCGGCGAGACCAAAAAATTCATCTACGGAGACGAGAAATACGGCGGCGAGCCTCTGTTTCTTCCCAGAGACCCCAACTCCGAAATCGAAGACGACGGCCACATCTTAGCCTTCGTTCACGACGAAAAAACATGGAAATCCGAGCTCCAAATCGTGAATGCAATGACAATGGACTTAGAAGCAACAGTTAAGCTGCCATCAAGGGTTCCCTATGGATTCCATGGAACCTTCATAAACGCCAAAGATTTGGCAACGCAAGCATAAAAGAGTAGTTAACGGCGAGATTTCACCTGAGGGATGGTTGCAGATGCGTCCCCGGAGAGTCTCCTAAACCCCTTCTTATTTTTGGGGTGTTGTTTGTTATTTTCTTATTCTTTTGGGGATTTTTTTGATATACATACTTCTTGAGGGGGCAGTTCGTAGCTTCTGTGTGTAGGGTAGAAAATGAAGCTCAGCTGGTTCCCCTGATGGTAATTAGTTTAATTACATCTTGGGTACAATCGATTTAGTCAAGGGTGCAAGTGTTCATTGCACTCCATCTATGTTTTGACTTTTGATGTAAATAGTATATAACTATGTTAAATTTCAGCTTTTAGTCCCTCTACTTCCGTTTATCAGGTTGTTTTTTTTTTCAATTTAGTAGTACAAATTTCTTATTTTTCTAAAAGATTATGGCAGTAAATGTGTATCCTACTTCCATACAACAGGCACGCTAGCACCTGCATCGATACTATGTTATGAAATTAAAGGCTATTGTATATACAATCTACTGTATAATAGTATAAACATTCATAATCATTATGCATATGTCTATTAGTTATCAAATAATTTTAAAAAATAGTTAATATATCAATAAAAAATAGTCAAAATATAGACTAAGGTATATTTAGAAAATAAGACAGAGTGCAAATTTTTTCCTAAAGTGGAGTACAAAACTGTTGTCATCTAAATACCATCGTATCATATTTTTTCACTACTAACCAAAACGGTACCAATTACTTCATTATCCCGAACAACTCTTAATTTTAACATCAAAATATTATATATATATATATATATATATATATATATATATATATATATATATATATATATATATATATATATATATATATATATATATAGAGAAAGAAAGTGTGTATATGTGTGTGAGCGCCCCTAAGAGGTGGTGTTTCTGTGTGGCAACGCCGGCCAGGTCACCACTAGGCCACCCGTGCCAGTCTTATAAAATTTTGATTTTTTATAGATTATTTTAAAAATGAAAAAATAAATGAGACTTCTTATTGGTAGTAGCATTGGTCTATGGAGAAAGGTGCATGGGATTTGGTTTGTAGCAGAATAGAGTTTAAATTTGATTCTATGAATTAAAATAAAAGGGGGGTTGAATGAAGTAATGTGAAAGAAAAGGGGTAAAAAACTTAAAAGGGTGCCGACATGTGATTGATTTTAGATGGTGGTGAAGTTAGGCATAATCTGAAAGATCCCACCGAAAGCAATTGCTGACTCACAAATTGTAACGGATAATTAATTTATTAAGTAATAAACAACAAATTAAGAGTGAAGAAATAAATATTTTAAGTATTCAAATTCAAAAATAATAAGCGGAAGAGACAAACGATAATACTAATGTACTCCTATGGTTCATTTCTTAAGAGAAAATCATAGTTTCATAGACTCATAGTCAAGTTTTCCACCTAAGATATAGTATCTTTAGAACTTGGTAATTATTAATTGATACTGGTATTTGTTAAGTTATTTTTGGAATCTTTTTTAAATATCAGTTGATGATTAAATATAATATTATCACAAAAGAATTTGAAAAAGCGCTCTTGCTTTTTTTATTTTGTAATTTCATGCACATGGGGACTTTAAAATGTTTGGCATATGAAGATCAACCTTTTTATTCCCACGACATAAGTTTCTAACACCATGAAGTTTTAATCTTTACATAAATGTCTTTTTCAATACACACACACACACACTTATATATATATATATATATATATATATATATATATATATATATATATATATATATATATATATATATATATATATATATATATATATAGGATATATTACGGACAACAGTTATCGTGAGACCGTGCAGACAGTGCTATTCTGTATGAAATGACGATAAGAATATGTAAATATTGGTAATATTAATATTAAACAAACATGTTCTCATATAATTATTGTTATTATAACACATTTTCAATTATTATCATTCGTTCTAGTGTTTCACACATTCTGATTCACTCATTCTCATTCTGGCAGAATAGGAATCATAAAAACTTCATATAACCCGTATAAAAGATTTAATGACAATAATTCTATGAGAATATGTTTACTTCGTATTCACGTTACCATAAAAAAGATATTGTATTCATTATTTCTCACAAAATAACTGTCTGTACGGTTTCATAATAACTGTTGTCCGCTATATAACTTAGCCATATATATATATATATATATATATATATATATATATATATATATATATATATATATATATATATATATATATATATATATATATATATAAATGACAATATAATTAACATGCACACATGGTTTAATATAGAAAATAAATATAATGTTTATGTGTTTTCGTCATATTAGCAAAGACTGTAAAGATTACACACTGCTTGGCTAACAAGTTTTGTTGAAAGAAAGCAGAATCTGGAGACAACAACAGTAACGGCTACAAGACCTTTGAAGACAAAATACAAAGGTGGCAGTAAAATTCGACCAATCATAGACTTTGTCAAGTATTTCACTAGACAACCTTTTGGTTTCCCATGTGCACATTTCCCACCCCTGTCTATTAATTGTCTATCTTCCTCACTATTCGGGCCCACGAAAATTGACATCGGCGAAGCCTTTCGAGTCTGGTCCAAGTATTTTTGGACCAACCTTTCGTGATTGGTTGGTGAACAATTTGTAAAATCTGTATGAAACTTTTTGGAAAACAATGTATGCCTTTACAAGTTTACACTCTATAAAAAATCGTTGTAATATACCAAAAAAGGAAAGGAAATAAAAATTTTAGATTAGTATAAAGTCTAGCTAATTATCTTTTATGTAATTGAAGCTTATCTTTAAAGATAATATATCGAATCTCTTTATTGGAACCTTAAAAATGAACACAGAACCACAAGAATTCTCCAAAAACTATTGTGGTGTATCTTCCACTTAAAGAGAAAAAGAGTTGTGGTGATAAAGACGTACCTATGCATTAAGTGGTTCTAAATCATTTTGTTTATTGAAAGTACACTCACTATGTACTAAATTTGGCTATCTAGATTGGTTAGGTGAAGCAAGAGACCAACGAGATTTCAGATTAATATTTTTCTATCATCGTCAACATCATTTTAGCCATGTTTATCATTTGGCCACCACTAATATTTATATGGTGTTAATTTGTTCCAATAAAGTTCGTTTATGAAGTTCTTTTCAATGATTTCTTGGACGGGAAATACCTAAGAATCTAAGGGCTTTTGTCTCATATCGCAGCTTAGGTGGTTTAAGAGTGACATGTTTATGTTTGGTATAAATATTTATGTTTTCAGTGATATGTATAAAATGAATTTGAATTTGTTAGGAGGGGAAGATATGTAAAAAGTGAATTCGAATGGACTTAGATTGGAATTCTTTGAATCCATAAAGAATGCAAAGAGACTGGACCAAAGCGTAAGCATGTGAAGTTCTCGTGTCAGATTATGACAAGTCAGCAATTCCCATTGAAAGCCATGACGTTACCGAGTTATCGTGAAACTATAAAAAAAAAAGTGAGATTATGGTAGTAATTAAATATTTTAGAATAGTTTAGTGGCAAAAGTGTATTCCTCTTATATAACCATAATCATGGTTAACTTTTGGCTTCAAGCCTTTTGCATCCGTCCATCTTGTGATATCTTTTATTTCCATATTATCAAAATCTCTAAAAAAAAATTAAGGGATAGTCTTTTAATCTGTATGGTTAAGAGGCTCTGAATCATTCAGAGTGTTTGTTTCGTAGAATTTTTATTTCTTAATCGGCCATGGCCTCTTAATGACCATCCAATTCATTAAACAAGAATATATATCTCAACCAATTTTTTTTTTCAAAAAACTTTCACATATGCTTTTCAACCTAAAAAAAAAACCTCTTTTTATTTAGAGATTATTCAGACCTTAAATTATTCAGATCCGAGTCATTCATATGAACCAAACAACTCCATATATTAGTATAAAGAAATATAGTAGTAATTTAACAAAGATTTTTTGATTATTAGAAGTTTATTTGAATAAAAAATATATATTTAATAACGATATTACTAATTAAATTATAAATAATCATATTAATACAAATGTTCTAATAGGTATTATAAATTATAAAAAAATTAAAATATATATTATAAATTATTAAATAGTTATACTTATTGATATGACAATATAGCATATAACAATTACAAAATTTTGAAACGATATAATAAATATAATAACTTTTTACTTGTATAATTGTGGAGAACCATTTATAACATTTTCATGATGTAGACCGATTGGTCATTATACCTTATTAACCAAGAATTTTGTTTTCGTAAAATGTGAAACTAAAGAATGATGAGGGAAAATGGCATTTTCGATATGTTCTTTAAGTAAAAGAACAGACATCAATAGAAGAAGGTTACATATACATACGGTATAAGATTAGGTAACATAGAAAAATCTCCCAACAGATTTTTTATTTTCTAAACCTTTAACATGCAACTAACATCCAAAGGACTTTATCTATAATTTACGCATTCGATTTGTCTAATTCAATGTGATTTTGTCTTTCATTTATTCGGATTATATCTAACCACGTGGGTGGGTCATGTTTGTGTCTATGTTGCTCAGCATGTTCAGTTTTCATTGCTGATAAATATTTTATTTGAATAATAACGTAACATAAAAAACTCAATTTGGCATACAACTCACCAACATAGAAAAGCAAACTTTGGTGTACTACGATCCAGAAAAGATGAAAAAACGGTCGATCAGAACACCAAAAAACAACTAAAAGCCACCCTCAAAAGCTAGTATCAAAGCCACACAACATTGGACCACAACCCGCCCACCCAATCTACCAACAATTCAACTTGATCAAAACAAACAACCTCACCCGACAAGGACAATCACGCAGCCAAGATAAACAAAGCTTTACCTTTCCTTACCACAAATTAAGCTACGAAGACAACCGAGCACAAAAACGTAAAGAAAATTAAAACCTGGCCACTAAACCCACCATAACTGCTTTTTTATAGAAGATTTTGATATTTCAAATTAAAAGGAACTATTCAATCAACCATTACCACAATATCATATGATTAATAAGAACATCCAGAATAAGAGCTTTTGCAAAAACGTTTTCATCCAAAATACTCATGAATTTTGAAAAGCTATAAGGAAGGGGTTTTAAAACATGAGCTTTTAATGAGTGCTTCTTAATTACCAAGCTCTTGAAGTGAACTTTTTCAACAATGTGGTGGGTCCTATAAGTTATTAACCAATAACAAACAAACAAGTTATATAACCGTCCTATAAAAAAGCTAATTGAAAAAGCTTTTCGATTAATGTAGATAAATAAACTTTTTCAAATTAAGCTTTTTCATGAAAAAGCTTTATAAAAGTCTTCCTATTATGGATGCTCTAAGTTTTGATTACATCAGGATATGAGGGTGTTGTATGAATGATCTTCTCGTCCATATGATTATAAATCATTGACACACTACAACTAGCTTATTTTCGAGCTCTTTTAGGTTGTTATATTTGACAAGTCAAAAACTAGCTTATAAGGTAAGATTTGTAAAAAAGTTGTTCATACTAGTTTTTCAACAAATTTATTGAGTTTTTTTAGAAAAAAAAATTATTTTTCTACATACGTTTTTATATCATGAGAAAATGATTATGAAAGTAGCTTATAAGCTAGGTTTGTAAAACTATTAAGCTAGATTTTAGGTTAATTATGAAAAATTTATTTTTCTACATACGTTTTATATCATTTTTAATTTCCCAGTTTGTTTTTTACAAAACATTATTTTTTATCAGCTATCAACTCTTTTTTAGCTATAAGCTAGTTTTTTCAGCTACTATATGTCAAACATAGTCTTAGTATGAAATTCACAAAATGTAACATAAAACTAACATTAATAATATAGAAGTCACGTTATGTAACACCTCAATATTCAATATTTCAAGAGATGGTAATTAACAAAATAGTAGTGGTTCCAACATATCAAATAGTGGTTCTAACTCTTGCTGTTGTCTTAAACTACAATGGAAGAAAAATAAAGGCCTTTGGCTGAAGAACTTTAGGTGTTATGTCTTCGTGGAACTCCAAAACTCCTTTGCCGTCTTCCTGATCAAGCATTCTCCTTGTCATTTCTATTACCACTCACTATATTGTTTTCTGGTTTGCATACATTTCAAGTTCTAATTAAGTAAGCTTAGGGCTTAGTGAATTTGTGGTACCTACTTTGGATCTGAGTTGATATGACGAAATTATGAACAGTTTAAGATATATTTAAACTTTCATTAGGTACCTACTTTGGATCTCAGGATGTATCACTTCCCGATGTCTAAATTTCAATTGCAACGTATCAATGAAAAGATCTTTACATAAAGAACACAATGCAAAAAGAATCGGGTTAATGAGAGTCCGTATGCGAGAGTTAGGGAGGTTCAAAGATCGGACCACATGTTGTTACTTGACTGACAAACTTTGTGTTGGTAGAGTCAACTAGTCGAGTCAGGTAGACCCCTACTACTTCTTGAGCACATGAGGGTGTGTGGATGAGAAAAATGGGCTAAAATTTTAATGTTGCATGGATGGGACACTCCTCTTCAGTTTGAGAGGTGGATCACCCGGAGTTGAGTTCATTTGACCACCTATTTAATGTTATTTTCGAGCAATTTAGATCATTTCCACAAAAAACACCTCTAGACCTCCCAGGATTATATGTGTGTGTGTGTGTGTGTTCTTGGTGAACTTGGTGTGTGTACCAACATTTAGTGAAAGTATTAAAAGGAAATTAATTGAGCTTGAGCCTACAAGCATTGCTTTCGAGGTAATCATCTATCATTTATTGATTTCTTAGTTTAAATGTGAATAATCAAGTAAACTTATGAGCCCTAATTTTTGGGATTTTGTTGCATGTTAAGGCATAATTATCATTTTTATGATGATAGCTAACATGTTATTAGTATGGATTAACATTGTATTTAAGAAAATTAGTTGTGTTGAGAAAATGTACAAAGTATTCAATGCATAACATGAAAAATACAACTTGTTTAATCTTGAATTCTGAAGTCTTCAAGCAAATTTATTGGACAATTGCCATGTAATTAGCAAAAATTAGCATGTTCATGGTTATGATTTGTTGTATTAAGAAAAAGTGCAAGTTTGTATGCCTATATAATAATTGGAACATAACAAAGTCATTGAATATAGAATTCGAATCATACTATGGAACCATTTCAAAGATATTGAGGCATAATGCAAAATAATTAATGGAAAAAGAAATATGATTAGTGTAACGCCAAGACACTCTTTTTATGTAAATATAATAAAAAGGGTAAATTGGTCATTTTACCTTAGAAGGGTAATTTAGTCTTTTGGACAGAAAAGAATTTGGTTTGAAATAATATTTTGAGTTTTGGACTTAAAATGTTATAAAAACTGAAATTGGTCGTTTTACCACAAAAGGGTATTTTGGTCATTTGACCATGTGAAGGACCAATTGTGTAAAAATATTGCTCCTTGTGGCAAAAGTATAAGAAATGAAAGTTTTATTGTGATAAAACTTGATATTGGTGCCAAAAGTTCAAGAAAATGAACTTTAGGACTAAAAATGTAAAAATTGGAAGTATAAATAGAGAGGTTGACTCTCTCTTTGACTGGCCATTTGTGCAGCAACGGGAGGAGCTTTGAAGGAGCAAAATTCTGCAGAAATCATGGAATTGAAGTATGAATTGGAATCATAGCTTGGAATTGGTGATTCCTATGTTAATCAAGGTAAGTAAACTTGATTTTAACCAAGTTCTTGAAGTATTCTTGATTTGGTTTTATAGAAACTGAAATTTGTAAATTTCAGTTATGATTATGTAGTTTAAATGGTTTAATGCTTCCATTAAGTCATGCTAAAAGGACTTAATTCAAGAAAATGGAAGTAGGTTGCTATTTGTGATGAATTTGAAGTTTTGGGGTTTTGGAACTAAGAACCCTAATTCTTCATTTTGATTGATTTAGTTGTTTTGAATGGTTGAAAAACTTGTTTTAATATAAGGTTTTAGCCTAGAAACAAACCCCAAACGATTAAGGACTGGATTGAGGACTTAATGGGCCAAAACTGCGTGCTACAGTGCACAAATCGCGACTGGCCAGGAGACCTGCACTGGCGCCAGGCGCGGTGCGCCCAGGAGCCAGGCGGGGTGCGCCCAGGCGCAGTGCGCCCTGTCCTAGGCGCAGTGCGCCTCCAAGCAGGGGCCAGGTAGGGGATCAAAAATGCTAACTTTTGTTTGGCTTGTCCGATTTAGCTCAAACTTGAACCATAGGCTCGTTATGGTCTGAAAAGTTTGGGAAAATTTTTATATTGAGTTTCCGACCCCTCGGGGGCACTGTAGATCGATTCGAATGCCTCGGTGAATAGTAAAATTCACAAAAAGATAGTAAATGTAAAGTTTACTATCTAGGCATTGTTTATAATGATATTGTATTAAACTCTATTGCATTAGAGTCAATTAGAAATGGTTATTAACCTATTATCATTTGGTATATAAATGAATATATAGGTATGGGACAAAATGGTTGTGGTGCACGCAAAGGCAAGAAACCACCGGGAATTAAATGCAGCTAGCATCCAGGTGAGTAATCTCACTGATATCATATGTGATATATGATGATTGAATTGTTACAGGTTGAAACAGCTTCGAGGGACGAAAATGACAAGTGTAAAAATATATGTAAAAGACAAGACCAGATAAGCCGTGAGTCATTGCGATGACAAGAACGGAGCTGTGAGTCAATACATATATATATACACTATGATATGACAAGACCAGATAAGCCGTGAGTCTTTAATAGACAAGAACGGAGCTGTGAGTCAAACTTATATAGACAAGACCGGATAAGCCGTGAGTCTAGGCAACAGCGGGCTAACCCGTGAGCCAAGGCAACAGCGGGCTAACCCGTGAGCCATATTTGATTTTGTATTGTATGATATTCTGGTGCGGCCTATACGGCTATGATATTGGATGCTATATCCAACCGGTGCGGCCTATACGGCTATGATATTATTACAGGTACATGGTGCGGCCTTTTGGCTATGATATCGGGTTATTGAACCCAGCTGGTGCGGCCTGCGGGCTATGATTTATATACTGATAATGTTTTGGTGCGGCTTATATAGCCATGACATATGATGCAGTCCATTATGACTAAGAAACATGGGACAGAAACGATAGATATGATTATCTGTACAAATAACTGATGTAGTTTGATAATTGCAGGTTGTAATGAAGTAGCCTGTAAGGCTACAAAATTAGGATGTGAAATCCTAAGAGATATATGGTCAGCCAGTAAGGCTATGAGTTTGGATTCGATATCCAAACAGATACACGAATATATTTGATACATGTTATTTGCAGATACGATTACTCACTGAGCTTTGTAGCTCATACCGTTTGTTAAATGTCCCTGCAGGTTAGCATGATCCTGGTAAGGGAATAAATAGAGTCCGTGACTCGAGAAGTAGGACTCTTAGATGCTGTCAGTAGCAGCCCGGCTTCAAAGGAGACTACGGTATTTTATACTCTCCTTGATATGCTTGTACCCATTTTTATTAAAATGTACCCCTTTGTTTATGGTTTTAAGTACTGAAACCTTTGTTAAAAATGAAAAATTTTCAGAGGTGTTTTTGTTTTAAAAGCCGGGTGTTACAAGTTGGTATCAGAGCCGTGGTTTAAGTGAACTAGGTGTCTATAGAGTAGATTCCTGGACTTAAACCTTAAGACAGTAGACACGATGTATAGTTAGGTGTATAAAAATTGGTATTATACATATATAACCTAACTGTTGCTGACTTCTAACGTATAAGAAGTATGAGCAGCGAATCGTATTTGGAGGAATTTAGGGCGTGCAGCTTTAAGAGGCGAACCAGCCCTTTCTCAAGGCTCCATTGAACGAGGGGCACAGAGACAAGTAGCAGAAAATCCACATGATAAGCAACAGTAGTTGCTGTGGTCAGAAAAAGAAATTTGGGTGCTCACCCTGATTGATATTCAAGGTGAAAGAAAAGTAGCTGAGACTACGTGAAAAGCAGGAAAAGATTAGTGGACGCTTCAGGAGAAGTTACCACAGACTAGGTCCAACCTTATAGGGAAGGGACCAAAACAGAGCAGTTATGTATTGTGAGAAGTGCAGGAAAAGCACTCAGAAAATTGTAGAGTAGAGACTCTATCGTTGAAATACTGGCATTACAGAAAATGGGAGCATATCGCTCGAGTTTGTTGTATAGGACGGAAGTGGTTCCAGCGTGGAACTATAGATCACTTCCTTATGACATACTCACATGCTAAATGTGGAGTAACGGGTGATGAACTCAGTAAAGAAAGAAGAAATGAACGGTCAAAAAGGACCAATGGTATTATGAGCATTCCAGCAGATTGTGGAAGAAGCTCGTGAGGAGACTGATATGATCTCCAATATAATTGTTCTGAATATAACTCGTGTATGTTATATTTGATCCAGGAAGCTATGCTTGGGATCGATGACTTGATGTCTTGTTGAAATATTTCATCGACGATTATGGATGAAATTTTGGAAGTAGCTATAGTAAATAGCAAATATGTTCTAGATATTGAACACCTGGAAGGTAGATTGCCTAGGATTTACGGGACCATTTTCCCTATGAATCTGAAGCCGATGACTACCTTTAAAACTGAAGCAATTATGCTTATATATTGGTTAGCAACGAAGTATGCTAACATGAATTGTAGAAACAAGAACATTATGGTTCTTAAATCAAAAATGAAATGGACGAAAATCCATGGTAAATGACCGTTGTTAAGAATACCGGTTATTTTCCTTTGCTTAAACTCGGAAAAGAGTTAGTAAAGGAATGATGTTGTAGTTGGCATACGTGGTATGGGCCAAGCTAAATAAAGCAGTGACAGAAGTGTAAAACTTTAAATAAATTCTCGGATGTTTCTTTTGAAAAGAACTTCCAGGATTTCTGCCAGATTGGCGAGAAAAGTTTATCATTAAACTGATTTTGAGAGCCGTTCCTGTTATTTAGGCTCTATATTGATTAGCCTCTGCAGAGATGGCAGAGTGGTAAAACAATTGGAAAAAAAAAAATTGTTTTTGAATTGGGGTCTCATATGGCCGAATGTGTCATCGTGTGGAGCCCTATCTTGTTTGAAAAGAAGAAAGATAAGTTAATGTGTACGTACATTGACTACGGAGAATCTGATATTCTCGAAACCAGACTGAATATGAGGTACAATTGTACCAGATATTGGAGTTACTTCACTGAGTTAAGTGATATGTAAAATTCTCCAAGTATGAAAATTTGGCTAAAAGAAGTTTCAATTCTTTGAGCATGTTAATAGTGCCAAAGATGATAAAGTAAATCCAGTGGGAATGATGCTATGATAAAACTGAAACCGCCTGAGGAATCTGACTGAAATTTGTAGTTCCTTGGATTGGCGGATTATTATAGGAGAGATGTAGAAAACTGCTCCTTGATTGTTGTCTAGTTGACTAAAGTTGATTAAGCAAAGTGAAAAGTCTGGGTGGTAAGAAGACCACAAGTAACTTTTCAAAGGTTGAAACAAACCTTGTGTGAAACTCCGGTGTTAGCATTATTGTTAAGCGGAGAAGATAAATTGTTTTATAGAAATGCATCCAGAGTGATTTTGGATACATGATATTGCAGTAGCAAATATGAATTTGACATTGAAGCTTTAGAGACACTACTGGTATGGTGTAAAGCTTACTGTTGATACGGATCATAAAAGTTTGAAACACTTAATTGATAAAAAAGAAGCTAAATATGAGATAGCAAAGATAGATGGGTTACTTAAAGATTTCGATTATGAAATCTTGTACCATCTCGGAAAGGCGGATGTAATTATAGATGCCTTGAATTAGAAAGAGTATCTTTTGAAAGATACGACCACATGCGTGAATGTGGCGAATTGATTACCTGAGTTGATTCGAGTAGCACAAGAAGAAGTGTGCAAGTCTAAAAATATGAAAAGTGAATGAATAATTAGCTATTGAAAGAAGCTAGTTAGAAACTCACAGCGATTGAAAACCCTTGGTGGTTATGTATGTGAGTTCCAAGCAAAGCGAGATATGAAAATTTACCCTTAAAAGATGTATATTTGGGTAGATATGCAGAATGCCCGGGGCAGTACCAAAATGTGTAGGATGATATAACCTATGTATTGGTGGCCGGGGCTAAGGAAAGACATTGAAAGATATGTGAAAAGTGTTTGACTAGTGAGTAACTATAGTCAAATCATTAGAAACATACGGAAAATTTAGCCGTTGTTGGTCCCAAAGAAGAAATGGGACGATATTATTATAGACTTTATAAGAAAGTCCCCGCAAATACTATATGGGTATGACACCATATGAGTAATTGCAGATTGGTTGAGGAAACCAGTGCGAATGTATACCGACTAGGGAAGAAATTAAGAACAAAAAGTAGTGAAAAACTACATAGAAGGAGAAATTTGCCGACGTGCGTTACTGGTAGCGACTGTATCGAGTCGAGAAACTAGAATTATTCGTTGATTTTGGCATAAATTCCAAGAATAATTAGCTCAAAAGTACTAGTTAGTACTGTATAAGATTTGTAGATTGATAAACAAGGCGAAATAATGACGCAGATTTTAGAAGATGTGCTTGAAGATTGCACAACAGACCCTAGTGGAAGATGAAAAGATTGCTTATCTTTGGTAGAACCCGTAGATAATAATAGTTTTAGTACCAGCATTTAGATGACTCGTATAATGCATAGTATGGAGTATCGTGTTGCACGCTGATTTGCTAGACAGAAGTTGGGGAGAAGCCGTTGACTGGACCCGAGATTGTGCTTCAAAAAGAAGAAAATATCAGGCAAATACAAAAAAAAAATTGGAAAATGGCTAATAATTAGCAAAAGTGGTATGCGGATCAACGAGTAAAACTGTTGAAACTCCAAGTAAAGAAAGATGGTGGAACTCAAAGTATCCCCCTAGAAAGACTAAATTGTTTTGGGAAGAAAGGAAAGTTAAGTCCTCATCTATTGGACTTTTCAGTATGCCCTAAAGAGTAAAAATTGGGATGTACCGATCGAAGATTCTTGATGAACTTCGAGATATTCGTAATGTTTTCTATGGGTCTCATAATTCTGAGGACATAGACTGATAAATTTCAACGAATACCTCATGCTGAAATGAAGGTAGATAAGTAGTTATGGTACCCGGGACAACCGGAGGAATGTTAGATGAACAGTGATATAACCGCGAAATAAAAAGACTAGTATGGTTAAGTGCCTAGACAATACCATAGAGGTTTCCATATGATATGGGAGACCGAAATTGTAACGATATAGAATTACCCTCGTTTGTTTGTATGATTTCGGGGACGAAATCTTTTGAAGGAGGGGAGAAGTTGTAACGCCAAGACACTCTTTTTATGTAAATATAATAAAAAGGGTAAATTGGTCATTTTACCTTAGAAGGGTAATTTAGTCTTTTGGACAGAAAAGAATTTGGTTTGAAATAATATTTTGAGTTTTGGACTTAAAATGTTATAAAAAACTGAAATTGGTCGTTTTACCACAAAAGGGTATTTTGGTCATTTGACCATGTGAAGGACCAATTGTGTAAAAATATTGCTCCTTGTGGCAAAAGTATAAGAAATGAAAGTTTTATTGTGATAAAACTTGATATTGGTGCCAAAAGTTCAAGAAAATGAACTTCAGGACTAAAAATGTAAAAATTGGAAGTATAAATAGAGAGGTTGACTCTCTCTTTGACTGGCCATTTGTGCAGCAATGGGAGGAGCTTTGAAGGAGCAAAATTCTACAGAAATCATGGAATTGAAGTATGAATTGGAATCATAGCTTGGAATTGGTGATTCCTATGTTAATCAAGGTAAGTAAACTTGATTTTAACCAAGTTCTTGAAGTATTCTTGATTTGGTTTTATAGAAACTGAAATTTGTAAATTTCAGTTATGATTATGTAGTTTAAATGGTTTAATGCTTCCATTAAGTCATGCTAAAAGGACTTAATTCAAGAAAATGGAAGTAGGTTGCTATTTGTGATGAATTTGAAGTTTTGGGGTTTTGGAACTAAGAACCCTAATTCTTCATTTTGATTGATTTAGTTGTTTTGAATGGTTGAAAACCTTGTTTTAATATAAGGTTTTAGTTTAGAAACAAACCCCAAACGATTAAGGACTGGATTGAGGACTTAATGGGCCAAAACTGCGTGCTACAGTGCACAAATCGCGACTGGCCAGGAGACCTGCACTGGCGCCAGGCGCGGTGCGCCCAGGAGCCAGGTGGGGTGCGCCCAGGCGCAGTGCGCCCTGTCCTAGGCGCAGTGCGCCTCCAAGCAGGGGCCAGGCAGGGGATCAAAAATGCTAACTTTTGTTTGGCTTGTCCGATTTAGCTCAAACTTGAACCATAGGCTCGTTATGGTCTGAAAAGTTTGGGAAAATTTTTATATTGAGTTTCCGACCCCTCGGGGGCACTGTAGATCGATTCGAATGCCTCGGTGAATAGTAAAATTCACAAAAAGATAGTAAATGTAAAGTTTACTATCTAGGCATTGTTTATAATGATATTGTATTGAACTCTATTGCATTAGAGTCAATTAGAAATGGTTATTAACCTATTATCATTTGGTATATAAATGAATATATAGGTATGGGACAAAATGGTTGTGGTGTACGCAAAGGCAAGAAACCACCGGGAATTAAATGCAGCTAGCATCCAGGTGAGTAATCTCACTGATATCATATGTGATATATGATGATTGAATTGTTACAGGTTGAAACAGCTTCGAGGGACGAAAATGACAAGTGTAAAAATATATGTAAAAGACAAGACCAGATAAGCCGTGAGTCATTGCGATGACAAGAACGGAGCTGTGAGTCAATACATATATATATACACTATGATATGACAAGACCAGATAAGCCGTGAGTCTTTAATAGACAAGAACGGAGCTGTGAGTCAAACTTATATAGACAAGACCGGATAAGCCGTGAGTCTAGGCAACAGCGGGCTAACCCGTGAGCCAAGGCAACAGCGGGCTAACCCGTGAGCCATATTTGATTTTGTATTGTATGATATTCTGGTGCGGCCTATACGGCTATGATATTGGATGCTATATCCAACCGGTGCGGCCTATACGGCTATGATATTATTACAGGTACATGGTGCGGCCTTTTGGCTATGATATCGGGTTATTGAACCCAGCTGGTGCGGCCTGCGGGCTATGATTTATATACTGATAATGTTTTGGTGCGGCTTATATAGCCATGACATATGATGCAGTCCATTATGACTAAGAAACATGGGACAGAAACGATAGATATGATTATCTGTACAAATAACTGATGTAGTTTGATAATTGCAGGTTGTAATGAAGTAGCCTGTAAGTCTACAAAATTAGGATGTGAAATCCTAAGAGATATATGGTCAGCCAGTAAGGCTATGAGTTTGGATTCGATATCCAGACAGATACACGAATATATTTGATACATGTTATTTGCAGATACGATTACTCACTGAGCTTTGTAGCTCATACCGTTTGTTAAATGTCCCTGCAGGTTAGCATGATCCTGATAAGGGAATAAATAGAGTCCGTGACTCGAGAAGTAGGACTCTTAGATGCTATCAGTAGTAGCCCGGCTTCAAAGGAGACTACGGTATTTTAAACTCTCCTTGATACGCTTGTACCCGTTTTTATTAAAATGTACCCCTTTGTTTATGGTTTTAAGTACTGAAACCTTTGTTAAAAATGAAAAATTTTCAGGGGTGTTTTTGTTTTAAAAGCCGGGTGTTACAATTAGCCATGGAAAGTATTTTGATTGGAGTGCATTGTATGAACATTTTTATATTTGATCAATTTAAGGGATTATGAAATGGTTTCGTATAATAGATAAAGTTTTATTAGTTCGAATATCATGGGTGTTATAAATTTTGAAAATAATTGGTACATGAGACTAATCAAGGATCAAGAATAAAAGGTAGATGAAATTGTGTAGTTAGATAACCAAACTACTAAGGTGAGTACATAGTGATTTTTACAAATGCATATATGCCACAATTTTAGCGTTTTTTATGATGCATGCTTTACATGATGTTATCATTGTTTTCAGATATAATTTCCCTTAAATGAGTCTTATAATTGTTTTTGTATTTGCAATGTTTTTGGAACCTAATTTTCCATGATTGGTGCATAAATTACTATAACTATCCCATTTTTAGTTTCTTTGAAACTCTAAAAAGAAAGAATATCTCACTTTCTATGTTTTCATGTTGCATGTAATATTACATGTTTCAATAATGAAACTAATCGTAGAAATAAAAAATTTCGCAACACACCAAACGAAAACTGTTCACGTCTCATCGAAATAAAAACTATTTTCCGCGCACTACATTGCCCATATATCACACTAGTATGTAATATATGTATTTATTATCGTATATTTACAATAGTTATAATGGTTTATATCAACTTAGTAGTGATTGAGATGATATAGTTTTAATATATGTATAACTTATCATATACTTAATAAGGGTTAGTAATATAGAAGACATTACATTTTTGAATATTGAAACCCAATTTTTTGTTTTAAAAAAAAAACACTCACATTTTTTGAACTTTTTTGTTATGATGCTTTTAGCAGGTTTGCCAAAAATCTACTGATAATTGACAAATTTTTAAAAAGAAAAGCTTTTTTGTTTCCAACAAATACCCTTATATTTGACAAACTTTTCGTTTGAACAAACTTTTGTTTTGAATCATAATTCTCATGTTCTTGTATCTGTTGCTATTTATGTGTTCTTGGTAGGTTTCAACATAACAATCTAGGCTTGCATGACGTCTTAGGTTGTTTTCATTTCAAACAAAAAGACATCTCCTGAACTCTGATATATGTTTGGAAATCTAATATTAGCTTTCCTGTAATTTGATCTATAATAACCTCATTGGATTCCCTCGAGAGTTAATATATTATCATAATTAGTCGTATCAATAATAGTAGAGTCAACAAATTACTCAATCATTTCATTATTATTCGTTTTCAAATTAGCAAATGCAGAGCCTTCAGTTAGCAAATGTAGAATTTTCGGTCATCAAGTTAGTATATGTAGAACCTTCAGTATTCAAGTTAGCGGACGTCAACCCATTTATGGCATGATTTCATGCAAATTATCAGACACGTAGCTTCTGTTCATATTAGCAGACTTGAAACCATTTATATTACACTTCGAAGTTGCATCTTACTCCATCAAGAATAGCATAAGAAACAAAATAACAAGAACAACGGAATAACAAGACAAAAAGTTAGTCAAAATAAATAAGTTGGTTTAAACGAAATTTTTATCAAATATGAAAGTTTTCTCGAAAAAAAAAATTGTCACTGGGACAAAAAAATAAACTTGAAAAGATATGGGTGTTTTTCTTAAACTAAAAAAGTTTAAGTTTAAACATACGAAGACACAAACATATAAAGTCTTTTAAAATATTATCTCTTACAAATGATAATGATAACTTATGTTAATTTAATATAAAATATAATATTTTATAATTATCGACAATGAGATAATTAATTTCAACATCATATATTTATTACTATATTAATTTATAGTTATAGGGCGTGTTCGGTATGCAATGTTTGAGAGCTTTTGGAATCTTCTAGATTTTGGGCATGTTTGGCAAAAATAGCTGAAAGCTGGTAGCTGGTAACGGGTAGTTGGTAGCGGGAAGCGGGGTAGCGGTTAGCAGGTAGCTGGTAGCTGGAAGTTGTGACTTTTAGTTTGTATAAGACTGTTCGGCAAAAGTAGCTGGAAGCTTTTAAAATATGTAAAATTACATAAAAGGACATCTACGTAATTATTGGTTATAGTTTTAAGGGTATTCTAGTAATTAACGGTATAATTGGTAGAACTTTTTGTTAAACACTACTTCAACTAGCTTTTAAAATAGTAGCGTTTAGTTTAAAATAAAAGCTTCAAGCTCGTGTCGCCGAACAAAGCTTTTGATTTTTATTAGAGCTATTCCCTAAAAGCTAAAAGCTAGAAACTCTCAAACGCTCCCAAAAGCTCCGTGCCAAACATGCCCTTTAGCTTTTAGAAAAACGCTCAAAAAAAAAAAGCTTCATTTGGCATCAAGAACTTTTATCTTTTATTTTTAATAAAATGCCCCTAATTCAAGTAGTTTTTGGGAGCGTTTATCGTTTGATTTTTATATTATTTTACACTTCTAACAGCTAACAGTTGATTTTTCTGAACATTTTTATACTAATAAAAGCTACATCTACCAGCTTCTAACGAACTGATACATGCTACCAGCTAATTTTGCCAAACACACACGTATTTTTGTAAACACATTGTTATTTCAACGACAGAAATCACATAAAGATTTGACAGAATCTTCCTTATTATGAAAGGAGCAATTCGTTATGTGAGGCTTTTTTTTATGGAAAATCAAGTATTCTCCTACATTTTCATCTTATATATCCTTTTATTCATATGACAAATATTTAAAAGATATTATTAATTTAATAAATGTATCACTTGTTATCATTTAATTTAATAAGAACATAATTATTGATACAAAGGAAATATAGAATGACATACGACCTCTATTTTTTTTTGAGCAATTGTATTGATTCTTACATTTTATTCCTACACATATTTCTATCCATGTGAAATTATGATAAGTGTCATATTTAATTAAATTAATAATATTTTAATACACATGTCACAATTTAACTTGAGTAGAAAGATTAGTAGGAATAAAAAGTAGGAACAAAAACAATTTCTCTTTTTTTTTTTATTGTTAGATGTCGTTAAAATTGACGGAAGTGTTAACTCGGACATGTGTAATTCACGTGGAGCATTTGGGTTGCAACTGGAATTTTCTCTAAAGTTAGAAACAAACTCTCGAAAGTTGAGTCAATCTCGGAATTTTGCAGAGGAGACTCGGCGACACAGTTTTGACCCACCTCAAGGAAACAGGGCTATGTCATACTTTTTAGTTTCATTTGTAACATAATTTAATAATTTTAATAATAAAAACGTTTGTAATACAAACTTGTGGTGTTAATGAATATACGTGACAGTTCCTAAGTAGGTCGATTTTTTATTTTATTTTATTTTTTTTGCAAACTTACCAAAAACTTTCGGTCATCCCATCAAGATTTCTTTTCTTTGACATTGAAAGTTGATATATACGGACAAGAAGCTAATAGGAAAAGATATTTCTATAGAAATATGGGATAATGATTTGTAAAAGTAATAAATTTTGTTTCTGTACATATTTAATCATTTATGTTTTTTTTTCCATATTTAGTTACTGAACTTATTTTTGTGCTTGATACTTATTAACTTTTTTAAATTGTTCATATTTAGTTAATTATGTTTTATTTTTGTCCAGAAATGACCATTATGTTATTGATCACATGTGTATAAAAAAAAGTTTAATGGTCACATGTGTACATAAAAAACATAAGTGACTAAATGTGAACAAATTTAAAAGATTTATGGATAAATCTAGCATACAAATAAATTCAATGACCAAATGTAAACAATTTTAAAAGTTCATTACCCTATCAAATCATTATCCCTAAAAATATATCACTCGTAAATGATTGTTGATCATACATGTTTTAATGTAATCCTTTTGGTCAAAATGGTATTCTACTTGGACTCTAATTAAATTTATAATAACCCCTAGTATATAGGTATCCAATCTGTGAGCCAAAAAGATATTATCTTAGATAGGGTGAAATTTATTTTTCTTTAATCGTACAAATGAAATTAATATTATACAATAAAAGAAGGAAAATTATGTCACCGTGTGACTACGTGTCGCATGATAGACGCTACCACGTAGACACTGTTCACCAAGCTCACTTCTCTTTAAAAAACAAAAAGTACATTTGTGGTTTGATATATGACACGAAAAAATGCATTTAAATATATATATATATATATATATATATATATATATATATATATATATATATATATATATATATATATATATATATATATATATATATATTGAACGCAACTTTTCATCTTTTCCCATTGAAGACGTTAAAATTTCAACTGACATGCAGACGTATGTATGTGCCTGTATCGATTTACACGTATACACCGGCAATTTACGCGTGAGCTTTCTTGAATGTATCAGAAAAGGTTGATGCCCAGGCTGTCATAGCCCGAGGTTTTGAGAACGAATCCGGTATACATTAATACAAGTCTTTCTTTTAAGCATTCTTAAAACGAAAAGGTATGAAAAATAAGCACGGAATGCAAGGGTTGTTTTCTTATAGATCGACCTTTTCACATTAATGACATTATATAAGGTTGCAAGTAAGACCTCGCGTAATACAAAGGCAAAACTATAAGACCAAACAATATACATAAGACAATAAATATAATTGATGATAACTAACAGCCTCTCCGTGATTGTAATGGAAGATGACAATCGAACGTTTAAACCAGATCAAAATTGTTGAAAACAGAAGATGTAAAACTTGAGCTTGTCTCATGGCCACTTTGTCGCTAACAAAATGCATATTAGTCTCAGTATGTTTGGTGCATTGCTTTTGAACAGTGTTCATGGATAAGTATATCGCACTAACATTATCACAGTAGACCAGTGTGGAGTAAGTAGGAGAGCACTGTAATTCATGAAGAATATTACACGACCTACATGCCTTAGCAACTGTATTGGCAACGACTTGATATTCTGCTTCAGCACTGAAACGAGAGATAGTTCCCAGTCTTTTGGAAGACCATGAGAGGATGTTATCACCAGGAAATATGCAATAGCCCGAAGTAGAATGATGAGTAGTTTGGCATCCAGCTCGGTCAGCATCTCAGGTTGAGATAGCAATACAAAAATCTAAGTCAAGTGATCAAGAGTGTCACATATATGCCTAAGAAAGTGATTGAGAGCATTGAGGCATAGTCCCAGAGATCATGCATAAACAAACAAATATGTTGTACACCATATGAGATGTCAGGTCTAGGAATTTGAGATATTGTAGGCCACTCGCTAGGCTGCAGTCTAATGTAGGATCCACAACAGGTGGATCTGGACCACCAAACTTAGCATGAGTACCGAGCGGTGTGAGACAGGGCTTACAATTGGGCATTTTTGCTAGTTCTAAAATTTCAACCACACATATATATTTAGCTAAAACACATCGATTTTCTCTCTCTCTCTCTCTCTCTCTCTCTCTCTCGAGAGAGAGAGAGAGAGAGAGAGAGAGAGAGAGAGAACAATGTCAAGAAAGTAATTTAATTCTATAAGTTCATTCATTGCAATTTCCTGATCAAGGGCTACCATAATATGCTGAAGAAGACCAGTGGAGGAAGCTATAAGGATAATGACATCAACATAGAGTAATAAGTATGATATGTTAGGTCCTTGTCGATAAACAAATAATGATGAATCAGACCAACTGTGAGATAAGCCAAAATGGACAATAAATTGAGCAAATTGTTAAAACCATGCTCATGGTGATTATTTTAGACCATAAAAAGACCGTCGTAGTAAACATGACCAGGATAACGTGAATCTTGAAATCATGATTGTTGATGCATATAAACGGTCTCTTGAAGGTATATGTACAAAAAAAACATTTTCTCGTTCAATTGATGAACTAGCTAATGATATGAAACTACTAAATTGAGGACCGTATGATAGTAGCCAATTTGACACCTAGATTGAACATTTCAACATAATCAATGTGTATTTGTTGACTTTTCTCATTAGCCACAATATGAGCTTTGCATTGAGCTAGAGTTCCATAAGCATTGTGCTTCTTTTGAAAAGTCAAATGTAACATCCATAAATTTTGATTAGTTGGATGTTATGAAATAAGAATAAAATATCCTTGTAATTTATGGAAAATATGGGAGAAAAGTATTATTGTATGAACGTAGATATGATCATTTTGAATGCAATGTATGTTTGAATATGTTTTATTTATAGTTTTTTAATGAGACTATATGAATTATGGGTGTATGTAGTAGAGTATTAAGATACATGTTAAAAATAAGTTAAATGTTGAAATCTCATAAAAGTGATAAGTGTCCTACTTTGAGTTTATGAGAATCAAGCATAAAGGTATGAGAATCATGATGTAAAAGTTTCGATACTTGGTAATAACTGAATGATACAACAAAATAGGTTGCTATAGTTGACAAAAAGAAACTATAGGGTACAATCATTAGATAAAGAAAGATATAATAAAATAAACTAAAAAATGGATAATAGTATATGGAAAATAATGAGTTTTGGATGAAAAAGGTGAATAATGTTAATATTATAAAGAATTTTAAAATTTAAAACAAATATTAACATTGTGTAAAATGTTAATACTATAAAGCATATTAACAACATAAAGCATATTGCCATTGTAAAGCATATTAATAGTGTAAAGCATATTACCAGTGTAATGCATATTAACAGCGTAAAGAATATTAATGAGTGTGTAGCACCCTATATCCATGGCCTCATCACTCGAGACATAGATCTTGTATGCAATCTCTTTTTTTTAACAAAAGTTGTAGTCGACGAGACAAGGAATACATAACAAAAAGAATCAACCAAATATGAGGTCATATGAGAGAGTTATGGATGTTTGAAGTCTGGGAAAGAGTTTTCATGATGTTACAAAAGTAAGAAAACTACCAAGTCTGCGAACAATGTCCCAATAGCTTCAGAGGCCAACTTTGGAGCATTAAAAAGTGATTCCAAATGTCCAAATAACAATTAAATATATTAATGGAAATCCCTTCATATAAAGATCATGATGCCATAAGAATCGGGTCAATTGGATTTCATATGAGGAAGTTATGAGGGTTCAAAGTTGACAACAAATATAAAAATCAGATAGAGTGAGCCAGCTCGGTGAGTCAACCACCAGGATGAGGACATCCTTGTCTAATGTCGGCACGTGAGTGCACATAAGTGGGTCCAATGACCTAAAATTTTGACACGTGGTGTGTCTCATTCCAAGCTATGCATAGATATATGGCTTGTACCACTTTGACTTTGCTGACTCTATATTTTAAACCTTTTTCCAACAGTTTTTGATGATACACACTCCAAAATCTCTCTAGAACTCAACAATGTGTTTCTTGTTGAACCTCGTATGTCAAATTTATTTCTAAGAAATATCAAAGAGAAATTAAAGGGCTTTTGTCATCCAACCCAAGAAATCAATGTAAGAAACTAGGATCTTTATTTTGTATGGATTTAATTTAGGAATATTGGAATGTACCATAAGCCTAATTTGAAGTGTTGGATCATTTGGTTAGATTATGGTTAGATAATCATTGCATGAGTACGGTTAATGACTAATGTACTAATTTTAACATATTATTTGTCAATATTAGCACATATCAAGTAGAGTACAAGTACGTAATGCATAACATGAAAAGTACAACTTGCATGATCATGGATATTGAAGTTCAAAGTGAGGTTATTGAGTTAATATCATGTTATTAGTCAAGAGTAGCATATTATTTATACATATAAGTAGTCTTGAATAGATCTACAAGCATGTAATGCATGCCATGAAATATACAACTTGCAACTATTGATGTTATGGACTTGGAAATATTGTAATATAATAATTATCATGTTTTTGGTGGAATATTAACATGGCTACTTGTTGAAATTACTTGTATTAGATAAAGTACAAGAATTTATTCTTAGACTGAGATTGTACATCATAGAAGCTATTGTGTTATGGAACCATGAAATGTTTTATAGAGTAGTTCAAGAACATCGAAACATAATGTGAAGATCCTACATGAACCTGTAAATATAATCATTCTTGAGTTGTATTTCCAATAAAGAGTATTGAATGGATATTAGTATATTCAATTAGTTCGTGAACTTATTATAGGGATCATATGTATTAGTCAAGTGTTATTAGCTCAATAATAATATGGAAGAACGTTATATATGATGAAAATATTTTGGAAATTGGTTAAATGAACAAGTAAAGGATTGTTATACTCATAGAGTGCATGAATGAGAATTTTGTATAAGGAAAAATGGAGTTGTTATGCTATGATAAATTGCTAACCTTTTTATGAATCAATCTTATAGAGATGGATAATACTTGGAAATAAACATGCAAGGAACTAGTGGAATTGTGTATCTAGACATACCTAGTTACTAAGGTGAGTATATAACAATCTTTTACAATGAGTACATATCACAACTGCAATGTTTTTATGATAGCTTTCACCTAGTATTTTATTTAGATTTGGGACATAGTAACACTTATTTGGTATATAGAGTTACCATGTGTAATTTTATTGTTTTTGGAACCTAGTTTCCTTATTTAGTATTTGAATTGTTCTGCCTTGCTATGTTACGGAATGTCTAGACATTCATCTCATGAGGAGATGGTGGCCGATGATGCCAAGATATCCAAGGGTATGGCTTGGGTGGAAAAGGAGTACGAAATTAGTAGCCAGTGATGCCAAGGTATTTAAAGGTATGACCTTGGTGGAAAAGGAGCATGAACTCAATGGCTGGTGACGCCATGATATCCAAGGGTATGACTTTGGTGGAAAAGGAGTATATACCTCCATTAGAAATACCATTGAAGATACATGTGGTATATCCCAAAGGTAAGCATCTAGGGGACCGAAATATATGGGTAATGTTCTTCCCATAATCGTTGTACTTGATAATTTGAGATAATTATTACTTATTCTTACTTTCAAGTATGATATGGTATTGATACTAAAACATTGAATTGGTTATATTTGAACTATTTAATTAAACGCTCTTTTTTCTAAAACCTATACAACTCATGTACCCGAGTACTGATGACAAAGAGCAATGTTATGGATTATATGTATGGATTTTTTTACTAGAAAACATGCTAGTAAAATTAAAGACATGGAAGCATCTTAGTATTAGACTCTTTTAAATGAACGTATTAATGTACAAAATTCTTTATATGGCTTTTGTATATCATGAATAACCCACGAACAACAATACACATATTTTGTTAAACTATACCATATTTTGAGATGCGATTGCATTTTACTAGTTGAAAACACTATATTAACTGATGTGAAAGTTTATGGGTATTACAAGTTGGTATCAGAGCTATAGTTTAAGCAAATAAGGTATCATGACCCGAACCTAGGCTTAAACTGTGAGGAATAAAAAACCAAGTTCATTTAGGAGCACTATTAAAGACATACTTAGATCCTATATGCTATTTGGAAATGATAGTAATGCATGACTAAGGATTGTCACGTTAAACATTTAATGCATTATCGTTGACACATAATTATGGAAATATGGAATAGTGTGTGGATAAATTTCCATGAGAACTAATGAGAGTTTAGAACCGATTACTATAGTATTTATTCGAAATATTCTTAAATTTCTTTTTGTAATAGAGGAATGATGAAGAGATACGTGGTGTTAACAGAAAACTCAAAAAGATATTGATGAAGCAATGTAAAACCTACAATTGCAAGGGAGTTGTGCTACAAAAGAAGGGTACACAAATTTTCTATTTTTGGCCCAAATTCAATACGAAAATGGTACCAATCCAGAAGTCTAAAAATTATGTATCCTATATGGTTGGAACATGTAGGAGTATAAGGTGTGCGGGTGGAGCTTGGTGGGAACTTTTGATTCGCTGTAGGATTTCTTCAACAGCTGTTTTGAGGTGAGTTCATCACTACGTTTTCTTTAAGTTGTACATCATTTACTATAGCTCGTGTATGATGCTTACGATGTAGTTGGGTAGTACCAGGATATGGGAAGGCCTAATAGGTACGTGAGTGTGGTGAGTGGGTACAGAGCAGCACACCATTGAGTAGGTGTCATGATTGAGCTGTGTGTCGTGATTGTGCTGTGTACGGTGAGTGTGCTGGGTGCCATCATTGAGCTAGGTTTCATCATTGAGTTGGGTGCCATGATTGAGCTGGCTGTCATTATGTGGTGTGCGCGGTAGTAGTTGTGATGTGTACCTCGTTTGTGTTGTGCGTCGTAGTTGTGATGCGGACCTTGTTTGTGTTGTGTGCCTTTGATATGGGTAGAGTATGTGTGATGGATATGTCGTGTATGTGTTGAAATCACTGAGCTGTGTGCTTACCATTTCCCTATTAAATCATTGTTTCAGGTTCTTCATGTGTGGGTGATCGAAAGGCGTGTCGTGTACACACTGGTGCAACTTCTGTTGGAGATTATGTATTGATTTGATTCCTAGCATATTGTGACTTCCACTAGTTTATAACTTATGATTGACTATGGAATGTTTTTAAAAAAATTTGATTTATGTTACTGTTGAATAATATTAAATAATATTATGTGTTTTTATTGAAATTATTTTATTAAAAAATTTAAGATTTATTGTAAAATCTGGGACGTTACATGGTGTGATGCATTCCTAAAGTGGCATTGTCTGATGGGTAAAGTGTAGGCCCATTGATTTCATCCGAACCCCCAAATAGGTTGGCTTGATACATATTCTTGAGCGTGATATCCATTTTGACCACCAATGTCAAGGCCAGATCATCTGTGAGTTTATCTTCTGCCCAACCATCATTATGACATCTTTGATGGCAAGAGTTATTGGTGGAGGAGTGTTCAATATTAACCATGTTTGGAGACAAATAGTTATCTGAGTGGTTTGGTTGAATAATCTAATTTTGAACATGATTCATGTAGTTCTTCAAGAAGCAACATGGATATGGTTTCCATGAATGATAGAAAAGGGGAACGATTACGAATGAGTCTTGTAATGTAGCCGAATTTTAGAGACAGCCAATTGATCTTATAGGTTATGTGATTTTTTTCTAGAACAGTATCATATTGTTGGATTAGGTGTCTAAGCCATGACTTTATATTTATATTTATCTTGTTAATTGAAGCAAAGTCCATTTGGGTTGCCCTCATAGCTGGAGGTTAGGATAGAGTTCAGTAGAGTAAAAGGTTGATTTATTAATTGTATAATAAATCAATAGAATTAATTAAATGGTTTATTAATATATTTAAGTGTAAATATATTAATTAGAAACTATAATAATTAATTAAGATTTAATCTAGAATTAATTGGATTTAATTCAGTGATTAAATTAATTAATTAAAAGTGCAGGTACTGGTTATGTAATTATTCAATAGTTGAATATTGACTGGCCAGTGGACAGGGGGTGAAGATGGCGAGATTTTGGTGGTGACACCACAAAATCTCGAAACCCTAATTAGGGTTTAGAGAAAGCCTTCACCAATTGGTAAAAGGCTTACCAAAAATGGGCTCTAGGGTTTCAAGCTGTGCCACCTGAAATCTATAAATAGGGATCCCCTGGGAACCCTAATCATGCGCCACTTTTGACTAAGACTACTCTGCTGGACTGTCTTCTCCATTGCTTGGGTGTGACTTGCATTTGAGGCAGGACACTTGTGCTGCTAGCTTCAAGAACAAGATCAAAAGGTTGGTTATTCTTCATTTGATCTTTAGAAATAATTGTTGGCCTTAGGATTTTAGTTTATTATCTTCATAGAAGAAAACATAGATCTTTCTAGGGTTGCATGTGAGCCATAAGAAATTATTTGTTCATTGTTTGCTAGAAAACCCTTCAGTGGTATCAGAGATTAGGCTTGTTTTCTTATGAATTGATATAAACTGCTTGAATGATTCTTGCCTTGAGTGTTTTTGCGAAAATCCCTCTTGGAATGGCCTAAATTTCGTGGCCTAGGCTAGGGTTTCCTAACCCTAGCCGCCAAGCCCCATGGTCCCCTTTATTTGCTTGATTTACTTGCCTTTTATAAGTAGGTTGTTATTTTTGGTAACTGTATCTAATAAATAACTGGAACCCTTATTTGTTGGCTTGTATTTTTCGAAAATTGTGGGGCCCTAGATAGTAAAATTAATTTGATTAATTTCATAAAATCTATCTTAGATTTAATTAGTTTAATTAACTGTTAATTAAAAGATCAATTAAATCAACTTAAAGAATTAATTTAAATTTTCAAAAAATTGTTTAAAATTTGCGAAAATTCTTATTAAATTAATTATAAAATATTTTAATAAGATTAAAATATATCTTATATATTTATGATTAAAAGTTAACTATTTATATATAAGAAAATTTGGTTAGTCTTACCGCAAGTAGGTCTGATTCACAAAACTGTCCTATAAAGAGGGTATAAGGTGACTGCCTATAAAATGGCAGCCTAATGGGTATCTACTCTTACCCACCGCTCTCCTGGTCAGTCGAGTGTCGTTAGCTGAACGGGTTTTGATAGAACTGCTAAGCCTCTTAAAAGTATAATGCTATAATTGAAAGTACTAGAACCTTGAACAAAAACCCAATCTAGTTACTTTAGGTTAAAAAATGTGAATTGGTGCTAATCCATGGAATTGCACATTTCACTTTATGGAACGTTGGTGGAACGTGTGTGGTTTACCGGCACGCCAACTGGGGTCCGCAAAGACTTGCAATGGGTTTCTCGATTTTGTCATTATTAACGGAGCGTGTGTGGTTAACCGGCACGTTAATTAGAGATGACAGTTGACTTCGAGAGTACCAAGAAAATTTGCATGGTTATTCAAACCCGGTTTGTGATCCTCGGCATCCCAGTCACAAACAGTGGGGCACATCCGAGACTAAACACGCCATTGAATAGTTCAATGTGTCTCAACAGATCTAGGAATTTCATATGATGAAATTGATAAGTGCATTATCTACCTTAATGACCATTATGTTGTGATTACGGCATCCCTCTTCACACCATAGTTGGGGCATTTTGGGTCCTAGCCTTAATAAATAATATATTGGGTAATTATTTAAAAGGATTAATTAAACTAATAAAATTCTGTTTATTGTAGATGTCTGAATCAAGTGTCTATTCTCCTCCCTCTCCTCATTCACCCATTTCTGAGAGCATCAGAAAGCACCTGCTAAATATGGAAAGGCTGACTGGCCTTAACTATATGGTATGGCTTCATAAATAGAGAATAGTTCTTTGTTTTGCTGGCAAGCCATATCTGACTGAGTGTCCGCTACCCAAAACATGACATCACACAGTAGCCTGTGATGAGCATGACTCCTTGATTCTCAAGTCAAGGAAAGTTCGTTGCCTAATACTATTGATCATAGACCCCGAGTTCCGCAGGAATTTAGAATTCCTGGGGTCAGATAAGTTAACACAGCTAGTTGTAGAAAGGTTCCATGAACTGGTTGAGAAAGGACGAGCTAAGATCTTCAAAGAGTTTGAAGTGTGTAGGAAGTAGCACCAGTTCACATGTTCTCAATACTGAGAGACACACAGGTGAACTGTATAAATTTGCTTCCCTTTTTGATTGGGAGTTAAAGCATTAGCTCAACTCGCTGATCCGTTCATCCTGATGTACAGGAAGGGAAACCAGATAAGACAATCGTGGATATGCATTCAATGTTGACTCTGTATGAGTCGTTCATAGAGAAGCATAGTTCCATTGATTCAGCTGCTTCAGGATTGAGTCTAGTAATAGGACACATCAAGAAATGATCCAGATCGTCTGGACCGGTTCCTCGATGGTTCAAACTTGGAATCCACAGGGTGGGACACAGTCACGGAAAGATTGGAAAATGCTCCGAAGCCGAACAGTTTGGCAACTTAGGAATATCTTAAAACTCAGAACACCTGATCCTTAGTTCCTTGATACAGGATGTGTTTCTCACATTTGCTCTGTATGCATGGACTCTGTAGGATGTGGGATGTTGTTGCATAGGAGAATATTCAGATTGGATATGAAGCTCATGCAGTTTTAGAGTTTAGTTAGATGTTGAAATCATGTTATTAGCTTATCAGATGCGTATGACATTGTCTATCATATAATACATTGTTCAAGGATTTTGTTTTAATAAAATTGTCAATTTTCTTTTAACACATGTTGTTTGAAATATCCTTGAAATGTTGTATGATTGTGTTGAATGCATGATTAGTAATAACTTGAATATTGATACATCCAAAGTGTTTGGATTTTAGGAATTGTGCTCCTTATGATTGTTAAAGTGAATATTATAAGAATCAATTCAACCAAAGGACCAGTTGGACAGGACTTTGGAATCATTTGACTTAGAGTCACATGATGAATTGAGTTCTTAATGTGTTAAGAAATGAATCAACCAAAGATCCAATTGGACAGGACTTTGGAATCATTTGACTTAGAGTCAGATGATGATTAAGTTCTTTATAAAGCACATGTGGCAAGAAATGAATCACCCAAAGATCCAAAGGATAGGATTTTGGAATCAGTTGACTTAGAGTCAACTGAAGATTGCACGTCTTGAACAAGTTTAACAAAGTCATAAGTTTACATAGAGATGTAAAAGAGATTGAGATTAGGAGCAACGAACACATCAGTTGTTGTGTATTGCTCGAATCCTCAAATAGAACACAATTGGTTGTACTCCGCGACATTTGTGAATCAGTATGACGAATATGGCTTCGCTTATCAGAATAAGCGATTGAATTGAAACCTTGAATCGTTCAAGGACTTCAAAGGAAGTACAAGATCTGTAGAACCTGAGTGACAACATAAACTAGGAAAATGTTTCACAGTTATTCTCTTCCAAGAACATTAATAGTTATAATGTGTCTTAGGGAAGATGATGGAGCATTGGTCGAAACAGTTCGATCCTCGATGTATGAGATACATTGCCAATTAGTTTCCAATAAATTGAATACTATACCAGTCAGACCATATAAACCATATTCCAACCACATCCTTCGACTAAGTAGGTTTTGCAGACACTGTCTGAAATATATAGCTGGGATTGTCCCACTTGTACATTAAAGGTCCAGGGTCTTGTAGTGTTCGTTCGAACCTCATGACTAGCCTGAACCTAATCATAAATGTCGTTTCACTGGCTATCCCGCTGTACCTGTAAAAGAAGAGCTCTTTTAGAAAGAACTCATGTTCTAAGGAAACAGTGGGAGTTGGGACAGTCCTGAATGAGTTCAGGATTAGCCGAGTGAAAGAACCTTTAGTCATCACTACGCTTAGAGCAGAAATCAGATTTCTGTTTTAATACTGACAAAATCTTCTCTTGACCAGTAGTATTGATCACCGTCATAATTAGTTATGATCGGGGTGACATACCGAATAGTGGTAAAACACTATAGTTGGTATGGATTTATAATCTGACTACTTGGAAGCATTGGTGGGCCCGGTTGCTGCCAATTAAGAGAACCTTAGGATGAGATGCAGTCTGTGTGACAGTTTGATTGATTTTACAACTGGTCTTAAAACCAGTGGGAGTAATCATCAAAAGAAACCAACATGGACAGAAACGTACCTTCAGAACATCTGGTTGAGTGAGACGATACTCAGAGTCAAGTAATTGACTCCGAGAGAAGCACTCTCAATAGAAGATGAAATCCGAAAGGATACTGCATAATGTAAGTCGTTAGTGGAGTGTGTGTGGATCACCAGCACACTAATGAGGACTCACAAAGAATATGCCAGTATAAAGGTACATGGGCCCGGGATTTCCCCGCGGGCATCTCGCAAGAAAGGATATTCAGATTCTCAAAATATGCCAAATGATTGGATTTTAAGAAAGGGCTGAAAGATATCCATTAAGATTTCAGAAAGGTTTGAATTCTCAAAATGTGCCATAAGATCTGGATTTTGTGAATAGTCCATAACCGTGCCAAAGCCAGTGGGAGTGTTGCTGTTATCTATCTCCAATGTGTTACATAATGTTTCTAGAAAATGTCTCTTTTCATTACAAAGTGTAATGACTTGGTGTTAAGAGACGGATCGCTATGAAAGACTTAATAAAGATACGGCATGCTCAGGTGGTTACAAACGTGTATGAGATAGACCGAAACTCTACCAAGATGATCTTGATGAGGCTCAAGATGCATAGCTCAGGAGAGGAGTTTCCTATCATTGCAAAGTGTGATGATTTGGCATGAGAGATGTAAAGAAGGTGTAACATACTCACATAATCCATAGACATCTATCATATAAATGTTGTCATCAGTATAGACCTGGCCATAGTAAGCATGATCTTGATAAGATTCAAGATGCATGAGGAAAAGTCTCTGAAAGGATATAGTTATGAAAAATCATGACACAAGGATTATAAGTAATCCTTAGATTCCAAAAAGAGTTTGGAATAGGACTGGATCGAATCCAACAAGTTTCTTGGATCGATCAGAAGTGTCATGAATATGTCTTGATGACTTAATGCTCAGAGCATAGTGAGTCAGATTCAGGATATGACCTGGCTGGGAATACTTAATGGATTTTGTACATACGTGAGAAATCATTGGAAAATGATTAGGGGTGAATGTTGATAACAATTTGAAAAGAGTTTTTAAAATAAGGACTTAATGGTTAAAGAATTTTGTTGGCATTCCGATGGAGCGCGTGTGGCTCACCGGCACATCGTAACACCTCGAAATAGTCTTAGGGTACAGTCATATGGACTAAAGATCCCGAGAACCATGGAAAGTCACAGTTCATAGAATGGAGTTGTTAGTGAGAATGACGGTATGACCAAAATTGAAATATCATCGGAAGGATATCCGATCGGATGAAGTGTATAAATGTATGACATTTGAATACATAGAAAGAGTGAAAGGTCAAGTAGACATAGATACATAACACGAATTAAATAGTTTAAAAGGAATCTAGAAACCGATAATAGTTTTATGTAAAATCCGACTTGGTGATTACCTCGTTGAGACTTGGTAATTAGGCAAGAGTAGCCACCGGTCAGATTTTATGTTTCAATTTTGCATGTTTCACTTCCCGAATAATTTGATTATTCAAAAGTCCACAGTCGTTCATACTTTTCGGGAGTAAGTATGAACGAAGACTGTCGTGAATTGGTTTGTAGATTGTCTAAAGAGTTAGACATTGCAGTAAGACTGCTACAACGTTCATAAGTACTTAGAAATAGAGATTTGAGTATTGGATAAACCCGTGCTCAATAGATTGCTTCATGGATTACATCACGAGCAATGTTGAGACGATAATATCTTATGATCTTAAAGCGGAGACATATGAGTTGACATTTACGAGTCGGTTGTGCATTGATAATACGTAAACGCATCGGTAACTCGATGTTATAAAACGCATTGTTGTGTACGATTTGATAAGTAAAAGACACAAACATATGAGTCGAAGCTTATTCGTTCCGTGACCCTGGTGGGAAACAGATATCTGTAGGCCTCTCGATGATTTTGAAGTTGACTAAAGTGTTGGCCAGCCGGGACTAAATTGATGTGTTCAATTAGAAGTTCGAAAGTCATAAGCAGAATCGAAAATCGGGAAACAGAGTATAGGATAGAGATTGATGTCAATCCATGTCTCGTGTCTGAAAATATCTTGTTGGAGGAAGGATCATATGATCACTTATCTATGGACAGAACTGACTGGGTCAGAGTTCGGCAGCAGTTTCTTGGAAGCTGCAGGTTGTTTATTAATCAGAAGATAAATTAAAGTCATGGACTTATCCAAGTAGGAGATTGTTGGATTAGGTGTCTAAGCCATGACTTTATATTTATATTTATCTTGTTAATTGAAGCAAAGTCCATTTGGGTTGCCCTCATAGCTGGAGGTTAGGATAGAGTTCAGTAGAGTAAAAGGTTGATTTATTAATTGTATAATAAATCAATAGAATTAATTAAATGGTTTATTAATATATTTAAGTGTAAATATATTAATTAGAAACTATAATAATTAAGTAAGATTTAATCTAGAATTAATTGGATTTAATTCAGTGATTAAATTAATTAATTAAAAATGCAGGGACTGGTTATGTAATTATTCAATAGTTGAATATTGACTGGCCAGTGGACAGGGGGTGAAGATGGCGAGATTTTGGTGGTGACACCACAAAATCTCGAAACCCTAATTAGGGTTTAGAGAAAGCCTTCACCAATTGGTAAAAGGCTTACCAAAGATGGGCTCTAGGGTTTCAAGCTGTACCACCTGAAATCTATAAATAGGGATCCCCTCGGAACCCTAATCATGCGCCACTTTTGACTAAGACTACTCTGCTGGACTGTCTTCTCCATTGCTTGGGTGTGACTTGCATTTGAGGCAAGACACTTGTGCTGCTAGCTTCAAGAACAAGATCAAAAGGTTGGTTATTCTTCATTTGATCTTTAGAAATAATTGTTGGCCTTAGGATTTTAGTTTATTATCTTCATAGAAGAAAACATAGATCTTTCTAGGGTTGCATGTGAACCATAAGAAATTATTTGTTCATTGTTTGCTAGAAAACCCTTCACATATATGTTGTCAAAGCAAGTCAAAGATGGTCTTTATTTGAGTGTAGTAATCCGTGATTGTAGAAATTATATGTCCATATTGCGTAATTTGTAGTCAAGTTGGATGGCTTTGAGGTCTTCATTACTGCGAAAGTGTATCTCTAGGTTCTTCCACACTTGGTATGTAATGGTGGTTTTCTTCAAGATCATCATCTTAAATAGTTGAGATATTGTGTCATAAATCCACAACCTGACTATAGAGTCAATGTGGTTTAGTTAGGTTTGATGTGGCGGTAGATTTGTCGTTCAACTTAGTAAGATGATGAAAAACTATGAATCCATTGCAGTATGTCTCTAATAATCCATGACATGCATTTATATTGAGGCGTTCCAAATCAAGGATGAAAGGAATTTGCAATTTTATGTTTGTAATTTCATAGGGTTTTTCTGTAGTTGTGGCTCTTGTCAATTGTCATGATGATGAAGAATTAATAGTTAGAGAGAAGTAAAGAGATGGTCGGCGGTGGTAGAAGTGTAACAGCTAGGGTTAGGCCGAGAAAAGCATAGGAACAAAGAAAGAGAAGAAGTAACTAGGGATAAAATTACAAGATTTGCTCTGATACCATGTAAAAAATTATTTTCTCATTGATTAACATCTTCGTATTAATGGCATTATATAAAGCTACAAGTAAGACATCGGACTAAATACAAAAACTAAACTATAAGGCCAAAAATTATACATAATACAAAAAATTATAATAATATAAAAAGACAAATTTAGCCTAATTATAAAAACTTTTCCCTACAAATAGTCAAATAAATTAAGAGATGACCATAATAACAATTGAAATCGTATTTAGCTTTTATGACTTGCATTTTCGTCAAATTGGCCTGCAATTTTGAGTTTTGCCATTTTGGAACGGAGGAAATTGCATATGGCATCTGCCATCTGTGATTTCCTATGGTTCAACTGCAATTTCTCCTGGAAAAATTGCAGATGGCATGTGGCAGCTGCGATTTCGTCAATTTAACTGTGATTTTTCCGTTTTTGGAAGTTTGACTATTAGTTCTAACATTTTGACTATGATTTCTAGCAATTTGACTGCAAAAAGTATATAAAAGATTTATAAAATATAGTTTTATCTAAAACAAAATCAGTTTTAACTAAACAATCATGTTTCATATTCTACTCAGGTTTTTCTTCTCGTTTGCACTAATGGAAATTGGGTGATTGTTGGTGATTAACCAAAATATGTTATATCATTCATTAAATGTTATATCATTCGTTAAAAATTACAATGAACATTTTTGGTAAATATAAAAATTCATGATTTTTTATATCTAGTGAAATTGAAGACCAGTTTCATAGATAAATCATATATTAGTTTGTGTTTTCAACATACTGAAATGCTCTATGTTATAAACATAGTTGCTGAAAGTGATATCTATCACTTGATTTATGTAATTTAAGGTGTTAGAAACGTTTTGCATATGTATACGGTTGAAGGTGATGGTAATAACCGATGCAAACGAGAAAAAGGCTCATGCGATAATAGATCTAGCATATTTGGGTGTGATAATCCGACAGTTGATTTCCTCTAGTGATGGTTATGTATCTGCGGTTTCCTCTACAATGGTACAAGATTTTCAAGCATGGGGTAAAAGTTTTTTAAGCATAACCTACGAACTTTTATAAAAACATTTATTAAATCTATTAATTATATCTGTAGAAAAGAAAGTTTTCGTAACTATTAAAGAGAAATTGTACAACTATAATGTGAAAAATGAAGTTAAACATGTTTTAGGGTATAAATACACCGGGCCCATGGCTAAACCCATGTAAAATCATAACACTGAGCCATATCAAAGGCAAGTGAGTCATAAGCCAAATCATAGGTGGTTGAGCCTAGGGTGGAAGTTTTTTGGTTTGGAACCGAAAAACCCGAAAACCAAATCGAACCAAAGCCTATTTCAGACCAAACCGAATTCGAATTCAGTTTTTGGTTTGGTCTCGGACCGAACTGAATTTGGAATTTGGTTTATGGTTTGGTTTTTGGTCTCCCGTGATTCAGACCAAACCGAACCGAAAAATCGAATATTATTCTATAAGTAATTAAATATATATCTTATACTATATAATATTTACCTATTTACCCTTATTATTTTTGGAATTTTTTTTGGAATTTGGTTTCCTTGGTCTAAAACGGAACCAAACCGAATTCGAATTCGGTTTTCGGTTTGGTTCGGTTTACGGTTTGAACCAAAAAAATGTCAAACCAAGGAAACCGATTTAAGGAAATTGAAGAAACCAAAAGTCCGAACCGATTTCCACCCCTAGTTGAGCCAAATCATAAATGATATTACTCACCAGCAATTTCGATGGTTATTTTAGTTATTTCTTAATTTCTTTTTATTATTTTTTAATAAATTTTGAGAAGATTAGCTTAAATTCATTTTTTTCTTTGTGTAACTATAATAATAATTAATAACAAACATGGTACCAAATCCATTGATTATGTTGGATCTTATGGTGACCATATATAGAAACACAAATCTCACCCACGGATCTTATGGTGACTATAATAAGGGGAATAGAAACTTACTAAAGTCAAAACATACGTCAAGGTTTAACCTTGGGAATTCGCAGCTGTATATATGTTGTCGGTGAATCGCATGTATGCATGCCGGGTGTCCATCACCACAACGATCCCATGCATCTAACCACAGTTGAAATTAGACGTCGGCTTCGCCATATATGCGTTACACTTCTAAAGTATACTTCATCAAATATTAATTAAATACGAACAGTGATAACGTTAAAAGCATTGCCACGTGAAATCACACATACGGATGCCGGAATAGGATGCAATCTCGAGTGAAGTCATTGATGATCGCATGCCGCTTGCCCACGTGAAATGCATGCTGTCTACCCTCGTAAACTTAGAAAAGACAAATCTCACCCACGGGTTCAGACAGGCATGTATAAGAAAAAGAGCTATCCTATACCATATAAAAATGTGAAACAAACAATGTCAACAGACGTGGTTCTAATTCAGGAAAAAGAATACAAGAGATGTGGCTGCATGATACGTGTCATCAAGATGACAGGGACAGACAACTTCTCCACCCTGTACGTTTCTTCCTGGCACTCGGATTCCATGTCAGCAGACTTTCAGAAAAGCAAACATTTCCGTATGCCTCACCCACACGACTGCTGGTAATTCAGCCAACAAACTTTTTTATATTAACATGCTATGGTGTGAAATCAAAAGATTAGGGTTCGATAAAACAAAACAACTTATATATGGCATAAAATCAGCTAGTATCTTGCTGCGGAATATAAACAAACCATACTGATGAGAAATGCTTAAGGTAGGCCGTCTCTACGTGTTCCATGCATGACCATCGGTTAACACAATATAAAATGTACCCAGCAAGCAACAATTTACAGTTTGGCAACTCTCCAGTGCCTTGGACAGAAACACGTCAATAGGCTCTATAGAACTACCACGTGAATGCCACCGCATTGCGAAAAAGAAAGTCGTCTAGTTAACTTTTTAACAAATACGTTGTTGATTATGTTATTAACATTAACTGCATAGATAATAATCCTAATTATAGAAAATTGTAACTATTTTGATTAATATTACATAATATTGAGCTTTATTCGCGGCTTGTGTATTATTTAAATTAAGCGTAAATCTTGATTTAATGTTATTTTGAACTATTATTATGATTAATTAATTTAAAAATGACTAATTTGACAATATTTTAATTTCGATCATGATGATTACTTAATATATCAACGATTGTTGTTGTTTGTTAACAACCACTTATAATAATTAGAAAAAGTTAAAAAAGACATTTAAAAACTACTATTTATTAATAAAAAGTTATTAATAAATACGTGATAATTATAATGATTTAGAGGTTATAATATTTGAATGCAATTTTAAAATTTCTTAATCCATTTGTTTATTTAACTATATCAGTTATAATTTTTTATTTTACTCTTTAACTTGTGATAAAATATAACATATCTTTGAATAAATAAATAAATATCTAGCCTCTAAAATTGAGTTGTTTGAACATATATGTGAATTTATTCAATAAAAATATTAAAGTTATAATTGAACAATAAAAGTCATTAATTTATGTCAGTATAAATAGTAAACATAACGTGAGAATATTCAAATGAACAATATTATTGAAATTGGAATAATAAAATATTTAATGTAATAATTGAAAAATAAGTTGAAAAGTTGGAGGTTTCAAATGAATATGGTTAGAGTAAAAATGCTTCATTTATAATATAGAGACATATTCCCACGCGTTTATATATATATATATATATATATATATATATATATATATATATATATATATATATATATATATATATATATATATATATATATATATATACATACATACATACATACATACATACATACATACATACATACATACATATATATATATATATATATATATATATATATATATATATACATACATACATACATACATACATACATACATACATACATACATACATACATACATACATACATACACACACACACACACACATACATACATACATACATATATATATATATATATATATATATATATATATATATATATATATATATATATATATATATATATATATATATATATATATATATTAACCAAGATGTCATAAGTGGCAATTAAGTACCATAAGTTCAAAAACTTTTGGGTTGTAGTGGTAAATTAGTTGACATGTGAAGAGATTTAGTATTAAAATAAAGTAATAGTGTGGGTAAAAATAGGAATTGAATAGTTGAAAGTTTGAAATACATATGGTTCAATATAGATATTATAACTTGAAGCATATTGATTTTGATGACTTCTATTATAAGATTTATCAAGAAAATATATCTACATATAGATATATAGATATAGATATAGATTGTAAATTGTTTTAAAACTCACTTTGATTATAAAAAAATAAAATTTTTATTTTTTAGTTAATTTTATATATTTATTTTGGTTTTATATTTAATACATTTAAACCTTTTAACTAATTTGAAAAAAAAAAGTATTTGATCATTGTCTAAGTTTAGTTTATATTTTGATTTTGGTTTTGTATGTAATATCATATTTCAATCAACAAATTCAAGATATTACATTGGTATTTAAGAAGTTTAACTTAGGTTTTGTATTTAACTCCATACATTAATCAACAAATTAAGTATATTATATTCATAATTCAAAATGTCTATCATTAAGATGATAATATTTTATAATTAGTAAATTCGTTAATGTTGAAAGTTGAATAGTTAAGAGTTTCAAATCAATATGGTGAAAGTAAAATGCTTCAATAAATATAAAAATAATTATAAACTATTCATTGCAATCGCTATTTTGAATCAATAATAAAGTTTTTAATTAAAAGTTGAATAAAATAATATAATCATTATTTTAATTCAAGTGTATATGGACAAACCCAACATTAAAGTATAGTACAACATTAGAATCTAACAAAAAAACATGCTAACAATAATACACATATTATCTTTGGAGAATGTATGATTGTAGATCATGTCTTTATAAATTTCCATTATGAGAGTTGAAAAGTTGTATTTTAAAAATCATACTTGAATAAATTAACATATATGATATTTTCAATTCTCTTTCTAAAATACAAAAGAATGAAATCTAAAAACGAAAACTAATAAAATTAATACAAACTTAAAACAATTTACAACTTATAACAAATACCTAAAATACGTATGCTTTAATAAAATAATTATTGATATTAATTTATAATTACATTAAAAATGCACGAATATGCTTTAATAAAAATTTATTTACGCTAGTTTCATTCTTTTAACTACTTTTCCTTAAAAAATTGATTTATAATAAATTTACGTTTTTGATAACTCTTAGTAACTAAAAGTTTTAGATGCTTGACTACTAAAGTCTTTTATTTGTATTTATAAGAAACTTTTGAATTTTTTCAATGTTTAACTTCTTAAATGACAATAATGTGACAACTTTTATATCATTTTCCTTATCAACTAATGCTAATCGTAAAAAAGATCTCGAATAACTAAAAATCACTTATTACAATGAATAAACAATAATACTAAATGTATTATATATTTTTATACCGTTATGTTATGGTAGAACCAATATGCACTTTGTCTATTATCTTGCAACTTGTAATTTGTTTTAGCTTCTTCATGTTTCTCATTCTTAATACAATATAAACATATGCACCTTCAAAGTAAGCGTTCTCAACCATGCCGTTTTCTCTTGCCTTGTGACATGTGATGTGTTTTAGATTCTTCATGTTTCTCAATCGTGATACAATATAAACATATGCAACTTCAAAATATGTGTGTTCTCAAATCAACTTTCTTTCATCCTATTCTCCAAGATAGAATCCAATGTATATGTTCACTATATATAACTCTTATATTAATTTGGTGTGATAAGTAACAATTAAGTATCATAGGTTAAAAAACTTTTGAGTCGTATGTCTTTAATTACTTGAAAGTTGAAAAGCCTTGTAAGTTTCAAATAAATATAATTCAAGATACTGGCGCCAAAACTTGAAAATACTTAAACAATAACCCTTTTGAATTCAATTATATATATATATATATATATATATATATATATATATATATATATATATATATATATATATATATATATATATATATATATATATATATATATATATATATATATATATATATATATATATATATATATATATATATGATCTTGTGTAAACTATATATTTTGTGTGAACTTGTGAACTAAAGATAGCCTTTGATCAAGATAAATCTGTGGTTATGATTAAAATAGATTTTTTTTAACTTTTTATACATATATATGTTATTACTTAATGCTAGGGGTAAATTGGTAAAAAATTAACAAGCTTTTTTTGGAAATTGTTGCGGTTAATTAGGAAAATATGCACTCTATTTCCTCCCTCGATTTAATCTCGTCGTCTTCTTCTACATTTTTCGATTTAACTGTCTCCCTCGATTTAATCTCCGATCATGCTCACCATCTCCGATCCCTCTTTGTTGCTTGTTCTCAGATGTTTGTCTCCATGATTCCAAAGCCCCCCCCCCCCCCACAATGACTATTTTCATACGAGGGGTTTTCTATCTCCGATCGTACTCACCATCATCATCTCCGATTGTACTCACCATCATCACCGATCATACTCACCATCATCTCTGATCGTACTCACCGATTGTACTCACCATCATCTCCGATTGCTATGCAGCGTTTCTCAATTAGGAAGACGATGATGGTGATGATAAAGTTGCATTCATCATATGAGCGACATTTTAGCCAAATCGATGCTAATCTGAGCGACCACAATCCTCCGGACCCGTTGTCATCGTCGTCCTCCAACCCCTTAACGGTCATCGTCGATTCCATCCTTCATCCCTTTTGTTGTCATAATCCTCTAAATCGATGGTAAGCTTCTGATTTCTCCATCTTTAAAATTGATTTGTCTATTGATTATGAATCTGAAATTCATCTGATAGAGCCCATGAAATCGATGCCAAATCGCTTGTAAGCTACTGATTCCAGCCAAATCGATGCTAATCTGAACTCATCCTTTGTTTCTTTGCCTGATAGAGCCAATGAATGATTCTTAAAGTGGATCATCTATTGATCCATGAGAATCTTTGATGATGTAATTCATCCATCTTTGAAAAAGTTCTTATGTGGGCAATCCGTGATCCAAGTTACGTTTGTAATTTTCAAAACCGGATAAGTAGCTTGTGTCCACCAAGCAACAAATGGTCGATGTTGACAACCAACAACAGTACAGTACAAGGTGGGAATCAGCCATGATGAGGGAAGGAGGAGAAGGTCTAGCATAATTAAAGTCGACACTGATTCGTCGTCGTATTCGTCAGATGCTGTTGCTGATGATTACTATGTTCTGATAGGATTGGTATGCCAAATTCTGTTACGTTCTATTTGTATTTCACTCTTGTTAGTCAAAATTCAAATTCTGTTAAATTCTGTATTTCACTCTTGCAACCTTGGCATTGCAACCTTAGCACAATCTCCTTTGTGGTTTTTTCTTGATCATAGATTTAGTTAATTGCAAGAAACAAACATCGCTGTTTTTTCATTTCTTTGTTTATTATAGCATCCTACTTTTATTTCTTCATATTACAACATTGCACTTTGGGAAAACTACCTTCTTATACCAATGTACTATAAATATAAAATAATTTTCTTTTCACTGCTATAGCTGGGAAGATTTTACAAAGAGTATTAATATCCAAACAACAAAGATATTGAAGATAGAATGATATAAATGAGTAGAGTTTTCAGAGTACAATGCCATAGTAGAAAACATTCGAAGTACAATGTTGTGATAGAAAAAATGAAGATATAATGTTGTAATAAACAAATAAATAAAAGCATATTGCTATTTATTCTATTCAGAAAAACTATTGACTGGATCAATAAGGTTTAAAAATGTTTAGCAAAACGATAACACACCGAGCTTAGTATAAAGAACTAAACTGAGTCCATGGTTCATGTCCCTTCCTAGTTTGATTGTTTGCTTGGAAAGATTATACCCCCTCTCGTCCACATTCCTAATAACCTAGCTTTCACCAAAAGTTCAACCTGGATCTCATTTTCTCATTTTCTCTTTTTAACTTCAGTTTGTTTACTGGTTTAATTATAGGTCATTATGATTAATTTCTTGGTAATATTCAATTATATATGATTAAAACTGAGATTTGTTTTTCATGTAGGAACGTTTCTCGGGGTACAATCAGCAATATGGTTGAAGATGGGTAATCAGCAATATGGATGGAATACAGAGGAGAATCAGTCATTCCATTCTGATTTTAGAATAGATCATGTTCGTATTAGAATTTAGAATAGATCATGTTCATATTAGAATGACTTGTTTATTGTTAGAATATATTAAATTCATTTTAGAATATAACATGTTCATCAAAGAATATATATTGTTTCAATTATTTTGTTCATTTTAGAATAAACGTATATATTTTTTAGAATAGAAAATGATCTGTAATAGTGAAAAAAAATAAAATAATGATTTTTATAAAAGTTTTATTATAATAAAATGTAAAGTCGAATTAGTAAAAATGATTCAAATTTCAAATTACTGCAAAACTGATTTAAATTATTTCGAATTTTAACATCCATAAAATTAGGAAGTTAGTAATTACCATAATTATAGGGATTCTATTTTAATTACGAAATTAAAATTCCGGAAATACCCTTTTGAATTTTTATTAGTGATTTATGATGACCATAAGATTAATCTTGCTCAACGATCAAAACTAGTTCACAAGTTCACACAAAAAAGATAGTTCTTATTTGAACCTAAACCGATATATATATATATATATATATATATATATATATATATATATATATATATATATATATATATATATATATATATATATATATATATATATATATATATATATATATATATATATATATATATATATATATATATATATTCAAACATCAAAACCTACAACATACTTTTAAAGACTTAATTATATGTATCTAATATTTTGTGTGTGTTATATGTATAAAAAATTACTTGTAAACAACTATAAGTTTCATATAGAATTTATTTATCATGGTAAGGATATTTAATAATTTATAAGTTTTCATTTCTTTTCTTCTTATCCCTCTCTTTATATAATTGTGATTAAATTGTTTAGTAATTACCGGTTAATCCTCACTTCAAATTGCAAATATAAACTTTAATTGAAAATAGTTTATGTAATATTGTAATCATTAGGTTTTATGTGGCTGATCTTTTGGTTTTGATTTTAGCTTAATTTTAACTTTTTAGGAGTTATATTTGAATTTGGTCATGTAATTAAGATTTTAGTTATTTGAAGATGAAAATAATATAAATAAAATAAGTTTGTTATTTTACATTACGTTAATGACTAAGCTTACAGATTAATCAATTTAAAAGTAAAAACTATATAAACTAAATAATTTAACATGAGTAAAGTAATATAATATTTAAGCACTCTCATTAATAGTTTACACTAATGAAATTTAGTCACCCGTTTATCAATAATATCTCTTATTATTACTTTTATTTAACCATGAAAGCTATATAAACTAAATAATTTAACATGAGTAAAGTAATATAATATTTAAGCACTCTCATTAATAGTTTACACTAATGAAATTTAGTCACCCGTTTATCAATAATATCTCTTATTATTACTTTTATTTAACCATGAAAGCTATATATACAACAATTACTTTAAATAAGTAAAGTTAAAAATAAAATAAACAATTAAAATAAGATTATCTCAAAATACAAATAAACACGACATCATTGTGCTAAAATTAAAATACAAACTTGAACGACCAAACACGATGACAATATAATATTAACCATAAAAGTATGAATAAAAAATTTCTTCTAGTATTATAGGGAAAAAATTATACACGAATAATATTACATCCAAATTTTAAGTCAATTTTTAGACACTCTAGATAACAAATTTTCAAAAAGGTGAAACGAAAGTGTAAGTAACCAAAAAGAGAAGTGAAGCAATTATGATTTTAATATTTTAATGTTCTAGGTAAAACTTATTAATTAACTAATAAATAAAGCCAATTATACAATTAATTTATCATAAGTTTAAGATTTTAAATTTTTGCAAATAAAAATAAAATAAGTTTGTTATTTTGAATTAAGTTAATGACTAAGCATATAAATTAACAAATTTAAAAGTAAAAACTATGAAAAATAAAACTTTCAACATGACTAAAATAATATAATTTTTAAATGCCCTCATGAATGGTTTTCACAAAATAAACTTTAGTCGCACGTTCATCAACAACTTCTCTTCTTATTACATTTATTTAACCATGAAATTTATGTATACAAAAATTACTTGTAATAAGTAAAGTTGAAAATAAAACAAACAATAAAATAGGATTCTCTCAATATACAAATAAATATGACATCATTGTACTAAAAATTAAATTAGAAACATGAAAAACCAAACACGAATTATATAATATTAGTTTAAATAATAGAAATGTAACATTTGTATTAAAAACATATTAAAGAATTACAAATCGTATAAAGAGAATGTATAGAATTCAACATAAACTTCATATATAGAAACACTATGTATTGCAATAATCATTGATGCCACAAACTAACTTGAAAAATACAAAATAAACATGACATAATTGTGCTAAAAATTAAAATAGAAACATGAAAAACCAAACACAAATTATATAATATTAGTTTAAATTGTAAGACACTAATCCCGAAATGCCCAAGTTCAATGTTAAAGGAATGAGATTTTGGGAAATTATGGGTTAGCGTCGCTAAGTTGTGAGTTAGCGCCGCTAAGTTGGTCGTGGTCGTGGGATGACACGATCTCATAAAGATAGCGACGCTATCTGCGCTGTTTGGGCCAAAACATTAGATTTCAAGTTTTGGGCCACATATAAGGGCACTAAACCCTAGGGTAGCTGTCATTCACATTTCAGCTCTCAAAAACGTTCCAAGCATCTCTCTAGCCTCCTTGGTGTGATTCCTAAGGTTTTTGATCTTTTTGGAAGAGTTTTGAAGTTATGATGGTATTCTTCAAGTGGGAATCAGCAAGGACTCTGCTTTCTGGACCTTTGTAAGTGAAAGCTTCCACCTTTTTATGTTTTAAGGTTTCTTCTTGTGGTTTAAGTTGGATTTTATGGTTTAAAATAGAGTAATGGTCCCTTTATGGTGTTGTCCTTGGATGGGATGGATAAATTTCATAACTTTATGCCCCTTGAGCCTTTTTGGAAGTTCTAGACTGAGTTTGGGAGTGAGCCAAGCTCCATTGAGAGTTTAAGTTGAGATTTGCTCATTTGGACCTAGATCTTGACCATTTTCATGCATGTTCATGATTGGATGGGAAAGTTAACATTTTTATGGATTTAGTGGCTGTTTGGAAGGGTCCTGGAAGGTTTAAGACCTTAGATTCTCAGATTAAGAGTTTTAGGAAGATTTGAGTTGAAGCGCCGCTATCTATGAACATAGCGACGCTATCCCTGTGAGTTTGGGTTTTTGCGACAGTTGGACTTAGCGACGCTATCCTTAAGTGATATCGGCGTTAAGTGAGGGTTCACTTTCACTTTAACCGTTGACGTTTTGACCAGTTTAACTTTTGGTCAAACTTGAGAGATTTGGCGAACCGCTCTTGGAGGTTTATTCTATTTGGGTTTAGGATTTGCTAAGTGAAGTTTATCCTTATTAGGAAGCTCGTGTTGTCGGGATCTGAGGATGCACGTGTGGAGTGCTATCTAGCTTATCGGATAAGGTGAGTTTCTCACTATACTATCATGGGTGATGTTACATGCCTAGTTAGTCTTGTACTGTCATATATAGTTGTGGATGTTTAGGTCGAATGTGTCGTATGTCAGTTATCTTAATGATTGCTGTTAGGGACCCGCTAGGACTAACTATGTGCTTAGGCTTTTGTGTTGTTATGTGTTAGTTGTTGGATTCGTTCTAGCGACTGAAGATTGAAGGAGAATCGGGGTGAGCTTGAGAGCCGGACGGATCGGGGAAAGCTCGAGAGTCCAAAGAATGAGTTGATTCGCGACGGACAGAACCGGGCAAGCTCGTGAGTTCTTAGCCAAGGCGGATCGAGGTGAGCCCGAGAGCCAGGTTGTTCGGGGCAACCTCGGAGACCTTTTGTGATTGTGCTTTATGTGATGTATCATGTGGTATTTTGGGGACCTCACTAAGCTTTGTGCTTATTCTTTCACCCTAACTGGTTTCAGGTAATATCTAGCTTGAGCTTGGAGCACGACGCGACTATACCGCATCTTGGATTTTGGTATTCAAGTATTCTGCTGGATAATGTTGTAACTATTTTGTTAAACCCGGTTTTATATGTTTTTAAAATATTGGATTTGAACTGGATGGTTTCTATTTTCCAACCTGTTTTATATATTTGAACTATTTTTAAAACAAAAAATTTATTGCAGAATTTGGGATGTTACACAACCTAAAACATGAACTCATACATACTCATTAGAAAAACCTAATCACATAGAACTTATATGTTGGAACTCACAGCAATAAATAAATCTTATACAAAATTTATGCAATGTCATCGTTAAATCGATTGAAAAAAAAATCACAGCATAGAACACTTCACAGGGTTCCCGTACTCGATTAACTACATTTTCATACAATGTTACATGAAAATGTTCAAAAGCGAGGAAAATGGATAAATATTCTACTTCTGACATCTTTTGGTTTGAAAATATTAATTGAAAATTTAGGTGAAATTGGCCAATGGATTTACCAATAAACCCTATTACACCATAAAGAATGTACCTTTCCAAACAATTTACGACAACAATCAAAACAGGTTCAGCTAATACCTTGGATTCGATGACGAAGTCATCCAAATATAAACCAATTGCAAATAAACAAACGATCAACGAACACTGTGTGACTGGCAAGAAGATGATCGAGAAAGAAGTTTTGTGTAACGACCCAAAAATATGTCCAATTGGAAAGTAAGAAGTAAATGAATAATTAATGCGTAATTATTCATAGTTTGAGCAAAAGGGTATTTTGGTAATTTCCAATTACTATTATGAATGAAAAGAATTATATTTTCATTAAGGATGAAGTATATGAGCTGTATTATAGTTATAAGTATGAAGTATGAATAATAAAAAGATAAAAGTGAGTGAAAAGTGCAAAATGACCAAAAGGGCATTTTTGTCATTTTGAAATATTTAACCTCATAATGAGATTTTTATGTGTTAGTATATCCTTAATATGTATATTAAGTTTATAAGTGGGGCAAAACTATAAAACTTAGAAGTTTCAAGAATTTAAGTAAGTTTTGTACCAAGAATGAGAAGTATGAAAGTCTAGGGACCAAATTGTCATTTCCTCATTGTTATGAGGTATAAAAGATGGGAACACTCCCATTTCATTCACTGGAACGTGAATGCAGCGGGAAGAGAGGGAGAGAAGGCAATTCTTGAAGTTCTTGAAGATTTGAAGTAGAATTTGAAGAATTAAGTTTACTAATAGTGATTTCTAAGCATTCCAAGGTAAGAAATCATCTTTTTCAATCTACGTAACCTATTTTTCGTTGGCTAGATGTTGGAATTCGAAATTAAATTGTTGGATGAGGCTAATCCTATGATTCCATCCTTTAGTTCATGTTCTAATCAACTATGATGCACAATCCAACCCATGGATGATGTTGAATCATGGTTTTGACTCTTAGCTCAAGAACCCTAGAAATTGGGGTTTAAGATCATGATGTTAATTGGATGTAATTAAGTAGTTATAATTATGTTTATAGATGAAATAAACCCTTCTAAGTGGTTTCCTAATGATTCCAAGCAATCAAGAAAAAGTTGGAACAAAATGGTAATTGGAAGGGTGGAATGGAATTGGCCATTCCATGAATGAAACCCATAAAAATAGATAATTAAGGTCATGTTTTGGTAATAAATGAAGTATGTTTTGGGTTGTAAAACCCCTAAATTAGTTCCCCTTGGTTGTATAAACGTGTATAAAGAAGTTGGAAAGAAATGAACTTTTGTATTAGAATTGATGTGCACATGAGCTTCTTTATAGCTCTTGTGACATCCTATGATCTTAACCATTAAGTCATGGATTAAATAAGACTTAATGGGATTAAAAATATGTTCTTAACATGTTAAAAGGTTAATAGAAACTATTGGTAAAGTTTTGTTAAGTTTGGAAACAAACGGAACCAAGAAATGGACTAAAACTGCAAAAAACGAACCAAAACTTTGAGCTGAAAAATGGGGTCTGTAGGTTCTACACGACCCGTGTGAACCTGGCACGACCCCGTGTGATATGGGGCAGTAGGTTGGACATCTTGGAAGCCTTACACGACTCCGTGTGATTCCTACACGACCTGTGTGACCCGAATTCATGCAATTCACTCTCATTATGACTCGATTTGAGTAGTTTGACCCCTTAACCTTTGGTATATGGTTAAATATAGTTTGAAAACATAAAAAAAAATAAGTATATTGGGGGGATTAAGTGGTCTTTACATGTTGTTAAGACCTAAATGTTTTGATAAAGTGTTAATGAACTCCTTAGGTAATTAAGGAGAAACGTTTATGGAATGGAAGGGATAATTGAAGGGAGTAACCCTAGTTAGACTTCTCTAACTAGCCAAGGTGAGTACATGTAGCTTTAACCATTTTGAGATACATGGCAAATATTATGAAATATTTATTATGTTTTCTATATGAAGAGATGAATATGTGTTAATACTTATGTTATGTCGATAAGTATTATGTGGGATAATGATATTGGTGTTCTAATGAGAATCATATTATGAAAACTATATGAATGATAAGTAAGAGATAAGTAATGATATAAGAGTTAGTATTTGGCTTATAGCCTTAAAATACATAAAAGTAATGATGATATGGTAGAAAGAGTATATGTAAAAGTGCAAGAATGTTATGAAAGATAATAAGTTAGATGGGGATATAACTCTCCATGAATAATGAATAATGTAGTAAAGTATATGTGTTGGCACATAGCCTTAAAAAGGTATATAAAGTGATATAAATAAAGAAACAAAGCATTGGGGGATATAACTCCCCATAAATAATGAGTAATGTGGTAAAGTATATGTGTTGTCATATAGCCTTAAAAGTAGTATGAATGATATAGATGAAAGAGTACAACACTGGGGACATAACTCCAATCAAGAAATGAGATACGATGAAGTGTTGTAATCAGGGACTTAACTCCTCGTAGTAATAGCATAGTGAAATAAAATGATTATTTTGGTTGTGCATATACATGCTAAGTAATTGGTATATAATGAAAGATATGAAAGTAATGTACGCGTGCAAAGAAAGAATGAAAGTTGGGTGAAATGTATTGACATGGAATACAATAGTTATGAGATTAATGTAATAAAGGTGAATTGTGTAAATAACAAGTATAGACTATTTTATGTAATTGAAATGTTATGAGTTATGAAATTTGAGTCTGTTAGCTAAAGAAGAAAGTAAAAGTAATATAGTCTGAACCAGGATCTTACCCGTGAGAAGGGGGATCAATCAGAATCTTACCCGCTTGAAGGGGGATTAAATAGGACCTTACCCGTCTGAAGGGGGGTCAGAAGGCACTACTGGGATGCTATTTCCCTTCGCGAGGTAGTTGTCTTTAGCACGCCCTTATGGTTGGATTTGTTTTATGCCATGAAGGGAGATAAAACTAGCACACCCTTATGATTAGTTGTTCTATATCATGAAGGGAGATGAAATTAGCATGCCCTTATGAATAGATATGTTCTATTCCATGAAGGGAGAGGAAACTGAGCACACCCTCACATATGGATTAATTCCATCCCGAGGAGGGGAAATAATGCAGCGTTACTTGTAAATAAACATGAATAGAAAAAAATTATGATTCAGAATTGGTGTAAGTTTATTTATATATGTAATGATATTCAGTTATACGAGTTGTGTTGTATGTGTGGAGATATGTGTAACGACATAAGAATCCTTTAAAGGATAAATATATTGATACTAAGTATATGCATATATATTAAAGATATATGCATGTTTGAATAAGTCATCTATATGACTTACTAAATAATGTAAGATCCACTGTTATATATGTCATATATGTGGAAGGTATGAACGTTAGCAATTAAAGAGTCGTTGTAAAGACCCAATGGGTAAGGGTTACTTGTGTAGCACATGTGGTAAGAGTTTTGTATTTAACTAGTAAGTAAGGAGTTAAATTAATATATGAGTTTTGTGACAACTAGAGTATGATGTATAATATGTATGCTTTAAGTAAAATAGATTATTAGTAAAAGTAATGTTGTGGAGTTATATTCCTCAAAGCGGTGAGTAAAGGAGAATTAGTAAAGATGAATATATTAATGAAGTTTCACAAGTAAACAATATTCAAATGAGCATTTGCATAAATATAATACAAATCGAAAATCATGTAACTCACAAGACTTTATAGTCTTACGTATGTGTATTTTTGTTGTGTATTCCAGGTATACAAGGATTAAAGAAGATGAAGTAAAATGATGTAATTATGGGATTGAATGTAATTGTATTCAATCATTATATTATGTGTAAGTCTTTATTCACTACTATGGTTGTATTGGTATTCAGTTTGTGATTACCCGTGTTTTGTTACTTGTAAAAAAAATCACGGGTGTCACATTTTGAGTCTCACTTATGAAGGAGAAAAGGATGTCGACAAGTCATTCGGTCTAAAATTGGGATCTGGACTACATTCCTAAAGGACCCGACCCATAAAAATACGTAATCTACGTTGTACCATAATTAAATTTGTATATACATATGTACTATAATATATTATTTAATATAACACTTGTATTTAAAATTTTCAGTTTTATAAGGTTGGCTTATTTACTATTTATATTATACTTTATTATAGATTACATTATGCACATATAGGTAACACAATTACACTACACCACTAATCAATTACAAGTACCAACATAAACTACATAATAACCATTATCCTCAATAAAACACAACAACGTAAGTGTATACAAATAAAACATAACTCACAACTATATAGTCACTTAACAACCCAATACAAATTACAATAACATTGTATTTTCAATTCGAGCTAAAGTGAATAACAAAATTATCAAAATGCTCCTTTTGATTTTTTATTCTTGATATCACAACATCAACATATTCCTTTAACTTCGCATCACGAACATTTGCTTCATGATGGTACAACATGGATGCAGTTTTCATATTACTGGTAGGCTCATTCGACAACATTTCCATCTCGTTATTCCGTTTTTCTTCATCACCAAGTATGAAACAATTTTAAATATTCAAATCAAAACTTCTTTCATTTTGTTTCTTGTTTTGTTCTTTCGAGTACGATGTTATTTCTTGCATGTAATCTGCTACATTGAGCCTATCACAACAAAATATCAAATTATTCAATATATACCCAATACAGACACACAAACACCCACACACACACACATACACACACACATATATATATATATATATATATATATATATTTATATATATATATATATATATATATATATATATATATATATATATATATATATATATATATATATATATAACAAATACATTATAAAATGTAACGAAACAAGATTAGTAACCAATATACTTAGATTAACCATATATAACCAATTAGAAATGTATTATTAAAAATGATTACCCAAAGAATAAGGCCAAAACTATTTGTACAGTATGATCAACAAAACTAATCTAAAATCGTCCAACTATCCCTATCTGATAGCGTCCTCAAATACCAGACCTAAAATTAGCCATGATTGTAGTGATATAACCGAAAAAAGGTTTTTTCGCTGCCATCTGGGAAGTTTCCCATGCTATTCATCATTATATATATACACTAACACATTTAGGAAGGTAAACCTCAAATTTAAAAAGTTGCAAGTCGAAATGCCACAAACACAAAATGCCCTTAAGCACAAGGTTCCAACACAAGATCAAAGCTCAAATTCAGCTGGAATTTTGGAAAGATATACGGAAACAATTCCTTGTCAACACCATCTACCATGAAATTCATCAAGCATATACAGACAAACATCAAATGTTGAACCAGGTACACACATTCCACCAACCACTGACAAGTGCATTGCCATTCTTTTTCTTAGCCAGTCCATACAGAAGGATCAACTGCTGCTCGTTGCCCTGGAGCAGCTCCATGTGTTTTTGTAGCATTGGTTGGCTGATAAGAGGGCCGTCCTTGACTCAATTTAGGACCTCTAAGGTATTTGATGAGATTGTTTACCCACAGGCACAATAATATGGTTTTGGTAGGATGTTGATTGTTAACATCTAAATGTTTAGGGTTTAAAAAAATGGTTTGATCTTTTGCTTATTGTGTAAAAATCGATGACTAACAATATTAATATGAAATAGGGGCTTTATTTCACGCCTAACACAAACAAAAACACACAAAACAATTAACAGATACCATATACCATACATTAGATGACGATGATAACCTTCGATTTCACCGTTCAAGTTCTAACGATCAGAGTAGTAATAGTTAGATAGAGAGCAATAGTTCGCATATAACAATTCAAATTAGGGTTCTTCCGGTAAAACAAATATTGCGTCTGATTTCATAGAGAATCAACAACAAAAAATTACAAATGCACCCTTCTACTTAACCATTTGCTGACTTGGCACTGACCTATAGCAAACAAAGAAGGATGATGTAATAGATATACATTAAAAAGTACATTGCTATTTTAGACATATGTAAACACTATGTTCCACTGAAGCTAGTAATCTCACCAATCCCCTTCCTCCTCCAATGCTTTTTTAAAAAAATTCCAAGCAGCACCATGTCGTGCTAATTCTCAACCTACGTGATTCATGTTAAACGGGATTGATCATCCCTACTACGCTTACATTCTGACAATGGATTGTCACCCTGTAATTCCTAGCAGCCCTGACACACACCATGAACAAACATCAAAAGTGTCCGTAACCGAGGATGTATCTAGTAGCTTCACAGGCTCATCATCAGAACATTCAACATCATCAGCTACATCTTCAGCGTCTTCCAAGGATGATGCTTTTAATTTATTCAATTCAAAAGTTGTTGCTGCTGAAGCTCAATCCCATCATGTTCAGAATGAACCTTCTACAAGTTAAGTCTATAGATTCATTAAAGTGAGCTAATGTATAAATTTACATCTTTAAGTAAATTTTGTACATTGGTTAAATTAATGAAATTTATATTTCCAAAATAATATAGTGTTATAGTGATTCAATAAAAACAACTAAAGTTTAGACTTGACAATTCATTGGAAAACATTTATTAAAATAAACAATCCATCTATAATACAGTAACAAAGATATGAATACTAACAATATATGCAAAGAGAAATGAAATATGTTTTCACATGACTACACAATGCATTACCACCATTTTCCTCATCCGGTCTACAATAACATTCCAAATATCAACTACAGATATCTAGAATTCAACACTGCAAAATCAAAACATAAGCTGCCCAATCCTGCAACTACAACATACTCCAAAACAATCAAAACACATTACGTATGACAAACTGTATATTCTCATATAAAACAAAAGTATTTTATGTATAAAATATCGATCTACATCCGATAGGGCCTGCAATCCAAACATACAATCAACAAAATCCAAAAACCAAATACAAAGTACTTACCTTAGGAATTTGGCAAATACACATCCGGGTGCAACTTCCTATGCAACTGAGACACAATAAAACAACCTAAAGGTTGCATGCAAGCCAAACAAAACATGAATATTGTAATCAACAAAAAACCAAGTAAACCAACCTCAGCATTTTTCATAAGCAAAACTTAAAATGTTTAAATTCCAACAAATTTTCTCGAGTTATCAAAAGTAAATTGACACAACAAACATAAAAGGCAACATATCGTGAAACTTAACAAACTTAATAGTCTTCAACCGAATCATCTCGAATACGAAACACCCTTTTCTTGCTTTTATTAACAACAAAATGAAAGTCATCATCAATATCTTATTCATAACATGAGTCCTAATTTTTCAAACACTCTTAAGACTTCATCTTCAGAAATGTCAACATCAATAACCTCATCACACTTCAAGTTAGCAAGTGACCAAGTACGCTTCACCTTTTTTGTGTGTTTAAGCTCCTTTAATAAAGAAAACACATTCAGAATACACATTTTCTCATGAAACATAACCACAATAATACCTTTTCACTTAATGCCCTTTCCAAATGTGATCGGTAAGGCTTGAAACTTTCCCCACAGACAACTATTGGTACATCATCACACTTCCCGACGTCCTGCATTATCATCATGTCATCAAAATGATTAAACTTTTCATATTAGAAACCACAATCATTATTATTCAATCACATAACTTACATTATCAATCTACTCTTCAGAACTTTCAATATTGGTTACCACATCATCGACGGATAAACTCTCCTGTAGAAGCAACCAAATCAAATATAAATAAACAATCATATTCATGGGATAACTTCAATATAAAAAGTGTACATTCAAACGCACCTTAATGACCTCAACATCATCGTCAGTTATCCTGCACAGGACTTCATCGGACATTTCCTTGCAGAGTAGACCCTCTATGTATACCATATGCTCTAACTACGTAAACTCAAAAAAAACATATGTTCTATCTATATATAAGCAACAACATCAACCCAAACAAATGAAAAACCGTTTAATCCATCAAAATCGTCAGCTACCTATACGTGAGTCTGAACTGAAGACACGACCTGAGAATTCCCCACAAAAAGCGAAACCTTCAATTAACCGCCACTTCTAAACGTATGGGGTGATTTAACACGACTGAGATTGAAAGTTGAGGAGATCGAACAGCCAGAATCCTTGGAGCAAAAATAGGACTCGTCGGAAACCATAGAGATATAATTTAAAAAACAAATTGATAATTATTGATAGTCTTATTTTGTGGCATTAACACCACGTATTATTTCCAAATTAACTCCCAACGTTGAACCTAGTTTTGCAACTCAATCTCTTGTAGTCATCTATTTAATTAATTATCATACCTAAAACAGTTACATCCTCATTCTAATATTTTAGTACGAGATAATGGAAAAGTAAGTCAAAAGAAACCCAATGAGAACCAAGATATTGATTTTCAAACAAAGTAAGCATTCTAAAGGGCCCACAAAAACCATTCATCCTTTTATATCCACTTCAAAGAAAGAATAATAGCGACCCTTAAAATGAGAAAGAAACCACACCATTTGGTATTAAGTTGCTTATTGAAGTGCCTTCATGAAGAAGAAAAACCATACAGATCTTTTTGTATTAATGTCATACGCTAGAAATCAAAAGATAAAGTTTCATAAAGCAACATTTTTTGGCTATGTGATAAGGTTGATGACCTAATATAAAGCCACAATAATGAGAAATGTTTAAGGTACGTTTTGATTCTTAAACTGAAAGTACCTAACATTGTCAACCTAATTTTAGCTCCAAACTTTATCATCATCTTGTCCAACTAGTCATTGTTAATAACCATGGTAGACGATTCAATCACCTCAAATCCTCAATTGATATAGGGATGAGCAAAACCGAACCCGGAAACCGAGAAACCGACAAAAACCGATAAAACCGAAACCGAAAAACCGAAACCAAAACGGAAACCGGTGGTGCGGGTTTGATTTTCTTAAAACCGAAACTGTCGGTTTCGGTTTCGGTTTTTCTTGTCAAAACCAACCCACAGGAACCGAACCGACCCAATTTAGCAGAAACCGACCCACAGGAACCGAACCGACCCGGGAATTAACAAATATGAAATACCTTTTATATATATTACTATTTATTAATTATTTATATGTCATTTATAATTTTATTTACACAAAAATCTAATAATCGGTTTCGGCTTTTCTTGTTAAAGTTTGTTGTCGTTTACTTGGTTGTTTTGTCGTTAAACTTGGTTGTTAAAGTTTGTTGTCGTTTAGTTGGTTGTTTTGTCGTTAAACTTGATTTGGTTGTCTAAACTAGGTCGTTTAAACTTTAAACTTGGTTGTCTTCAAACTTTTAGCAATGTACTTTTGAATTGTGAGTTGGTTTGATGTTAAAATTGGTGTTTTTGATTTTTATGTATTTTTTAAGATTTGCTGGAAAATGGGTTCAAAACCGACCCACGGGTTTAAACCCAAAACCCACGAAACCATGGGTTCAAACCGAAACCGACCCAAAACCGACTGTAAAAACCGAAACCGAAACCGACTAGAAACCGAAACCGACGGTTTGTGAAAACCAGAAACCGAACTGATCGGTTTGGGTTCGGTTTTGAGTCTAAAACCGACCCAAACCGACCCATGCTCATCCCTAGATAAAGGGGATGAAAAAATTTTATTATACGTTTATTGGTTGTATAATTTAGTAATGTTTGGTCAAAGTGGCTAAATGGATAATAATTTTTTGTCCGGATAAAGTATTGTACATATACAGTTTGTGTTCTTTTCTAGACCAGTTTTACTCAATTTTCACACCGTTTACTAATTTTATGTGAGAGAAGTTAGTAGGAAAAAAGAAGAGCAAATAGCTAAAAGATTGATGTCTTGATACATCAAGTCGGGTTCGGTTTAACATATAAAGTCATTTTATATTTATTAAATCAAAAAAAAACAATCATGTATGATCATCTACATTAAGTGCTTAACTCTAAGCCTATTAAGGAAAAAAGAAACATCTACTTAGGCTACACGGAGTGGGAGAGGAAGATGCCCAGTTGGCGCTCAATGTCGGCGGCAACATCGCGCCACTAATGCAGAAAAGCCTTAGCGGCATTCCCCATCGGCACCAGAATGCCGCTCTTCCTTCTCTCTTCTGTCTCTCTTCTATCTCTCTTTTCCTCTCTTCTCCGACCCATCACCACTCCTTACCAGCAACACCACCATCATCTCCGGTGGCAATGATTAGTTGGAGCTGATGTGGAGGGGATGCGCCGGCAACCACTCTAAATAAAAAGACGTTTTTTGGTTAACGACATATGTGGAAGTTTTTTGAAAAAATAATGGTTCAAATATATATTTCTGCTTAATGATTCAGATGCTTATTAAGAGACTATGGCCGATTAAGAGGTAAAATATTTATGAAACAAATGACCCCCTTAATGTTGCTACATGGAGGTGTTGGAAAAAAAAATTTGAAGTGTAAGCCCTAATTTGATGTTTCTTTTTCCGCCGCCAACTTTGCCAACTTTGCCACCGCCTCTGCTACCACCACCACCACCTCCTGCACAACTACTATCGTTATCGCCGTCCTCTTTTACTATCATCTAAAAATCAATGTGGCTTATGAATTTATGTAATATGGTTTGTTTGTTTGGCATCGATCAATGTGGTTTAGTATTCATTAATACGGGCTTGAGATTTTATAAAAAAAACACCACCTTAATGAAATTAGGATTATTATGCTCAAACTATATCTACAACCAAGAACAAGCAAAAGAATGTATAAATCACTTATAGACGGAAGATAGGAGAATGCAAGTCACTTTACCAAATTATTTTGACAACAAATTCTGTTAATGGTCAAAGTTTCTAAATTAGATTTCGGTTGATTTGAACCCAATTTCTTTCTGGATTTGACCAAACAGTTGTGCCAGCGATTCGGATGGCAATTCTGTAAATAATGGGGAAATGGAGAGTGAATAAAGTGTGTGTGTGTGTGTGTGTATTGTAATACATAGAATAATCATCCAATAATCATATGAAATGTTCATAACAATTATTTCCACAGAAATTTATATCCACATCAAGATCTTCAAGTAGCACCCTGCGAGTTTTGATTTCAAAATTTCACCCTTCAAAGTGATCAAACTTTACATTTTACCCCCTCAAACAGCATGCCAATGTAAAGATTTGTTCTTAAACATATAAGATAGAAATAATTGAATAAAATACTAAATGCTAATTAATTGTCACACACTTTGGAAATTTAAATCCGCACATTTTCACAACAAGCTCCAGTATATAAAATGTCATCTATCGGTAGTGCAAGAAAGCTCTTATTTTGTTAGTTTCGCATGACCCGTAAATATTTTTAGAGAAAAAGAGGGAGAGCAAATTTACCAAAAAGGACAAGTGAAATTCTGACCATTAATCCTCTTCCATGGGCACATCTGGAATATCAAATCTATCTTCTTCTATGGTTTTATTCATCACAGACATAGGAGAAGGTGATATAAGAGTTAAGAAAATAAAAATATGAATTTAAATCATGATCATGATGAATAAAAATCAAAAATCAAAAATCAAAAACAAAAATTTAGGACGTTAAGGTCATATTATGAGTAAACTACAGTTTTGATCTCTGGGTATAGCTAATTTTTTCAATTTTGGTCCCAAACATTTTTTCTTGCAATTTTGGTCCTTATTTAAGTTTTTGTAACGTTTTTTGGTCCATGTTCCAAATAAAATGACTATATTGACCTAAAACAGTCATTTTACTTGGAATGGGCACCAAAAGTGTTAAAAGAACCTCAAATTAGGACTAAATTTGCAAGCAACTTTTTGGGACCAAAATTGCAAGAAACAGCCATATTCAGGGACCAGAAATGTAAATTACTCTATTATGAATAAAAATTTAATTAAGCAAAAGGATATATAGAGACATAAGGTCGTCCTCCTTCTCTCCACGTAAACGGCTATTATTCAACTCTCTTAAAATCTCGGGTGTCACCTGCATTAACTTAACATTAGTACTTTTAAATATTATAAATTACAAAACTGGTCCCTGTACTTTCTAAATTTTCCATGTTTAGTCCAGAATTAAAACCTTTTTCAATTTTAGTCGTAATTTCAAGATTTCCGATCGATTCCAGTCCTCATTTAAAAGTTTCAAAATCTGGACTAAACACGGTAAAAACTAAAAAGGCACAGGGACGATTTTGTAATTTAATTTAATTATAACTTTTATCAGTTAACTTTGTGAATGGTTACACGTACCAATTTATGTCTCTGCTTCTTGACAAGATAATTAATATCATCTTTTTGATCCTTTGTAAGTTCGTGTTTATACCTTTGCATAAATGCAAGAAGTGACTGATGCCAAATGACAGGCATGTCCCTGGAATCCTCACAAAATCTCATAAAATGTGCAACCATTGCATCAATAACTCGATATGGCAAAGCATATTTCTTCTCAACCAATAACTTTATAAAATAACTGCATCATTAAACCACCAACTTAATCCTACTTCATAACATCTTTAAATCTTATTAAAAAAATAAAATATCTAAGTTATTATTAAGTATAAAATAATACCTTGTTGTGCCACCATATTCCATTTCTGCAAGTTTCATAAGAGCAGCACTGCAAGTTGACAGCAGAATTTGGTTATATTTACAGAATAGCAACATACTTTGCTCTCACTACTGATATGAACAATCTACTTTATTTTTTTTTTACCATAATAGCAACGTACTTACCTGGAATGAAGTGGTGGAATAGAGACCTTTTGAAGAATGCTTCCAATAATAACAGCTTCTCTTAAATTACAATTTGACTGCAAAAAAGAAAGCCTTTTATATGATTGAAGTATTGGAGTCTGGTTGAAAGTAAAACTAGGGTTTGGTTCATTCATACCGCACAAAGTGGGAACAAGATTCCTTTATGGAAGGCAGATGGTTTGTATACGGCTTTTTTCAAAGCTTGATATAATGCAAAATGAAGTTTCTTGTTCTTGCGAATATCTTGTCTAATTCGAGGGAGTAAAACAAATTTGTAAAAGCGTGTCACTTTACTTGAACTCATATTGGAAGCAAGTATTCTGGTGGCTTGATATACTGCATTTGGTGACCATTTTTCTGGTTCTGTTAAGTACAGGAGTTCTTCCCAGTTATGTTTTGCTGGTATGCTTTTGAAGGCCAATGGAAGTTTTCCTGAGGTATATTTCTTGAAGATTTCTCCAACACTGCATATACAAGTTGTAATGTTTGTTATTTTGATTGTGAAGAAATGTAAAGATTGAGAAATAGATGAGTATAGGTATAAAGTACCTCTTGTATATTTCTATGATGGAATCATCCAGTTTAGGCAGTGGTTGAATTACTGCAGATAAACCTATTTATGAAGATTAGACCTTAAGTTCAAGCAAAATTTAATCCTAATATCAGAAAGATACCTCAATGGTAAGTAGACTAGTAAGCTCTAAAACCTGGCGGCATTTGATCTTTCCGTTTAATTTTATCCAAAATGACATCAGCTAATGTCTTCTGAGGACCGGCTTCTTTGGAGAAGAAGGCTTCAAGTAACTTCTCTTCATCCTCGTTAATTTCTTCCTGCGTTTTTTTTTCAAAAATCATCAATTAGAAGAACGAAATCGGCCAACACGAAGCAAGTGAGATGAAAGAGACCTCATGACCGCCAAATTGACTATGATTGTCAGAGAATCCAGCAAAGTTGTCAACGTCATCTTCTTCTTCGTCTACTTGAGTCTGAGTAATAGGTTCTTCCGGGAAAACAATGTTATTAGGATTTTCAGCATCTGTTTCTTCCTGAATCTCCTTTTGCTGAATTAAAGCCTCCTTCAAAATTTTTGAGCTCATGCCCGCCGATATAAGCTGCAGAATACATATGGCTTGTGAATGACTAATTTCAGCAAAAACATTTGATAATTATATAAATATATGTAATCATTGGATTGAGAAACGAGAAGAGAGTTTGTTCAGAAGGATACCTTTTCTTCGTGCTGATGCTGTTTAGCGGGTTTGGTGCGCTTCTTGGAGACAGATTTGTTGGTGTCATCTGATAAGAAAGGTTCTGGATTTTGATGTCTCTCTCGTTTTTTCGCCATTAATGATCAAGAAATCGAAAGTGAGAGAACTGCGTGGACTCGTGTCTTCGCCGCTTCAGCCTTCAAACACCCTAGCAAAACCCTAAATCTCAGTCCAGGCGTTAGTCGTTAAATTTATCCGTGGCTTTAAATACGAGTCGCATAAAAGACTTAAAAGAGGGTACAATTGGTAATATATTTCAATGTTTTAAAAAACAACAGCATTTATTTATTAAACGTTTTCATGAAAATCCATTATAAAAAGAAAATCGAAATACAAGCATACGAGACTTGTTATGTAGTATCTTTATATTTTTGTAATGTTTTAAAACCGCTTAACATGCCATAAACTTTAACGATGTGTTTCCGAGTCTCATTTAACGAGAGAAAGATAGAGAAATGGGTGGAACTAGGAGGAAAAGAAAAGTTTTTATGTTCCGGAGTTTTTTTTTTTTACGGAAGGAAATGGAAAGAAGAGAAAGGAATTGGAGGGTATCTCCTAACTTTCCTTCCGATTTGGAAGGATTTGGAAAGAAATGAAATTACTGGTAAAAATAACACTTAATTATAACTTTCATTTCCCTTCCTTTCCACTCGGGAACACATAAAACGTTTCTTTCCTTTAATTTTCTTTTGACTCGGGAACACGAAAATATAACTTTCATTTCCTTTATTTTCTCTCCTTCTTTTCTTTTCTTTTCTTTTCTCTCCATGCTAAAACTCGGGAACACAGCGTAAATTCACCACGCTTATACACTTTCATGTTGTGTATAATTTGAGTACATTGTTGTGACTTATTAATAATTGTCTATATGTCCATATAAATTGTACCATAATATGAAAAACTATTAGTTTGTAACATGAGTGATGTTAAACTATAGATAAAAAAATAACGGATCTCATCTGTATATGCATATTTATATCGAACATTATATTTGACATGTTATGAAAAAAGTTTAAATCTATCAGGTTATAAAATTGAAACTTTTATATAAATAAAATATAATATATTCATTTTGAGGGCCGGCCCATAGGCATGGGCAACCTGGGCGACTGCCCCGGCCCCCCAAATGCTAAAGGGCCCTTAACTTCTAATTGTTATAAAGGTTAGCCCATTACCTAGCCCAATAGTAATAGCCCAAATACAATTAATCAATGGGAACCAGGAGAAGCGTGAACTGTGAAGGAATAAATCAAGCGTGAACTGTAGCAAGCTACAGAACGAAAAGTGTGCTCTCTTCCCTGCCATTTCCAACGCTGACAGACACATAGTCGACTCACGCACACATTGAAGCAATCAAAGTGAAACATCAAACGCATCAATTTAGACTGTGGACAGTAATCGGTAATCGGTTCTCCAAAAGGTACACCACAATTTCTTATTTTTGAAATGCAAATACCCATCTTTGGATGATTTAGTGATTTGGTTCGATTCCTGAGTTCTAATTTCTCATAATCTCTAGTCGTTTCGGAAGTTCTTAGATATAAACATGTTCGAAATTTCTGAGTTAGATTGAAACACGGTTTTGAAGTTCTAAATTTCTGAGTTCGATTTCTGGTTTGAAGTTGTTAGATTGAAACACGGTTCTGAGTTCGATTTCCTGGTTCCAAGTTCGATTTTTGATTATCAAATTCTGAGTTTGATTTCTGGTTCTGAGTTCGATTTGCTGCATTCCTGGATTCCGGATTTGTTGTGATTTCTTTATAATAATCTGATTCAGGTTTGTGATTTCTCTCTGAATTTATGATTTCATTCTGAATTCTGATTTGGTTATGAATTGAAACCAGGTTTGATTCGTTTAGATTGTTTATGATTTTGATTTATGAAGTTGGGTTCTTTCTGATTTTGAAGCTCTAAAAGTATGGAATGCATGTTACTCCGTCTACAGAACTAGCACCTTCGATTTGGTTCTTTCTGTTTCTTTTATATGGTTGCTACTGTGCGATTGCAACCAGGAATGGGTAAAATAAAAGTACATTGATATTTTTGGTAAACTACATTGCTATTGTTCATAGAAAATCTATAAGTATATTGCTATTATCGGTAAAATCAAAATGTTTTAATAAGAACAAAAAGAAAACAAGGCTAAATAACAACCTGGAATGGGTAAAATCAAAGTACATTGTTATTTTCAGCTATTTTTTTTATAAGTATCAAAGGCCTCATTTTTTTTATTTTGCCCCGGGCCTCTAATCGGCTTGGACCGGCCCTGTTCATTTTTTCTTCATACTATGAATTTCTGACCCCTAGTTTCTTTCGTTATGATGCATTTTTAAAAGGATATGAATCATAAAAGGAGATACTTTAAGGTAAAATGAAAAATAAGCCTATCTTTCAAAAAATATGATGCTAATTAGAATAGTTTTGATATTAATGGATCTAAACGAATACAAAAAACCCGAAAAATTATGGTTTTTTTAGGAAATGATCATCTTTTTCTTTATTTTATCACAATTTCGTAGTGGATTGTTTCAATAGCATTGTATTTTTAACCATATTGGGGTGTTATTATTTCCACTGTAGCATCCTACTTTTAGTTCTAATTGCTTTATAGCATCTATTTCTTATGTTCAATTTATGGTCTGTTTTCGATTGCTTTGTAGTGGCTGGACTAAACCATTTTTGTTTTTCCATTATAACATCCTACTTCTAACAACTGGACTGTTTTTGTTGCATTCCGGAGAGTTTTCAATTACGATTATGACATGCTACTTTTATCTAGACCAAGTGTTTTTATTTTTGAAAATTCAAAAAATGAAAAGTGTAGAAATTTATATTTCATTCACTAGGTCAATAGTTTGACACTTTGAGGATCATATTTAGACTTTGTATGAGAGATTTTATACCATAATGTTTCTAATGTTTCATTGTGGGTGAAACGAAGCAATCGTGTTTCATTTTATCAAAGAATTTATTAATTGAAGACTATTTCTAGTCTACATTTCCAGCATACAAAACATACCTGAATTTTTATTCTTGTGATATTTTTTTGTAATTATATTAATATATTACTTATATATATAAGATATAGGCAAAAAAGTGCTTTTTGTTTAACCGGCTTCATAACCGAAAATCGATTTTAACCAAAACTGATTGGTTAGTATTTTCATGATGGTTCTATTATGACCCGAAAATCGAATCGTGCACACATATTAAATGGTTGACACCACAAAGATTAAAAAAATAACAATAATTTAACATTATATTCGTGGGTTTTAGTGAGGAAGGAAAAAAAGAAGAGTAGAGCATGGAAGAGAAATAAAAGGACAAGTTAGTAGTTTTGTGCTTGGAGTTGGAAAGAATAAAAGAAGTATAAATATTTTATGTGTTTTCGTTCTCGAGTGGAAAAAAAAAGTAAATTTATTTTAAGTATTATTTTCATTAATCAATTCCTTTATCTTCAAATTCTTATTAATCGGAAGGAAAGTTAGGATGAAAGATTATTCATCATCTTTATTTTTCTTCTTTCTAATTTCTTCCATTGAAAACTTGAGAATATCAAATTCTTTTTTATTTTTCCTCAGTTTCATCCATATCTCTTATTTCTCTCTCGTTAAATGAGACTCGGAAACTGATCATTAGATCATATTAGATGTTGCGAAAGGCACTAATAGATACCGCGAAATATATTCATAAACTACGTAATCCAATAATATTATAAAATCAATAAATTTTCTTTGAATCTTTTTTTTTTCTTTTTTAAAGAGTTTCTACGGTAAAAAAACGATTTCACAATCATAACAAAACTGATTCTGAAATTAATAGTTATTTTATGGTATTTACCAAATAGAATTGTCATTTGATTAAATAACCTATCTATAACTGTATTTTTGTAATTTTGCGTAGAAAATAATTTTCATCTACAATTTACCATTTGCTTTGAAGGATAAAAAACCCAAACAAGGGAAGACCTCTTTCGTCAAAATAGTTGCCGAGTTTAGGGAAGCTTGCAATTACAACAATCTAATCTTCAAAACCAAGAAAGTCTCAAATTTGAACCAGAAGCAAAAACTGGGTCGGTCATCGGTGCCCTAATTCTTCTCGATTTCTCAGTCGGCGACTTCAATAGGTTAAGCAAATAATTCTGGACATTGTCGGCGATTCCCGTAGCTGTGCCGACTTCTCACGCCGTCCGGCCGTCCAACAGTGCACATCAATTCCCGATTCCCGCAGCTGATGAGCTGAGTTCGATTTGGATTTCTCCCACAGACCACAGCTGTGTCAATTTCTGAGTGGTTTAAGGTAAGAATTTGGTATATCAGAATATTAAATTAAATTTAAGAATGTTAGATCGCATCATTGCATACTGTGTTTGAGTTCAATTTCTCAGTTGCAACAGTACATTATTTTGCTATATCAGAATGTTAGTGACGACTTCGATTTCTCAGTTGCCGAATGTTATAACAGAAAGATTAAAATCAGCATGTTATATTGCTATATTAGAATGAATTTGGCCTTAGAATGCTTCAAATCTGTTTGGTGATTGAAGTGTGTGCGTGTGCTATGCTTCAGTTATGTAATTGGCATTCAAAAGATAACAAATCTCTGACTTTTTAAACATTACTGAACTAACTAACAGCAGATCATATTCAATCATTTGTTTTCAAGAAGAATCCGTTCAATTAGGGGAAATAAGAATGGGATTGGGGAAGAGACACAGAGCAGCAGTTGTGGTACTTGGTGATATTGGTCGCAGCCCTCGTATGCAATACCATGCCCTCTCTCTTGCTCGCCAGGTTTCTCTCTCTAAATCATTATAATTTAAATTGTTTTTTTTGGATATCTCCATTTATTTGACTTTCTTTTTCAAATGACAGGCAAATCTTGAGGTGGATATTGTTGCATATGGAGGTATACTTTACATACCACTTCTTATCATATTCTTCCATTAAAGATATCACATTATCCTTCATATGATTAATGTAATGATGAAAAAAACTCGAGTTTTTTATTATTTTATTTTATTGGGCAGGTTCCGATCCACATTCTGCTTTACTAGAGCACGAATCTATACATATTCATACAATGGTACTCTTTCTTTCTGTTACCAAAACAATTTTATATAATCTTTTATTACATTTATCATATTCTTTGCATCTTAATTCATGTTCTGTTCTACAGAGGCAATGGCCATCAAGAGATGGAATTTTACCAAAAATATTTCGGCCATTCATGCTTTTACTAAAGCCCTTGATTCAATTCATTATGCTTCTTTGGTTTCTTTGTGTTAAAATAAAGTCCCCCGATGTGTTTATAGTACAGGTGACCTCTTAAATTACAACATTTCATTTCATGTCCTCAAATCTTATTAGTATTTTTGTAGCTTCAATATTTTAATTCTTATTGTTTTACAGAATCCACCATCTGTTCCAACTTTAGTTGCTGTAAAATGGGCCAGCTGGCTAAGGCGGTCATCATTTATAATTGATTGGCATAATTTTGGATACACTTTGCTTGCATTATCTCTTGGTAGAAGTAGTCGATTTGTAGCAGTATATCATTGGTAAAAAAATTATATTTGTTTTATACCGATAATATAAATTTGAATGATTTTGTATTATGTGATAATCGAAACTTGTTTTTTTTTTTTAAACTTTTTAGGGTTGAATTACATTTTGGGAAGATGGCAAATGGAGCTTTATGTGTCACAAAAGCAATGCAACATGAATTGGATCAAGTTTGGGGAATCAAGTGAGAGGGTTAGCTTAAAGTTTTTAACTTTTTTAGTTTTTAATTAATATAATGTTAAAATCTCATGCCCCTTTTTTTCTTTTTCTTTAAATAATAGAGCCACAGTGTTATATGATCAACCTCCTGAGTTTTTCCGTCCGGCTCTTCTTGAAGAAAGGCACAAGGTAAATCAAATTATATATTCAAATATTTTATAGGAAATTTGTATAAAAAGGTAATGTACTTTGACCAAGTATCTATTTTAGCCTTTTAAAGACTTGATATTGATTGTTGATTACAGTTATTTTGTAGAATTAAGCAAGATATGTTCAAGTCAAATGGTCCTATAGATTGCATCAGTTATGGTAATATAATAACACCATTGACCATCTTTGACCTTTCTCTTTGACCATCTTTGACCGCTAACATATTTTAGGAATAACTACCAAGGACATTCAAGATCCAAATACAACTTTATTTACAAACCAGATTAGTGAAGATTATCACTTGAAGCAAAATAGGCCTGCACTTATTGTTAGCAGTACAAGCTGGTAAGTTCCACAAACAAGAACATTTTATAATTTAATTATTCAAATAAGAAAATCAATTATTTTTTATTAATTTTTAGGACCCCAGATGAGGATTTTGGCATTCTTCTAGAAGCAGCAGTGATGTATGATAGACGTGTGGCTGCATTATTAAATGAAAATGATGCAAATGGTGAACATGTTTTATGGAAGGATATTAATGAAGGGAAGACATTTTCATATCCAAGATTGTTATTTGTTATAACTGGTAAGGATTCGATTCTTCAATGTTTGCCATCATTTATTAAAAAAAGAAAAAAATAAAATTTGGAGTTTTTATAAAAATGTGAAGGGAAAGGGCCTGAGAAAGAGAAGTATGAAGAAAAGATAAAGAAATTGAACCTGAAACGTGTAGCTTTTCGTACCATGTGGTTGTCACCAGAGGATTATCCTTTGCTTCTTGGTGAGTAATGTGTTTTTTTTACGAATTTACCCTTGTTATTTATTGCATTAAGTTTTCTTGCTTGTTTTATATTTATAGGATCGGCTGATCTTGGTGTTTGCTTGCATACATCTTCTTCTGGATTAGATCTCCCAATGAAGGTATATTATATATAATAATCTGCTTAAATTTGTTTCAATAATTAATTTCAATTTTTATAAACAAAAGTACGTTGTTATTTTTTGTTAGGTTGTAGACATGTTCGGATGTGGTCTACCTGTTTGTGCTGTTTCTTATTCTTGGTAGTTATATTCATCTTATTTCAATAACACGCCTTACAAATTAATAAAAATAAACATAAAATTGACTTTTCATGTTGACTTTTTGAAGCATCACAGAGCTTGTAAAAGTTGATAAAAATGGCCTACTATTCTCATCATCGTCAGAGCTTGCTGATGAACTCATGGTAAGCTAATATAGATTATAAGGAACAAATCTTTTATTCTAGAGTAAATTACATTTTTGGTCCTTGAGCATTTTTTATTTTTTCAGTTTTGGTCCCAAAAAGTTTTCTTTTGCAGTTTTGGTTCTTATTTGAGGTTTCCATAACATTTTTGGTTGTGTTCCAAATACTTTTGGGACCATATTTGCAAAAATCAACTATACCCAGGGACCATTCAGCCATTCCAAAAAAAAAAAAAAAAAACTATACCCAAGGACCAAAAAAGTTAATTTATGTGGAATACGGATCAATAACGTTACATGAACCTCATATTAGGACCAAAATTGCAAGAAAAAAACTTTTTTGAGACCAAAATTGCAAAAGCCTCAAGTAAGTTACATTTTTTGTCCTGGAGTATATTTGATTTTTTCAGTTTTGGTCCAAAAGTTTTCTTTTGCAATTTTGGTCCCTAATTTAGGTTTCTGTAACGTATTTAATCACATTCCAAGTAAAATGACTATATTAGTATATTTTAGTGACCATATTTGCAAAAATAAACCATACTCAGGGATCACAAAAGTTATTTTACTTAAAATACGGATCAACAACATTACAAGAACTTAGAACCTCAATTAAGGACCAAAATTGCAAGAAAAAACTTTTTTGGACCAAAATTGCAAAAATCAACTATACTCGGTGGCAAAAGAATCATTTTTACTTGGAATACGAACGAAAACCGTTACAAGAACCTCGAGTAAGGAAAAAAATTGCAAGAAAAACTTTTTAGGACCAAAGTTGCAAAAATCAGCTATACTCCGGGTCAAAAAATATAATTTACTCTTTAATTGATACACAATTGTGATGATTGCTGACGTGGCAACGTAACAGATGCTTTTTAAGGGTTTTCCAAACGAATGTGATGCTTTAAAAGGGCTAAAGAACGGGGTTATGGAGATGGGGTTGTCTGCCAGGTGGGCCAATGAGTGGGAAGCAAATGCCAAGCCATTGATATCTAAGGCAAGTTCATATTCCCTGTTTTGACAGCTGTCAATGTTTCATTGGGTCATTTCATTACATTGAACGAAAATTTGAATCTTGAATTTTCAGGTAATCTCCGGTGACTTCAATTGATTTCAAGTTGATATGTTGGTGATTTTATACGAAAACGAACATCTGTTAAAAAGATTGTAACATTCTATTTTTGAAAATAGCATCTTAAAAAAGATTAATATAATCATCGTAAAAACAATATAATCAAAGTAAATCAAACATATACAAGTAGCTGTATAACCGATACAACTTAGGTCTTAAAAATCTAGTAATTTTGTTTATAACAATGACCAAAATCACAACATAAAACTTTTAGGGAGTAAAATTGAAAAAAATCAGCTTTACTCAGGGACGACAAATGCAATTTACTTGAAATTTGGTGGCTATAGGGACCAAAATCTTTACAACAGTTGGAAATTGGCACCCAAATTGCAAGGAGAAACTCTCTAGTACCAAAACTAAAGTTTTTGATTAAGCTCAAGGACCAAAAATGTAATTTACTCAAGTATATATAGAACGTGTTGATTCGCCAAGCTTAAAGCATGTAAATTTGTATCCTTTAACACGAATGTACAAGTAAGTTCATTGGTGGACATTAAGGAAATTTATACATGTTCATAGAGCTTTCTTTGATAGACCATTGTGAAATGCAATAATCTATAACCTAGGGGCCGGGCGGGCCCTAGGAGTGTCCCACTCGGTGACGATGTGGTTTCGGGTAATTTGTTTGAGTGAGGTACAACCACTTAAAGCCATTGTTAGCTCAAATTCATCGCGTAACATTTGGAGCACTTTTTTCACTCCGACTTCTCCTTCAGCCGCCAATGAAAACACCACCGGCCGTCCAATCTGAATTCACAACTCAATTTTTCATTTCATTTTCTCTACTTTGTGCTCTGCTGCAATGCTGACAGCAGCAGAGTACAAAACATGATGGAAAAAAATTTGCATTTTTTTGTTCCAGTAAAAAAACGTAAATACCCTTCCCATACTTACAAATATGCCAGAAGCACCAAGAGCCAGCGCCTTGAAAACATCTGTACCACGGCGGACACCACCGTCTAAGAATACTGGCACACGGCGTTGTGCAGCTTTCACAACCTGTGAAAAGATTCATCGAAACATCAATATAAAAAAAATGCAAGAAATAGCAATTTACTTTCGTTGTTTTGTTTAGTATAGCATCCTACTTTTGTTTCTTCGTATTACAACATTGTACTTTCAGAAATCTACCAAATTATAGCAATCTCTTCACTGCTATAATTGGGTAGATTTTTAAAAATATAATGTCTTAATAAGAAAAAAAAATTGAAAATACAATGTTGTAATTGGGTAGATTTGTACGGTGCTTTAATTAAGAAAGAAAAAAAAAAGTAAAAAGGAGATTGCTAAGATAGAAAGAAATAAAAGTTGGATGTTATATTATAAAAATAAATAAAAAAACTCGTTGCTATTTTTGTCATTTAAACAAGTTTAATACCTCTTCCAAAGCCATGATAGTAGCTGGGACATAATCAAGTTGACGAGCTCCATGATTGGACACAATAATACCCGCTGCTCCGGCTTGAATAGCTAATCTTGCTGTAAAATAAACAAACAAAAAATAAAAACTTATGAACTTTAATATTTCAAAAAATAAAGAAATATATTTGAGATTTTGATTAATCTTACTGTCTTCAGCAGTGATCACACCCTTCACAAGAATTGGCATTGAAGTAATCGTCTGAAGCCACTTCACATCCTGCATACATCATCAGCATTTTATCCATAAATATTCGAGGGTTGTTTCTTTTTTACTTAATGTGCTTAATGAGTTTAACACTTAATCTAGACATAACAACTTAATGGATTAAGCCAAAAAAATATGGCTTAATGCATTAAGTCACTTAAATCTTTGCATATTTGCCCTCCTTTTTTTCTCTTATGTTAAAATTAATTAATATTTTGTATTTCTTAAATGCAAGGGCGAAATGGTCATTTAGTCACATTTAAAAGATCGAAATATTAGACTCTATATATGCAAAGCTTTATGCGAACATAGTTACACACGCAAAACTTCACCTGTACCTGATTTAATGAGGAAAAAAAAAAATACAGATAAGCTATGAGTGTTCTTTTTTTTACTTACTAAAGAATGTTCGTAAACAAAATTCTCCATGACGTCCTACCATTTTACTAATTTGCCCTTGCACATTTTTCCCATTTTGCCAGAATGTTTTCAAATAAACATCAAGCATTAACATTTTATCCAAACAGTATGAATACCTTCCAACTCAAAGTTCGGTCAATTTGGCCAGCAACATACGAAGCTAATCCAGAGTCATTAGCCTACATCCAAATATACCATTGAGTGTAAACGTTATTATTGATTATACGTTTAGAATTAATAAAAATCTCAAAAGTCAACTCACTTCGTCCATCTTCCCAAGGTCAAGACCCTCAAAATTCTTCAAAGTCAAAAAGGGTGGTAAAGTAAATCGGTTTTTGATGTCGGCTTCACGGCGTCCGAGTCTTGGTGTGTCAACCGTAAGAGCGATAGCTTTGAACCCGGCCCGTTCAGCTCTTCTCACAAGTTGAGCCACAACGTTACGGTCCTTGTACACCTGTTTTGTTTTTTCAGGGTCAATTTAGTCAAAACCAAGAATTAATAGAAAAAAAAATAATAATAAAGTTTACAAAGGAAAAGAAAAACATGGCTCACGTAAAGCTGGAAGAACCGGATTCCGGGTCCTGTTGAGGCAACCTCCTCGACACTAGATGTTGCCCAAGATGAGAGTGTCTAGAAAAAATGAAAATAGTTGAAAATGGTGGCCGTGGTTGTATATATAGTATGTAAAGTATGTTTTTTAAACTTGGTTTATTGTAATTTATTAGATATTATCATGAAAAGATGATCTCAATATAAGATAAATTACTAACCATTATAGTACCAGCTGCAGATGCAGCTCTAGCTGTTGCATATTCGCCTATATTCACAACAATTATGATCTTTGATCAATATAGATATTGACAAAAATGACCATCATGAATAAGAGATTTAAACAAAATGATCAAGTTTTTTGTGATTTAAAGATTGTCTTCTTTGTCAGGAATGGGTTATTCCAAACATTTCAGACTAACTTTATGTTGGTGTTTCATCTGATAAAAAGAATACTCTGGAGTGAAAGGTACATACATTCCGGACTTAAAAAACATATATTTGAGACCGATGAATGATTCCGGAATTTTGAGAAAAATGCTTCATCTTTTTACTAAAATCTAACAAAAAGTTAAAGAAACTTAGGAAACGTGAAGTAGATACGATACAAGGGCTTAAAATGAGACGTTTGATTGAAAATGGGTATACTAGACATTTCGGACATAAAAAAGAATACGCATTGCATATTTTGATTTAGTCTGGAACGTCTCGTTCTTGACTAAGAGGTCATTTCGGTAAAAAAAAAAAAAGACAATGTCACTGTACACTAATATAGTAATCAAGTATTACCTTCCATCTGGGCATCCTAAACTTTCTTTTAAACAAGTTAGTACCACTTAACTTTCAATTTCCTTAAATTGTATATTTCTTTTGTTCCATTATAAGTTTTTCCTGATGTCGGTAACCAATTTTCAGTTTTGTTTCAATGCTATGAAAATGTTAAAACTTTAGACAATATCATTAACTAATAACCAAGTTTCACAATTGTTTCATTTGTTTTATTCTGAAATTGTATTGTAAAGGTGTTAGTATTGAAATATATCCAAGTAATTACATTGCCAAGACACAATAAAATATTTTAATTTGAAAAGTTATTTTAATCTCTTTCTACATCCAGATAAACTCATCTCCTTCATTTTCAAATATACTTCTTAAATAGAAAATAATTCTTATTTAAAAATGTATTTATTTATTTATCAAAAACATGATATATGTATATTATCTAATTTTACGTTGTTTGAAAAAAATAAAGAAAAATGTTTGATGTAAAAATAACTTAACTTTTTTAAATAAATATAAACTAATGTATTATAATCAAAGTTATTAATTTTAGGTAAGAACTAACCGATATAACAAAAAGATCATGTTTAAGAACTTACAAAATGATATTGTAATTTGTTAGACAATGCACAATTAAATCTTTAATCAAAACATAATGGATCGTCTATTAAAATGAATATAAAGACTTGTATGCTAATAGCATATATGTTTACCTTCGGGGTGAGCCATCTTTTGCATCGCCGTTGGGGCGATCATTATGGGCATAGATATCTTGAATCCCAAAATCGTTGTGGTCATGTCTATCTTGCTCACATCAATAAGGATACGTGGCCTAAACCTGTTTCAATTTCAAAACAAAATCTTTAGCATCAAACTTAGTCCAATAAACCACACACATTAGGCTCGTTACACACGACAAGAGACCGACAACCTTTTTTGGGTTATTTCCACCGATGATGGAGACATTCATATATTTTGCACATACTAGAGTCAAGAACAAGTCATGTCCCACCTTTTTGGATGAGACAAAAGACTGTTATTTTAGTCTAGTTGACATCAATAAGGTCAGTCTAATGAATATTAAATACAATATAATTTGTTATGTCATGTCATGTGTAACAAACACATATAAGCTTACAATATTCATACAAAAACATTTATTTTCAAGTTTTTTTTGGGTTATTTTCACCGATGACGAGGAAATTCGCGTTTTGTGCAATACTAGAGTCCAAAGAGCAAGTAACGTCCCACACTTTTGGATGAGACAAAAAAACTATTATTTTAGTCTAATTGACATCAATCGGGTCAGTCTAATGCACGTCAAATACAGTACAATTTGTTATGTCATGTATAACAAACATATATGGGCTTACAAGATTCTTGCAAAAGCATTTTGGTTCTCTTCTAGTGTCCACTGGTCTTCAGCACCAGATGCATAGTAGTCGTACACCATCTTTGGCAACTTCTCCTTGGCAATTGCCTGATACTCTTTCACATTCGTTACCTCCATCTCTCTCGTTTATTTCCTTCAACAAAATCTTGATCAATTAAAGCCAATATCAGTCAAGATTTTGAATCAAGAATACTAAAATTTACCAATCAAACATACCCACCAAAAAATCAACAAACTTTATACATAAAGACAAACCTACAAAATTAAAGTCGCTATATTATCAATTGAACTCCAACCCCAGATCAAATTGCGTAAGAATAAGATGAGGCCTTAATGGAAAAATGAGAAAATAGATGATCAAAAACGAAAGTAGACCTTCTTGCCAGTTGGGTAGTCTTGGTTCTATTGAAAAGACTGCATGCAGATAGCAAGAACTAAGTGGGATGACAAGTATAGATAAGCGTTTAAAAAGTTGTAAAAAATCAAGAAAATAAGAAGAAAAGGACAGGTTATAGATAAAATGATGGAAAATAGAGGATGGTGTGTACAAAAAGATTTAAATAAATAAAGAAAATGGATAAAGACAAAAAAGGAGATGAGTGATTGGAGGTGAGAAATGAAAACGTAATCCAAAGGGAAGTTGGTTCTCCTTCACATGATCTATTATGTGCTTTTGGATTTATATTCGTTATCCTTATTCTATTCGTTCATACTTATATGAAATTAAAAATAACAGTTTCATATGAAATTAGAAGCAAACTATACATCCTTGAAAGTTGTTAACGAATGAATTAAATCAATATAAATTAACATTCGTCTAGAATAAGCTCGCCGTTTTTGATATATTCTAAATTTGACTCATTTTGTTTGGTTTGGATGCTAATGAGGTTTTTCATATGTCCAGCATTTTAATCCAACTAGTTTACAAAATACTATCTCATATTGATTTGAACATTTTAAGATATTTTAGTAAAGGACCATGAGTTAAAAGAGTTGGTATCAACTACAACTAGAGTCTAACAAAGTGTACAAAGCTTAGAACTAACCACCACCTAATAACCGTTGGGGCAATTGAGCTTGGTTAATACCAACTATGCCTGTTAACTTTGATTAACCATACAATTGTTTACAAAAAAATATGATTAGGACACACACTAGACATAGTTAGGAACTAGTTTGTACATATTCGATGATGACTTTCAGGATAGTCCAAGCCAATTTTAGGGGTGGCGCAAAGCGAAAATGAGACCTTTCAAAATACAAAAAATTATTGTCAAATAACTAAAATAATAATAATGTATAAAATAGTAAGAGACACTAATTTACTAAAACTTACAATTATTTGAGGTTGTTAAGGCTTAAAAAAAAAGATTTCGTTCCATTTCATTCTCTTCTTGTTTTCGTATACCAAGCACACATTCTTTATTTTCGTCTACCAAACACGCACCTAATTGTGACGACAGTGATGTCTGATTGTTGATTCTATTATTTTTTGTAGAGGTGGCAAACGGGTTGTGTCGTGTCAGATCAACACATGAAACGGGTTGAGGGTGGTGAACCCGGACACGACACGTTTACATAAACAGGTTGAAAGCTACGACTCAAACATGACACGTTTATACCGTGTCAACTTGACATGACCCGTGAACCCGTTTAAAATATAGAAATCAGGTCAACCCGACACGACCTGTGACCCGTGTAACCCTTGAACCCGTTTAACATCCAAAATTCCAAATTACATAAACAGTAAAAAGGCCTAGTACAATCCAAAAGTTCACTTAAATAACACCAAAAACAATAGAAAATTACAAGTTCTAAGTAAACATTCAAAATTCAAATGACCAAAGTATAGCAAAAGAACAAGTTTCCAAATTGCCAAAGTATTAAAAGTTCAAAACATTAACTAAAAGATCAACGATCATCATTCATCTCCATCCTTCTTCCTTAACCAACTGTAGAATGTTGTGTTTAAGCACTTGATTTGTTAATTTCGTTTTCACTGTCTTCCACATCAACTTTCAATGTTGTCACCTTTCTGCAAAGAGCCTCAATTTCGGGTTGCAACAATGTTGAAAAGTAAAAATATAAAAACAGATATTAGCATTTTTTGCACTAATAATGGAGTTTTTTAACAGAAAAAAGAAGAAGAAAAACTACTAAAACTGCAGTTTTTTACAGAAAAACCGGTGCAGTCTTTTATAGAAAAATGCTGCAGATTTAACAAAAAATGCAGTTCTTTACAGAAAAAACGTTGCACTAATAATGCAGTTTTTTCATAGAAAAAAGAGGAAAAAAAAGTACGAAAACTGTAGTTTTTTAATAGAAAAACGCTGTAGTTTTTTAACGAAAAAAAAAAGTTGCAATTTCTTCAACATTTTTTGTACTAATAATGCAAGAATAAAATAGAAAAATTAGTGTCAAAAAATAGTTAGGAGGTTTCTTACATTCTTTGAAAACCCAATCTCTAAGACAAACAATTATTTCAGCAGTGTCGGTCTTTAATAAACTCCGATAAACATCTAGAACTCGTCCTCGATACTAAAAACATATTCGGATGCAATTGTAGAGATTTGGATGACCAAAATATCTCTAGCCATTTGAGAAATCGTCATTGAATGGATTTCCAATACTCCAACACATTTAAATCATCCGAACGAGGTAATTTTTGCTCTTCCAAATAAGATTCCAATTCAAATATTCCATCGGAAGTAAACTTGCAGCTAGAGAAATCATCAAAATCCTAACAAAAAAGATTAAAGTTAAACAAATAAAAAATAAAAAATTACAAAATTAAAGAAGGGTAATTTTATATACCATGACATGTCTCTTGAACAAATCCAATTCAATATCGGAACATGAGCCATATACCTTTATAAAAGCCCAATCAATGACTTGAAACTTGTAACGGGATCATAAATAACCGCAATTTTCATGATAGTACTAAATTGACACAAATACTTATCAAATTTTAAGTGCATCTTAGTTGCCATGCTTTTATAAACTCATTCTTAGTTTCCATTTGCTCATTCAAAAGCAATCTTATCTTGAGAACATTTGAAAAATAAAGATTGGATGTTAGATACTTGGAACCCGAGAAAGCTAAAGTCACTTCATGGAAAACTTGCAAAAACTTACCAATTTTTTCAATCTTTGACCACTCTTGAGAACTAGGACAATGAACAAAATTAGCATCGATCTTTCCCAAATGAAGAGGTGTTTTTTTTTGTAAAACAATGCACTATCTAACATGAGACATGCAGAATTCCAATGAGCATGTTGAACGGCGCGTGAAAATGAATTTTTCCGGTTTTGAGAACCCTTACAATACTTCACACATTCTCTCACCTTTTTGACAGCTTCATCTAATTCTTTTAAACCATCGTGCATTATCAAATTGAGAATATACAATGAACATGAAAATAATTACCATTACACAACAAATCTAAATCAGATTTCAAACCACCAACCATAGAATCATTCGAAGATGCATTATTTAAGGTTATATATACTACTTTATTATGAATTCCCCATTCTTTTTAACAAACCATAAAGTTTTTCAGCTAATGCAGCACCGGTATAGGGAGGAGTCATGAGAGTAAAAACAATAACTTTTTTTTGCAAACACCAATTTGGATCAATAAAGTGAGCAGTCAATGAAATATATCCATCAGTGGTCACAAAAGTCCAACAATCAGAGTTTAATATTATCCTACTTGGAACAAGTTTCAACACATCAAGAAGCTTAGATTTTTCGGTTAAATACATTTTTGTATGCCACTCTTTGTGGTGTTTTTACAAATGGTATTCACTTCCGAGTTCAAGTAAGCAAAACAATTCCTAATACCTTCATCTTCAACAAATTGAAGAGGAAGATTATGTCTACAAATTTCCATTGCAACTACTTCACGAAATTCATCATGTTTATACGCGGAAGATTAAGTTCCCAATGAACCATTCATGCTAGTTTTTTAAACGAAGTGGGCCAACATCTTTAAAATTCTTTCCTTTGCAAGTCCTAGCATGTCTAATCAAATTTCGTGTCCCATGACTACTTTCAGCAAGTTTGTTTAGAGTTTTTTTCCATAATGGCAGGTCTGATATGCATCAAGTAGGGCGTGTAAGATCCTTTGTTATTTTATCACAGGTTGTGTATTCATTAGATTTTACTTGACTATGGAGCATTAAAGGATATTTTAGGTGCTTCCAGTGCTTCCATTGAGTCAACCATTGAGTACATAAGACTTGAAATAAGTCAAATGAATTTAGTAACCTTAATTTAGGTATTTAGGAGGTTAAATAACGATTAGTTACGTGATTAACTTTGTTTTTAGATACAAAATTAGAAGTTATTTAGAATAACTATTCAAGTTCAGGTGAGTGTTGGATTAGGTGTCTAAGCCATGACTTTATATTTATATTTTATCTTGTTAATTGAAGCAAAGTCCATTTGGGTTGCCCTCATAGCTGGAGGTTAAGATAGAGTTCAGTAGAGTAAAAGGTTGATTTATTAATTGTGTAATAAATCAATAGAATTAATTAAATGGTTTATTAATATATTTAGGTGTTGATATATTAATTAGAAACTATAATAATTAATTAAGATTTAATCTAGAATTATTTGGATTTAATTCAGTGATTAAATTAATTAATTAAAAGTGCAGGGACTGGTTTGTATTTATTCAATAGTTGAATTACTGACAAACCAGAAGCCAGGGGCTAGATTTGGCGCCACCTTGGAGGCTTCTTCCAAGGGTGGCGAAAACCCTAATTAGGGTTTAGAAAGTTTGGTCCAAGTGGTCAACAGGCTTGCCCACTAAGGAGGCTCCTTAGGGTTTCAGGTGTAACCCTAGAGGCTATAAAAGGAGACTCCTGGCACTCCATTTTCTGCGCCAATTTGAACAAGAGAACTCTGCTGAACTGTCTTCTCCATTGCTTTGGGTATGACTTGCATTTGAGGCAGGACACTTGTGCTGCTAGCTTTAAGAACAAGATCAAAAGGTTGGTTATTCTTCATTTGATCTTTAGAAATAATTGTTGGCCTTTTGTTTTAGTTTATTATCTTCATAGAAGAAAACATAGATCTTTCTAGGGTTGCATGTGAACCATAAGAGATTATTTGTTCATTGTTTGCTAGAAAACCCTTCAGTGGTATCAGAGCTTAGGCTTGTTTTCTTATGAATTGATATAAACTGCTTGTATGATTTTTGCCTTGAGTGTTTTTGCGAAAAACCCTCTTGGAATGGCCTTAATTTCGTGGCTTAGGCTAGGGTTTCCTAACCCTAGCCGCCACCCCTTTATTCCCCCTTGATTTGCTTGATTTGCTGCCTAGATTAGGATTGTTATTTTTGGTAATTGCTGATTAATTAAATAACTAGAGTCCTTATCCATATCTTGTAGATTTCAAAATCTAGGGATTAATATAGGTAATTAATTTGATTAATTTTGTGATGCCTATATTTGATTTAATTAGTTTAATTAATTGTTTAATTAAAAGATCAATTAAATCAGCTTAAAGATATAATTTAAATTTTCAAAAAATTCCTTAAAATTTGCGAAAATTCTTACAAAATTAAATCTAAAATATTTTAATAAGATTAAAATATATCTTATATATTTATGATTAAAAGTTAATTATTTATGTATAAGAAAATTGGTTAGTCTTATTGCTAGTAGGCCTCATTTACAAAACTGTCCTATAAAGAGGGTATAAGGCGACTGCCTATAAAATGGCTATCTAATGGGTATCCACTCTTATCCACCGCTCTCCTGGTCAGTCAAGTGTCGTTAGCCGAACGGGTTTGATAGAACCGCTAAGCCTCTTAAAAGTATAATGCTATAATTGAAAGTACTAGAACCTTAAACAAAACCCAATCTAGTTACTTTAGGATAAAAATGTGAATTGGTGCTAATCCATAAAATTGCACATTGCACTTTGTGGAACGTTGGTGGAGCGTGTGTGGTTTACCGGCACGCCAACTGGGGTCCGCAAAGAGTTGCAATGGGTTTCTCGATTTTGTCATTATTAACGGAGCGTGTGTGGTTAACCGGCACGTTAATTAGAGATGACAATTGATTTCGAGAGTACCAAGCAAATTTGCATGGTTATTCACACCCGGTTTGTGATCCTCGGCATCCCAGTCACAAACAGTGGGGCACATCCGAGACTAAACATGCCATTGAATAGTTCAATGTGTCTCAACAGATCTAGGAATTTCATAAGATGAAATTGATAAGTGTATTATCTACCTTAATGACCATTATGTTGTGATTACGGCATCCCTCTTCACACCATAGTTGTGGTATTTTGGGTCCTAGCCTTAATAAATAATATATTGGGTAATTATTTAAAAGGATAAATTAAACTAATAAATTTTGTTTATTGTAGATGTCTGAATCAAGTGTCTATTCTCCTCCCTCTCCTCCTTCACCCATTTCTGAGAGCATCAGAAAGCACCTGCTAAATATGGAAAGGCTGACTGGCCTTAACTATATGGTATGGCTTCATAAATAGAGAATAGTTCTCTGTTTTGCTGGCAAGCCATATCTGACTGAGTGTCCGCTCCCCAAAGCATGACATCACACAGTAACTTGTGATGAGCATGACTCCTTGATTGTTAAGTCAAGGAAAGTTCGTTGCCTAATACTATTGATCATTGACCCCGAGTTCCGCAGGAATTTAGAATTCCTGGGGTCAGATAAGTTAACACAGCTAGTTGTGGAAAGGTTCCATGAACTGGTTGAGAAAGGACGAGCTAAGATCTTCAAAGAGTTTGAAGTGTGTAGGAAGTAGCACCAGTTCACATGTTCTCAAGACTGAGAGACACATAGGTGAACTGTATAAATTTGGTTCCCTTTTTTGATCGGCAGTTAAAGCATTAGCTCGACTCGCTGATCCGTTCATCTTGATGTACAGGAAGGGAAACCAGATAAGACAATCATGGATATGCATTCAATGTTGACTCTGTATGAGTCGTTCATAGAGAAGCATAGTTCCATTAATTCAGCTGCTTCAGGATTGAGTCCAGTAATAGGACACATCAAGAAATGATCCAGATCGTCTGGACCGGTTCCTCGATGTTTCAAACTGGGAATCCACAGGGTGGGACACAGTCACGGAAAGATTGGAAAATTCTCCAAAGCCGAACAGTTTGACAACTCAGGAATATCTTAAAACTCAGAACCCCTGATCCTTAATTCTTTGATACAGGATGTGTTTCTCACAGTTGCTTTGTATGCATGGACTCTGTAGGATGAGGGATGTTGTTGCATAGGAGCATATTCAGATTGGATCTGAAGCTCATGCAGTTTTTGAGTTTAGTTAGATGTTGAAATCATGTTATTAGCTTATTAGATGCGTATGACATTGTCTATCATATAATACATTGTTCAAGGATTTTGTTTTAATAAAATTTTCAATTTTCTTTTAACACTCGTTGTTTGAAATATCCTTGAAATGTTGTATGATTGTGTTGAATGCATGATTAGTAATAACTTGAATATTGATACATCCGAAGTGTTTGGATTTAGGAATTGTGTCCCTTATGATTGTTAAGATAAATATTATAAGAATCAATTCAACCAAAGGTCCAGTTGGATAGGACCTTGGAATCACTTGACTTAGAGTCACTTGATGAGTTGAGTTCTTAATGTATCAAGAAATGAATCAACCAAAGATCCAGTTGGACAGGATTTTGGAATCATTTGACTTAGACTCATATGATGATTAAGTTCTTTATAAAGCACATGTAGCAAGAAATGAATCACCCAAAGATCCAAAGGACAGGATTTTGGAATCAGTTGACTTATGTCAACTGAAGATTGCGAGTCTTGAACAGAATTAACAAAGTCACAAGTTTACATAGAGATGTAAAAGACATTGAGATTAGGAGCAACGGACACATCAGTTGCTGTGTATTGCTCGAATCCTCAAATAGAACACAATTGGTTGTACTCCGCGATATTTGTCATTAGGTATGACGAATATGACTTCGCTTATCAGAATAAGCGATTGGATTGAATCCTTGAACAGTTCAAGGACTTCAAAGGAAGTACAAGATTCGCAGAACCTGAGTGACAAAATAAACTAGGAAAATGTTTCACAGTTATTCTCTTCCAAGAACATTAATAGTTATAATGTGTCTTAGGGAAGATGATGGAGCGTTGGTCGAAACAGTTCGATCCTCAATGTATGAGATACATTGTCAATTAGTTTCCGATACATTGAATACTAAACCAGTCAGACCATATTCCAACCACATCCTTCGACTAAGTAGGTTTTGCAGACACTGTCTGAAATGTAAAGCTGGGATTGTCCCACTTGTACATTAAAGGTCCAGGGTCTTGTAGTGTTCGTCCGAACCTCATAACTAGCCTAAACCTAATCAGAAATGTCGTTTCACTGGCTATCCTGTTGTACCTGGAAGAGAAAGAGCTCTTTTAGAAAGAACTCAGTTTCTAAGGAAACAGTGGATGTTTGGGACAGTCCTGAATGAGTTCAGGATTAGCCAAGTAAAATAACCTTTAGTCATCACTAGGCTTAGAGCAGAAATCAGATTTTTGTTTTAAAATTCTGACATTATCTTCTCTTGACCAGTAGTACTGATCACCATCATAAGTAGTTATGATCAGGGTGACATACCGATTAGTGGTAAAACACTATAGTTGGTACGGATTTTCAATCTGACTACTTGGAAGCATTGGTAAGCCCGGTTGCTTCCAATTAAGAGAACTTTAGGACAAGATACAGTCTATTTGACAGTTTGATTGATTTTACAACTGGTCTTAAAACCAGTGGGAGTAATCATCAAAAGAAACCAACATGGACAGAAACGTACCTTCAGAACATCTGGTTGAGTGAGACGATACTCATAGTCAAGAAATTGACTCCGAGAGAAGCACTCTCAATAGAAGATGAAATCTGAAAGGATACTGCATAATGTAAGTCGTTAGTGGAGCGCGTGTGGATCACCGGCACACTAATGGGGACTCACAAGAGTATGCCAGTATAAAGGTACGTGGGCCCGAGATAACACCATGGGCATCTCGCAAGAAAGGATATTTAGATTCTCAAAATGTGTCAAATGATTGGATTTTGAGAAAGGGCTGAAAGATATCCATAAAGATGTCAGAAAGGTTTGGATTCTCAAAAATGTACCATAAGCTCTGGATTTTGTGAATAGTCCATAACCGTGTCAAAGCCAGTGGGAGCGTCGCTGTTATCTATCTCCGTATGTGTGTTACATAATGATTCTAGGAAACGTCTCTTTTCATTACAAAGTGTAACGACTTGGTGTTAAGAGACGGATCGCTATGAAAGACTTAATAGAGATACGGCAAGCTCAGGTGGTTACAAACGTCTATGAGATAGATCGAAACTCTGCCAAGATGATCTTGATGAGACTCAAGATGCACAGCTCAGGAAAGGAGTTTTCTGTCATTGCAAAGTGTGATGATTTGGCATGAGAGACATAAAAGGTGCAACGTACTCACATAATCCATTGACATATATCAGATAGATGTTGTCATCTGTATAGAACTGGCCATAGTAAGCATGATCTTGATAAGATTCAAGATGCATGAGAAAAAGTCTCCGAAAGGATATAGTTATTAAAAGTCGTGACACAAGGATTATAAGTAATCCTAAAGATTCCAAAAGATTTTGGAATAGGACTGGATCGAATCCAACAAGGTTCTTGGATCGATCAAAAGTGTCATGAACATGTCTTGATGACTTAATGCTTAGAGCATAGTGAGTCAGATTCAGGATATGAACTGGCTGGAAATACTTAATGGATTTTGTACATATGTGAGAAATCATTGGAAAATGATTAAGGGGTGAATGTTGATAACAAATTTGAAAATAGTTTTAAATAAGGACTTAATGGTTAAAGAATTTCGTTGGCATTCCGATGGAGCGCGTGTGGCTCACCGACACATCGTAAGACCTCGAAATAGTCTTAGGGTGCAGTCATGTGGACTAAAGATCCCGAGAACCATGGAAAGTCACAGTACATAGAATAGAGTTGTTAGTGAGAATGACGGTATGACCAAAATTGAGATATCATCGGAAGAATATCCGATCTAATAAAGTGTATAAATGTATAACATTTGAATACATAGAAAGAGTGAAAGGTCAAGTAGACATAGATACATAACACGAATTAAATAGTTTAAAAGGAATCTAGAAACCGATAATAGTTTTATGTAAAATCCGACTTGGTGATTACCTCGTGGAGACTTGGTAATTAGCAAGAGTAGCTACCAGTCAGATTTTAAGTTTCGTCTTTGCATGTTTCACTTCCCGAATAATTTGATTATTCAAAAGTCCACAGTCGCTCATACTTTTCGGGAATAAGTATGAATGAAGACTGTCGTGAATTGGTTTGTAGATTGTCTAAGGAGTTAGACATTGCAGTAAGACTGCTACAACGTTCATGAGTACTTAGAAATAGAGATTTGAGTATTGGATAAACCCGCACTCAATAGATTGCTTCATGGATTACATCACGAGCAATGTTGAGACGATAATATCGTATGATCTTGAAGCAGAGACATATGAGTTGAAATTTACGAGTCGGTTGTGCATTGATAATGCGAAACGCATCGGTAACTCGATGTTACAAAACGCATTGTTGTGTACGATTTGATAAGTAAAAGACACAACCATATGATTCAAAGCTTATTCGTTCCTTGACCCTGGTGGGAAACAGATATCTGTAGGCCTCTCGATGATTTTGAAGTTGACTAAAGTGCTGGCCAGCCGTGACTAAATTGATGTGTTTAATTAGAAGTCTTAAAGTCATAAGCAGAATCGGAGATCGAGAAACAGAGTATCGGACAGAGATTGATCTCAATCCATGTCTCGTGTCCGAAAATATCTTGTTGGACGAAGGATCATATGATCACTTATCTATGGACAGAACTGACTGGGTCAGAGTTCAGCAGCAGTTTCTAGGAAGCTGCAGGTTGTTTATTAATCAGAAGATAAATTAAAGTCATAGACTTATCCAAGTAGGAGACTGTTGGATTAGGTGTTTAAGCCATGACTTTATATTTATATTTTATCTTGTTAATTGAAGCAAAGTCCATTTGGGTTGCCCTCATAGCTGGAGGTTAGGATAGAGTTCAGTAGAGTAAAAGGTTGATTTATTAATTGTGTAATAAATCAATAGAATTAATTAAATGGTTTATTAATATATTTAAGTGTTGATATATTAATTAAAAACTATAACAATTAATTAAGATTTAATCTAGAATTAATTGGATTTAATTCAGTGATTAAATTAATTATTTAAAAGTGCAGGGACTGGTTTGTATTTATTCAATAGTTGAATTACTGAAAAACCAGAAGCCAGGGGCTAGATTTGGCGCCACCTTGGAGGCTTCTTCCAAGGGTGGCGAAAACCCTAATTAGGGTTTAGAAAGTCTGGTCCAAGTGGTCAACAGGCTTGCCCACTAAGGAGGCTCCTTAGGGTTTCAGGTGTAACCCTAGAGGCTATAAAAGGAGACTCCTGGCACTCCATTTTCTGCGCCAATTTGAACAAGAGAACTCTGCTGAACTGTCTTCTCCATTGCTTTGGGTGTGACTTGCATTTGAGGCAGGACACTTGTGCTGCTAGCTTCAAGAACAAGATCAAAAGGTTGGTTATTCTTCATTTGATCTTTAGAAATAATTGTTGGCCTTTAGTTTTAGTTTATTATCTTCATAGAAGAAAACATAGATCTTTCTAGGGTTGCATGTGAACCATAAGAGATTATTTGTTCATTGTTTGCTAGAAAACCCTTCAGTGAGTTCATTACCTAATAACACATGCACTAATATATATTGTATTTTGAACATTTCTTTATTTAAATTACTACGTCTTTACTCTATGTGAAATACTATATGTAATACATGATGCATTCATGAAATGAGTTTTTAGAAAACTAGGGGAGGGGTACATTTATTATTTGAGACACGTTTTTACTATGACTATGTGCATCCACTTTAGGATGGGTTGTGACTTGTGTGACACTCATGGGTACCCGAACTTTAGATTTTCAATGATGTTGTGATGTTATATACGACCTCACTTGCATGAGAAATTTCAACCCTCGTGTGGTACTTGTGGGATGACTCACTTATAACTAATTAAATTTACATTGGGAGCAGTTTTTAATGCTATTTGCTAACTTTACACAAGCCCCGTAGAATATTAGTGTTCAATATGTTATATGCTAACTATATACATGCTCCATTTTAGGCATCATTTGAGAGATATTTGAACTATGAAATGACTTTGGGATTTAGGAATAAAAGCCTACATGCATTTTAATCTATTGAAAGTTTTGATTTGAGAATGTTTGAGCAATGCAAGTACTTTGAAATGTTTCCCCCCAATTATTGAAATGTTACTAACCTTTCAGTTTTGAAAATATTTTTAGGGGTTTTCTATTGTGTATGGAACATGAAAGTTCCATACACATTAAAATATCTAACCCTAGTTATGCTTTTTAGGCTTCCTAAGTCGAACCTTTTTATTTTGACATGTGTTTAAGTTATATTTCCCTTGTTTATTGATTGTGCTGTTACACATGCGTATCATTGACACTATAAATGTTTTAAATGTTAAGGACTTAACCATTTGAGACATTTATTTGTAAATTGTCTTCTTAAATGGTTATCCTGTTATAAAATACTTTAAAGTTTCATTTTCAAATGACTATTTCAAATAGTCACTAGGCAAGGTGTTTCACCAGCTACCACCAGTCACTCCCCACAACCCATACTCTCACTGCCCCTTCCCACAATCCTTTCTCCTTCCTATTGCCCCTTATTTGAAAACTCTAAAACTATAAAACGTGTGAAATTTGATGACACACACAAACCCTAAAACATTAGGTCCTCCATTATAACACCTCATATCGTGTCCTCCAAAACCCTATAAGGTTCCGCATCTGATTTTGAAATTGATGAAAGGTCGAGGTTTATCTATATTTATAATAATAGAATAAAAATGAATTTTGACACTAGCAAAATAGGGCGTACCATGACATGTTACTATTTTATAACTGTCACTACCGACTACGAACCACTTTTATCTTTTCATAGAAATGAAAATTGAAACATGAGCTAAAGAAAAACATTAATGAGAATCTAAAATAGAAAATTCATATAGTTGTTTAAGTAAAGACACAATTAACCTTAAACAACCATGTTTCTGTTGGATCTATATGCTCAAGAATCAATTTAGAATGATGTTTACCAATAACATATGATCATATAGGGTCACACCTTAAGCAAGTTGGCACATATTGAATATTTATTATTAATATGATTATTAACAAATAATCAACTCTTGTATTTAATTAGGAGATAATTATTATTTTTATGAAAATAATAAATCAAGAGAGTGTAAACTAGTTAGTATATCATATGGTATGATATAATAAGTCATGTACAAAGTTTTGGACACTTTGGTTTTCATTGAACTTTCTAGTTACATAAGTGCATTTGGTTAGTGTAACCAAAGTCACTCATACACTCTTCCTTGGTGAGTGGAAAGTTGCTTGTCAACCTTCCTCTTACACACCATACATTCTTACATACACTCCACCTTTGCATTAATTCAAAGCATGAGTCCTTGGTATTTCATGAGACTATATAAGAGAGTGTTTGCAAGAGTTATAGGTTAGGCATTTTCTTCTTCCTCTTGAAATTGTCCATATGCTATCCTCCCCTATCTTGCTTTGGTTTTTTAGGCTAGTTGTAAGTTTGGTGGTTCTAAGTGCTTCTCCTTCAGTGCTTAATTGTGTTAAGCACTTAAAGGCTTAAGATATCACTAATACAAAAGGGAACTAGCATTCCTAGTGCCTCAATCTTGTTGATGGATACATTATAGATGAACTCTACTTTGAGTTCACTTGCCATCTTTATCAACTCCCCAAAACCAAGTGGGATCAAAGTCTTCAAAGGTTGATTTCTTTTCATTGTATGGTTGTCAAATAATTTTTCTAATTTATGTAATTGGATCCTCTTGATGATTTTGTTAAAATAATCTTAAAATAATTGTTATTTTAAAACCGTTTCCGTTTACCGCTTAAAATTGTTTTGTGCAAAATAATTGTTTTAGTTTATCAAAACCCGTCAGTTTCTTATTTTTACCTTAGCCCATTTTGACTTGTTATCATAGGTATTGTTCCATATATTCTGTTACTTTTGTAAAACACATATTATAAGGGTTACATGAAAAATACTTTTACCAATTTAAAGACAATACAAATACTTAAGTTTAAACATTTAATATAACGTATCATCAATTTCATTGAAATTTAACTATTTAATATATATCTTGTAGAAAAATCAATAAATTTGTTCTTTAAAAATGTGTGACATGTCTCTTGCATTTCTTTCGTTTGCCATAAAATAATAAAAAGGGTGAGTAAGCTTTTTGAGGAAACATTTGTAAACCTCTTTTGGATTTTTGCAATTAAAGAAAAGCAAGATCCCACCGAATTGTAAACCCTCCCGTAACTCTTGGCTTTTGCATCGCTTAATGATACGGAGTCGTACCCATTCGAAACGAAACCTCCGGTAGAGAAGAGAAACCAGTCAGCGTCGGAAATGGCGGATCAAAGTAGCAATTCTTCAGTCAGGGAAGGAATGGTGACCTATTGTTACCTCCTTCTTTACATAGCCCTCTCTAGCGGCCAGATCTTCTTCAACAAGGTCATTTTCTGCTGCACAATTACTTCGTTATGTTTCCGTTAACAATCCCTTTCATTGCATTTCATAAGATCTGTAACATTTGCTAGTGTGAATGTCTATGATTTGGTCATGAAACGTTTGACGAGTTAAGTATGTGGTCATTATTTATTGTTTGGAAGGATTTCCAGAGCAAAATGTATGATCCTGTATCGCTAATTTTATGTTTCTGAATACATTTTTGGTTGTAAAGGCAAAAGCAAAAAGGTTACTACCAAATTCCTCCGGATTCAACCTGTTAGGAGTAACAATTTTTTGTGTTTTGAATCATACTTTACTGACTTTCTCTTATGTATCTCTTCACTCATTCTTAGTCTCTAACGATTAAGACTTATGTTAGCTACATGATACAACTTCCATCCTAATTGAATGAATGAGCCTTCCTAGATGCAATTCGTATAAGAAAATCTCGTTTGTTTCCTGTACCTGCAATCTGAATTCTCGAAATAAATCTGAACCGTATCAACAATTTGGTTTGTTTAACTACAACAATGCAGTGGGTGTTGTCATCAAAGGAGATAAATTTTCCATATCCACTTGGCTTGACACTTCTTCATATGGTGTTTTCCTCTGTACTTTGCTTTGTACTCACCAAAGTACTCAAGGTACTAAAAACACTTGTATCTTCTCCAAAACTTCAACATCCATGTTTTTAAATATATATAACAAAAACTTGCATTTGTTCACAGATTCTAAAAGTTGAGGAAGGAATGACTCTTGAAATGTAAGCTTCAACCATGTTTTACTTTTTACCATTTTTAGTATGTTATCAACTAAAAAGGTCATACCATGTTTCTTTTTTCCTTATTATTTACTTTTTTTTACAGATACACTACATCAGTCATTCCAATTGGTGCAATGTTTGCAATGACTCTTTGGCTTGGAAACACTGCATACCTTTATATATCCGTTGCATTTGCTCAAATGCTAAAAGCAGTCAGTAAGTATATGTATAATTGTATATCATATCCCAATCTCTCATACGTTCAAAAGACGTAAATACCCTTGTGTAACAAATGATAACACAACTATGCAGTGCCAGTAGCTGTTTTCATTCTAGGGGTAGCTGCAGGACTAGAAGCAATGAGTACCAGAATGCTTCTGATAATGTGTGTGATAAGTTTTGGTGTTTTAGTAGCTTCTTATGGTGAAATCAACATTAATTGGATTGGTGTTGT
>CM042012.1:129332239-129459739 GCA_023525715.1 Cichorium intybus | reverse complement strand
AACCTATTGGGATGATCAGGAGAACCTAATTGCATATGCTATTTATGAACTGGAGTGTGTGGTTATGGTAATAATTGTAGATTTGATCGTCCAAATTACAATGGCTAAGTAAGCAAATAATTGTATTTGTGTCTATAAACTATTCCTATAATAGCTTATTTTTAATATTTCTTTGCACAAGATATATATATACAAACATATATGAAATAACTTGCTTAGATGTTCATAAATAACACCTTTTAGGATACTTCCCACAAAAATGGTGTAATACTTGGTTATAACCATTTTGGTAGAAAAGTCATATTTCCGGTCACAAAAACATAGTTTTTACTAGTTTTCATTTTTGTGACTTTTCTTTAGAAGATCTAACATGTTTATACTCATTATTTTCGTAGATTTGTGTTTTTATTTAAACATATCACATAATAATGTTCATATCACTTGTATCTAACATTATTTCATGTAGAAAACCTTTTTACACAAAACTAGTTAAAAAACTTGTGTAAATAGTCGTTTTTATTTTGTTATCTTGTATTCTCCCCCTAAAAACTTGAATAAAGATGAAAAAGAGGGGTATGAACTCACCTTTGAAGCAAATCTTTGAGTTTTGAAGAAGAAGAATCAAAGTTTGGCAACTTGGAAGTGGCTTGATCTTCAAGAGAATCAAGATCTTGCTTAAAACTCCTTTGAAAGGCTTGGAAACACTTGCAAAAGCTTGGAAATTCTTGAAGATTTTTGAGAGGATATGAGAAGTGAGTTTGATGATGAAGTGAGGGTGGAGAATGGTCTTGCTTGGTCGAATTTATGGTGGTGGAATGGAGGTGGGATGATCTTGGTCTTGGAAATGGCAAGATTCATACAAATCTACTTTTTAGATTTTTGTACAATTTTAATATAAAGAATGAGATATGTCCCCTTATGAAGAGATGTAAGGGTGTTATAAGGTGGCTCATGGTTGATCAAGAGAGAGGGGGGGGGGGGGGGGGGTTCTAGCCTCTTATAATATAAACATGTGTTTATATAAATATGATGTTTTTATAAAACGCGGTAAAACGTTTTGCGTATTTTTATAAGTTTTCGGAGATTTAGTTACTAATAAATATATAAATCATTATTATGCATAAAAATATTAGTAAACATTTATTTAAATCGATTCGTAATTCGTATTGTGAAGATATACGCGTTTAAGCGCGGTATTCTTCCGAATACGCGATATTTAGCATTTTACCGGAAAATAAATTTGGCTATGAAATTAAATAATAGACAATATTACGCTTCATAATATGTGTTCCATTATTCCAATTTTGATGTTTAAGGAACCATGTTTTGTATTTTAGTATCCAAACCCTGTGTACGTTTATCGTTCCCAGTGTTTAACTGTTGTAACTTTCTCATACGAACTCCGTTTTCGACGTTCTATATGTCTACAGATTCGTGTTCATGAATACATCGTTTTATGAATATTATTAATACCAAAATAATATTTGTATGATTATCTAATTTTTTACGCTACTGTAGTTTATTATCCGTATTTACAACGTTTACCCGATAATTGATTTGAATTAGCGTACGTAGTATTATAATATCTAATAATACATCGTAAAGGTTATGGAAAATTACATTTAAACATATTGATCTAACATACGCTTCGGTTGACTTATGTTGACTTTTGTTGACCAAATTGTTAGTTGTCACATAGCCTATTTCTAGCATATAACACATCATCATCATAACATTAACACATAAAGTCATGGATATTTTGGGAATTAACCACTTACTTGAGCTCCGGCCGACTGTACGTATCGCATCTCATCCTTTTCAAAACCCATTTATCCGTTTAAAACTTAAGTCAGGCATTCATACCATGTTTCGAACTCCCAAGCAACAATCAAACAAGAACATGCAAGGGAATCCTCCACATGTTACTCTACCTAACTCATTAAAATTTATTTAGAAACAGTTTTTTCTTTAAAAAATCGTTTTAGAAAATCTTCAAATCCCCTGTTTGAGTTTGGAATCTTAGTCATGTTTATCCAAATCCTTGGATTCACATTCCTGTTCATCAAATCCCTCAAACCAAGGCTCTGATACCAACTTGTAACGTCCCAAATCCAGTAGTAAAATTTTCTTTTTGAAAACGGATCAAATACACAAAACGGATTAGCTATTAAAACCATCCAAATTAAAACATGATATTTAAAACATTTAATCATATTTAACAAAACTTTTACAAATATTATCTAGCGGAAGACTTGATTATAAAAACCTCAGATGCGGTACAGTCGCGCCGTGCTCCAAGCTCAAGTCAACAAATACCTGAAAAACAGTAAGGGTGAAAGAGTAAGCACAAAGCTTAGTGAGTTCCCCAAAATACCACACGATCTATCACATAAACAAAATCACAAAAAGGTCATCGAGCTCGCCCCGATCCGCCTCGGTTAAGGACTCACGAGATTGCTCCGTTCCGTCCGTCACCGAATCAACTCATTCTTTGACTCATGGGCACGCCCCGATCTTGTCGGTAAACACGTAAGGCACATACATCATATTATTACACAAAGTAATAAAGCTACCTACGCATGCAACATCACCCATAGTATAGTGAGAAGACTCACCTGATCCGCAAGACCAAACAGCACTCCTCGCGCGTGTCTACGGATCCGACAACACGAACGTCCTAACAAGATAAACTCTACTCAGAACTTCCTAAACCCCAAACAGGATAATCCTATAAGACCGGTGTCCAAAACCCTCAAGTTTGACCAAAAGTCAAACTGGGCAAAAAGCCAACGGTCAAAGGTCAAAGTCAACAAAAGTCAACGGACACAGTTAGCGCCACTAACTACCCAAGTTAGCGTCGCTAACTATGAACAGGTCCAAAAATCCATTAAGCTCTTAATCCATTCAGCCAAAGTCTTAATCATTCTAGGGACTTTCCAAACAGTCCAAAATCCATAAAGATCCTAACTTTATCCTCCCAAACAACACCATACAAGACCAAGCACAAGATTCTAGTCCAAAGTGATCCAAAACTTAACCAAAATCATCATAGAGAGTTTGGCTTACTCTCTAACCCATCCAAAGGTTCTAAATCAGATGTTTAAGGCATAACGTTTCTAAATTTATCCTTCTAAACCATGGACAAACATTACAAGGGACCATTTCACTAATTTACTTCATAAGAACCCATTTAAATCACAAGAATAAGCTCAAAAACATAGAAAGTTGAGAACTTTACTCACAATGGTCCAAAAAAATTATAGATCCTTAAAGCTCTTCGCAAGAAAAACAACTTGTAGCATCAACACCTTCCTCCTAGGATCATCCAAGCTCCAAAAATGCTTCTAAAGATCCCAAAATGTCAAAAACCCAACCAAAATGACTTGAGAGAGAAAAAAGGTGACTTGGAGGCTGTAGAATGACCAAAAACGGCTGTCCTAGGGTTTCCTCATCTTTAAATATGGCCCGACATGAAAAATATAGTGTTGTAGCCCAAACAGGAACATTAGCGTCGCTAACCCTAAGGTTAGCGTCGCTAACCTCGAACGTGCAAACCCACAAAGACTGCTGCAACCACGACACGAAATGAATGGCCCAGACCAACATTAGCGTCACTAATGTTCACATTAGCGGCACTAATGTGCCTCCTTTCATTTTTTCCTTCGTTTTGCTTCCGATTAATCTGTGAACTTGACTCTTTAAAACTCGCAACTTTAATTCTCGGGATTAGGGTCTTACAATTATGTGAAATTTTTTTCTTTATTAACCCTTGAGATATTCATGGAGAGCATAAACTGATAGTCTTCGTGTAGGAGAAGGTATAATATGCAGCGTGAAGGATTAGTCCTTTTTTTTTTCTGAAAAGAGAGTTACTATTAGACTTTGAGTTGAAAGCTAGCATTTAACATTAGTAGCGAGTAATATTGTTGTTAACTTTCTTAGGATTTATTGGTAGCTACATATAAGGATAGGCCAATGTGTTAATTATATAATGTTGGCGTTGTATTTGTTCCTTAACTCAAATTCAATATGAATAGACAATAATCGATTTACTTTACTGGTCAAACTGTACCTTCACGGGTTTGTGATTGGTTGTTAGCATAAATAACCACATAATAACCTTATGGCAAACATGAAGTAGCACACACAGTTCACATGGTTGACAGATTGGTCTTGATTCGTAAGGTTATGTACAGTTACATTTTTCATAATCTTTACTTTATTTTATTCCAATATGCATTGTTTTTTAAACTATATGACGATTTCATCTATATTTGGTGTTCCACTTATTCTAACTGACAATTATATGCATTTGTTTGATGGACCATATCGATACTCCTATGAAAGAAACATGTTACGTTTACTGCACTCTATGTGTTCGATCAAACGCCTCATAGAACTTCAAGGACGAAAATTCAAACTGGTTGAAAGTTTTTGCACTCTATGTGGTTGATCAAATGCCTCATACAACTTCATTGACAAAAATTCAAATCGGTTATAAAGGCGAGTTGCACTCTATGTGGTTTAAAAGTCTTTGAAAGTGTATCCTTAGAATCGTGACACTTTAAAGGCGAGTTGCAAGTAATATAAGCAAATTTGCTTTTTAAATTGCATGCTTTATTACGTTTTTTAATTTACTGGTTACTCAATTTGTATTTATTTTATGACAGTATAATATAATAAAAATATAATGCTATAATCGGGTATGTTTTTCAAATTATAATGTGTTTATTTTGCTACAATATGAATAACTTTGTATTTAGATGCTTTTATTTAACATTTTATTTATATTATCATGTGTAATACATAGGTCTTACAACTAGTATATATATATATATATATATATATATATATATATATATATATATATATATATATATATATATATATATATATATATATATATATATATATATATATATATATATATATATATATATATATATATATATAACTAGGTTATATTGCGAACAACAGTTATTGTAAGATCGTGCGGACAATGTTATTCTGTGAAAAATGACGATTATAATACGTTTCTTTTGGTAATAATAATATTAAAAAAGCATATTCTTATAGAATTATTGTTATTATAACTCATTTTCAAACTTTATCATTCATTCTTGTATTTCACACATTCTCATTCACTAATTCCTATTTTGACAGACATACGATTATTCTTACAGAATGATAATCATAAAAACTTCATATAACCCGTATAGAAGATTTAATGAAAATAATTCTGTGAGAATATGTTTGTTTCGTGTTCACATCACCAAAATAAACATATTCTATTTGTCATTTCTCATAAAATAACATTATCCGCACGGTCTCACAATAACTGTTGTTCGTAATATAACTTATATATATATATATATATATATATATATATATATATATATATACACACACACACACACACACACACACACACACACACACACACACACACACACACACACACACACACACACACACCAAAAAAACATATTCTATTTGTCATTTCTCATAAAATAACATTATCCGTACGGTCTCACAATAACTGTTGTCCGCAATATAGTAAACAAATTATAGTACTTCAACAGAAATGTTGAAACACTTCTTGTATACAACATTAGAAGTTTTATTGGTTAGGCTACCATCCTTATCTAAATTTCATAACTTTAATCATTCTCTACTATTTACTTTGGATAAAGCAACATATAATTGGCCATCTGTGAAAAACTGGTTCTCTCATAAACAAATCAACATTTGATGATGATTGCCATTGACTTTCGTTTATGGTCATAGCAAAACAAACAACAAGTAAAAACTGTTTTCTTTTGAATTTGAAAGGAATCATTTTGTCTGAAGGTAACAATGATATTCATGAGATAAAAGTCTGTTGTCCGATATTATTTCCAGTTATGACCACTACCAAATGATATGACCTCAAGTCTTGTTTCATTACACAAGCCATTTTTCTAGTCAATGAATCTTAGAAGCATAACCGGAATACCAACTTCTAAAAGTAAATTATAATTCGAGAATCCCACTATAACAGTACCATCTTTATATTTGATAGAGAACTTTAAAAAGCAATCAAAGAAATATATTTTATATTGATATTAGGAAAAATAAAATTTTCAATTTTTCAAATAGCTTTAAACAATAACGGTTGATTTGTAATCCTACAATGATTTGTTTTGATTTTTTACAATTTATATATGTTCTAACAAGATCATCAAAGGAGGCATGGGAAATGTTGTGTAAAATGTACAGGGTGAAGATCGTGTAAAGGCTATACGATTACAAACTCTAAGATGCGAGTTTGATAATCTAATGATGAGAGATTCATAATTGATTGAGGAATTCTATAACTGTGTGCGTTTCAATGAATCAGATGCGTTCTAAACAAAGAAGCCATTGAAGATAAAAGAATCATTGAAAAGATTTTTAGGAGCCTTATATATATGTTGTTGTTATATATAGAACTGTGGAAGGTTTGTGAAATCACAGATTGAATTAATTAAGAATCATGTAGACATTGTCCGAATTTGATATTTCGACACTAATGCCCGAGTTGCACGAAATTCAAATTATATATATAATTCTTGAAGAACAAACTTGAATTCAGGCACAATAACAAGTTCACAATTTTGGATGGTTAGATCAAATTTGTGTTCTAACTGTATCCCAATTATGAACGTTATGTTGATCCTTTTGAAACAGAACCCTGTATCCAAGAAATTAGGAACAATTAATAGGAACGGTTAAGGGCTGATTATTAGCGTCAGCGCCAGCTTGAGTCCATCGGCATCAGCACGTGCCGATGTTGATACTTGTATCATAAAACTATTGGTTGAAGGTTAATAAAATTAACTAAGAAAGTTGTTTGTATACATTTCTCTATGTTGTAAAGAAAACCCATTGCGGTCCCTATTCTTCTTCATCTTTATAAATCTCTCATGAAAGTATTTTGTCAATTGTTGTTCTTGTATCCCTTTTTGATCTAACAGTACTCTGTGCTCCAGCAAAGTCGTGCTGGTAACTTTAATTCTCCTGGAAGGTTTTCATGAGAGCTCTGGATTTGGGGCTTTGGTGACATAGGTTTCACAAAGAGAAGTCAACAGAAGCATTGACGTTACTGGGGAGAACTCCTGCAATGGACACACGAACTGCAAAGAAAGCGGGCAATAGGAACAGGACTGGAACAGGTGAGATACAAGGTGAGACACAAGGTCAGCTTTGCAGCAAAAAAAAAACGAATGCAGGCTGGTGTCTAGAGCCCCGGCGCCGGCCAGGGTTCTGGCGGGATCACTACAAGGTTCGGGGTTATTATCGGCGACATTTGTCGCCGCTAAAGACCGCCAAAGTCGCCGCTAATACCTTTACCGGCGACAAATCGCCGCTAATGCGTCACCGCAAATAGTTTGCCGCTAATGCTTATAAATCGCCGCTGAAGGTCGACATCGCCGCTAAAGATGTCGCTGCTAATGGTTGAATCAGTTTCCGGTGATGACGTGTCACCGGAGAGGGCGTCGCCGCTAATGGTGAGAAGGTGTCGCCGCTAAACGTTTTTTTAATTATTTTTTTAATATTTTAAAATTATTATTATTATTATTATTATTATTATTATTATTATTATATTTTTTAGAATTATTAATATTTTTAATATAAAACTAAAATTGTAATAAATGAAGCAACATACGAGATAAACGATTCAAAACAAATACTAATATTTAAAACATAATCTTCGTTACACAAATTAAAATAGTCACGCAACAAAAATAAGTAACTACTCTAAGTCGTCGTCTTGATCGTCTTCGTCACCTTGGGTATCCCCGCAACCCTTGCTCGTTCCACCACCGTGCTCTGCCGAGTACGTACGTAAAAATTCTGCCAACACATCTCTATGTCTTGGATCCTCAAGCATCTGTGCAAGCGCATCCTTCAAAAAAATAAAAATGTATATTATTAGTTAAAAACAAATTAAGTATTTAACAGTGAAGTAGTTAACAATTAATATTTACCTTTGTAGGTGCTTCTTGGGAAGATTGACCTACATCAAAATGAGGCGGTATTGTCGCAGTCACATGAGGTTTACGACCAATCCCTTTGTAATGTCCACGGCGAGAACCCAACACCTTTTCAAATACCCCAACTTCCTTCAAGGGTTCCGGGGAGGGATCATTTAATAACTCAAAATCACGTTCCAACTCAAGCTGCATTTTACATAAATAAATAAAAAGTTAGCATTTTACATATATTAAATATAAGAATGATGTTGAACTAATTTTTTTGTATAAACACTTACATATTGTTGATAAGCCAGGTCACTGTCCCATGTCCCATCTTTGCGGGTGTGAGCCTTCTTGAATTGTTCAATTCTCTTTCTACCCTGTTTAACAATAAAAAATTAGATTTGAAACAAAGCATTATCGATTTGAAACAAGCGGTAATATATATACTAAGCATTACCGATTTGAAACAAGCGCTACTATATGTGCTTGTCCCCCTACGGTTGGTGTATTGTTGTTTTTGACGGGTTCCTTTGTTAGCATTAGAACGTTTTTGATATTCTGGTGTGCAGAATAAGTCTATAGCTTTGTTCCAATTTTGAAAAGGCATACCCTCGAGGGGGTGAGTTCTAGCCCTGTCTATATCATTATATCCTCCTGCCTCATCAAAAGCAGTTTTTGCATCACTTTTTCGGTCCCTATACCGCTTCATCAGCACCGCATCAATACCACCCGTCAACTGCATATGCTCGCAATAATGCTCAATCGCATCAAAATTGAATTGCCTCTACAAATTGAAAATAACTTAGTCAAGTAAAAATAAATAAATAAATAACATACAAAAATAAAAGTTAAATAAATAATTTACCTTGAGATGATGTATTAATGCATCCTTTCGGCTTGGGTAACACTTTTCCAATCTTTTCGATTAAAGGGCATGTTATGCCACATGTATATCCCCACCTCACGAACAAAGAGGTCATACGGTCTACCAACCGGGGTATACATAGTCGCTCTATCAAACTCCAATGTCAATCGTCGCCTTGTCTTATCGCGTTGTCGTTGCAGTTCAAGGTTTTTTGCTTTGCCTCTCGTTTTTCTTCTCGCCGGTACACCTGCAATATAAATTTAAAAATATTAGTAACGATTGTTATAATAAATGAATAAATACAATAAATTAAAAAATTATAATAACACTTACCATCCATCTCATGTAGACCCGTGCCTCTCCAAGGCGGAATTGGTGGATCCCCAGCCGCATCTCCACCATGGCCCATCACATCGGCTATGATATAAAGTAGCACCATCCAAAACGATGTCATCTCCTGACACATAAATAAATTACAATTGTTTTAATGATCTTCCTCACCCTCGGATATAAGCAGACTCCTCTGTATCATAATCAGTATCAGCATCATCAATCTCGCAATCAATCACTCTATTGACGGTAACCGTTGGCGGATCAACTTCAGTATCAGAGTCGCTACCGGTATCATAATTAGGAATGTTTTGAAAGTATTGACTTAAATCGATTACAATACCACAATTAGATGAAGAGGGGTTATGAACGACGTCGGCATTTTCGGCTAAGACGATGTCAGCGTTTGGGACGCCGTTGTGAACATCCCAAATTTTTCGATGGTTGACCTCCTCGACGACCCACCAAGGATGATTGTTTTGGTTTCTTCGAGAAGGTTCTCGGATAAAAAACACTTGTTTGGCTTGGGATGCAAATATGAGTTGTTCGTTTTTGTATATTTCACGTTCTGTGTTGATACTGGTGATATTATTTTCTGTTCGAGTATCAAACCACTTGCAGCGAAATAGTATCAAACCACTTGCAGCGAAATAGTACCGGCGACAAGAGACGCGTGTTCTCTATGTTGCCGGTAATACCGGCTGTCGCCGCTAATGGCGTCGCCGGTATTACCAGTGTTTCTTGTAGTGGATTCTGATATCATGTGATAAATCAGATTTGTGGAATGTATTTCTTTCATTTTGATAGTATGTACAAGGGATTACCTAAATAGGAACTAGATGAAAGGGTACATCAAGAACTAATAAAACCCTATTCTACTTATATCTTTAACACCTGCTTTGACTAGATTGACACATTTATTGGTTTGGGGAAACATCATATTATGATACATAATTAAGACAAGATAACACATGCATCTTCTTCTCACTGCCTCCAATGCAACTTAAATTGGTCATTCATGACAAAGAGATTGGAAATCTTTCTTCATCCTCAAATTTGTTCTAATCATTTTTTTCACTTTTCTAAATCTTTTAAGAAACCACTTGTAACAACCTCTTGTTAGATGGTCTCCAAAAAGCAGCCCTATCACTAGCCCACTTCCAACTCCTGTAAGTATAAAAACCAAATCAACTCTACTTGGGAAGTCAGACGCATTAGCTTCAACCGATGAAACTGTTGGAGGCTTTGACACTTCTGGATCCCTGCATTTCTTAGATAATGGGTCCCCACACAATGCCAAATTTCCCATGTAAGACATGTTCTGAAAGGTACTGAATTGTTCACCTTGTGGTATGGAGCCAGTGAGTTTGTTTTCAGAGACATTTAAGAATGCAAGGAAATTCAGCTGTACCAACTCTTGAGGAATCTTTCCGGAGAGTTTGTTGCTAGAAAGATCCAACGACTCGAGATATTTCAGGTTCCCTATGGATGAGGGGATAACGCCAGAAAGCTCATTATTGGAAAGGTTGAGCATCTGAAGACTACTAAGGTGTTGAATGGCTTCTGGAATCTTCCCCCCGAACTTGTTGCTTGAGAGATCAACTGCTATAAAGATGTTTAAAATCTTCTCGTACTCCGTCTTTACACCTTTGTTAGTCATATTCATCGAATATGAATAATTTCCTAACCAGAAGTACGTTGCCCCAAAAAAATCAACATTTGCTTGCATATAAGCAGCATTTGGTTCTGTCTCCTTCATTGCTGACCATTCTTGGAAGTACCGATGTGGCAAATCACCAAAAAATGAATTGAATGAGATGTCGATGATGCGTAATTTTGGGAATGTGGAGTTGGTTTTACTTGGAAACCCTAAAGCACCATGAAATTTATTGAACCTGAGGATGAGAACCTGTAAATCTGAAAGTGCTCCCAACCAGAAGGGAAACGTGTCCTCCAAACGGTTATTTCCAAGATCAAGGATTTGGAGTGAGGCACAGTTTTGCAATGATATTGGTAGCTGGCCGTGCAATTGATTTTCACTTAAATTGATCATTCGAAGCTTGCTTCCATTGTTAAATGCACTGGGAATGGTTCCTTGTAAAGTGTTGCCTCTAAGATTCAGCACTAACAAAGAAGTGACTAATTTTCCCAAGCATTGAGGAATTGAGCCACTAATGTTGTTAAACGACAAATCAAGCAACTGGAGAGCTTCCAAATTACATATGGATGGTGGAATTTTTCCAGAGAGCTTATTGTTTGATACCAAAAAGTTCATGGTGGTTGATGATGATACTGGAATCAATCCGTGCAGCATATTGTGACTCAAGTCTAATAACCGTAAACCAATCCACGGAAGAACTGGCCAATTCTGCTCAAAATTAGTTAGGGAATTTTTAGAAAGCGAAAGTGTCTGCAGTGTTTCCTTGCTAACATTTCCCATCCATGCGGGTATCAGCCCATCAATAGAATTGTTGTCAAGGCACAGTTCCTGCAGTTGATCTTGAAATCTCAGAAAGTCGGGGAAGACTTTCAAGTTACAGGACTCTAACCTTAAGGTTTCAAACTTTGGTAGGCTGTTACTGGTATGGTTGTCAATGAGCGAAAGTATGATTCTGTTCCCCCTAGAGTGAGAACCTTGAGATTCTTGAGACCAAGGAATATGTCCACCTCCACTGTGCTTCTGATGTTGTTATCATGCAACCTAATTGCTTCAAGATTTTGGAGATTCAGCAATGATCTTGGGATTGGGCCTTCCAGTCGATTTTGTGCAAGGAGTAGTGTTGTTAGTTTGGTCATGGTACATGGAAAAGGCGGAATTGGACCTTCAATTTGATTCGATGACAGTGATAATTCTTCAAGTTGGGTCAAGTTAAAAATTGATGATGGGATCTCACCATACAGGTTGACAAGATCAAGATCCAAATACTCGAGCTTATTTAGCTTGCCAAGCCAATCAGGAAGCTTCCATCTATCAAAATTGTTGACGGAAAGGAATAAATCTTTGAGGTTTGAGAGGCTTTCTAAAGAGGGAATGCGGCCTGTAAGCTCATTATACCCAAGGCGCAGGTCCGTAAGGTGTGTGAGGTTCATCAGTGAGGATGGTATCTGACCAACCATGCTGTTATTGTTGAGATAAAGTTGTCTAAGCTGTGTTTGATTCCCAATAGATGATGGTATCTCACAACTTATATTGTTAAGCCTGAGGTCCAAATACGAGAGTTTTGGAAGCTTACCAAGCCAGTCAGAGAGGTTCCTTCCGTCAAATTCATTGGAGGAAAGCATCAAATAACTGAGTTTTGATAGGCCGACAAAAGAGGGAATACGCCCCCAAAACCTATTATAATCGAGCCTTAGAAATGTAAGTTGTGTCAGGTTGCCTACTGATCCTGGAACAGGCCCTGAGAAATTGCAACCACTTAGATCCAACTCGTTCAAGTGTATGAGGTTCCCAATTGAAGCTGGTACCATGCCATGAAAATTTGTTTCGGAAAGAATCAGATGCTTAAGTTGACTGTTAGCATGAAACTTGGGTAAATAACCAAAAAGATCACTGTTACCATGCACGTCAAGAAGTTGCAGCATTGGCAGGTGAAAAATACCTGGTGGGAATTCACCCCTAAGCCCACAATCTCCCAGAACAAGTGATAATAATGAAGAGGTATTGGTCAAGATAGCAGGTACTTCAGAATCTATGTTGACCCCTGTTGGGTTTATTTTTAGCCCATGAGTAAAGCCCAAAACCCATTAGCCCACATATATATATATATATATTGACTTTTCAGCCTTCTTTTATTATTCTAGTGTGCAGATTTATTATCATCGTGAGCATCACAGAGAGAAAACAGAGAGCAAAGTTTTTTTTTCGGAGTTCTTGATACCCCTGCAGTGTTTCATCATTTCCCGGAGATCCGTCGGTCCGTTTGCCTTGATTTTCGGACAGCGGCTTCCTGACATCCATACCGACATTCTGTCCGGTTGGCTTGTCCAGATCTGTTCCGGAGCATCGGGAATCGCTGCATCTGTTTGCTGCTGGACAGCAGCACTTATTTGGTGATATCTTTCATTTCTCTTTGTTGTTTGATTCCATATACTTGATGTAATTTGTTTCCAAGTATATGATGGTTATTGTATACCTCTAGTTCATCTAGAGAAGACTTTGTATTGCTCAAATATTGGTGGTAGTGGATTTGAAGCGGCTCTAGTAGTCCCGTGGTTTTTACTCTCGTTTTGAGGGGTTTTCCACGCTAAAATTCCGGTGTTATATTCTGGTTGATTGCTTACTGTTTTGGGGCTGATTAGATTGGTTACAAAATTGCATTGGGGCTGTTTTGATTTTATCTAAAATACCTTATTTGTTATCATCCTCAAAGGTTCATTCGAGTCGGGAAAGTTTACTCAAACGAAGATTAATTCCGCAATTATTGTTTACCGTTTGTGGCTGTGTTTTTTCCCATCAGTTTGGTATCAGAGCTATTGGTTCTTGTTATTTGGTTACTTGTTTGAACGATGGAAGATAAGACAAGTAGGATGGTTAATTTGAATGGTTCTAATTATCATATTTGGAAAGGCAAGATGGAAGACCTTCTTTATGTGAAGGATTATTATGCGCCTGTGTTTAGTACGGATAAACCTGAAGATAAAACAGATGCAGAATGGAATATTTTGCACAGGAAAGTTTGTGGGTATATTCGACAAGCAGTTGATGATAATGTTTTGAACCATATCAGCGGGGAGACTCATGCTCGTACTTTGTGGCACAAGCTTGAGCAGTTGTATGCTCGGAAGACCGGGAATAATAAACTGTTCTTGATTAAACAGTTGATAGCTTTGAAGTACCATGATGGAAATCCTATTACAGATCATTTGAATTCTTTTCAAGGAATTATTAATCAGCTTGAAGGAATGGGTATCAAGTTTGAAGATGAGATACATGGCTTATGGCTCCTTGGTACTTTACCGGATTCTTGGGAGACTTTTAGGACATCATTGTCCAACTCTGCACCGGATGGTATTATCTCCATGGAATTGGCTAAAAGCAGTATTTTAAATGAAGAGACGAGAAGAAAGTCACAAGCTTCCTCTTCCAGTTCAGATGTCATGGTTACAGAAAACAGGGGGAGAAGTCAAAGTAGAGGTCCGAGTAACAAAGGAAAGCATCGTAGTAAATCCAAAGGAAAGTTTGCTGATTTTGAGTGCTATCATTGTGGTAGAAAAGGGCACACAATACGATTTTGCAGACAGTTGAAAAAGGAAAACAAGAAGGCTAATTACAACCAACAAAAGAACAACCATAAGAAAGATGAAGGTGGCAATGATGGTGCTGAAGCTAATACTGCTACAGAAGAGTTCTTTATCTGTTGTGATTATGATATGGTTAACCTTGCACATGATGATTCGAGTTGGGTTATTGATAGTGGTGCTACGTGTCATGTGACATCACAAAGGGATTTTTATTCATCTTATACTCCCGGTGACTTTGGGACTGTTAAGATGGGTAATAGTGGGCTATCAAAGATTGTTGGCGTTGGTGATATTTGTTTGAAGTTTGATACTGGGATGGAGTTGGTTTTACACAATGTAAAACATGTTCTAGATATTAGACTTAATTTGATATCCACTGGCTTACTTGATGATGATGGTTACCACAGCAACTTTGGTGATGGAATTTGGAAACTCACTCGTGGTTCTTTGATCGTGGCAAGAGGTAAAAGAACTTCAAAATTGTACATGGCACATCCACAGATCTCTAAAGATAGGGTCAATGCAGTGGTGAATACTGATATGACTAGTTTATGGCATAAGAGACTTGGTCACATGAGTGAAAAGGGTATGTCTCTACTGTTGAAGAAAAATGTGTTGACAGGTATGCATGATGTTCATTTGAAGAAGTGTTCTCACTGTCTGGCGGGTAAGCAAAATAGAGTTTCCTTCAAGAGTCATCCTCCCTCTAGGAAGGAGAATATACTTGATCTGGTACATTCCGATGTATGTGGTCCCATGAAGACTAGATCACTTGGGGGCTGCTTATACTTTGTCACATTCATCGATGATCATTCAAGGAAGGTATGGGTTTATATCTTAAAGTCCAAAGATCAAGTATTTGGTGCGTTCAAGCAGTTTCATGCCTTAGTTGAGAGGCAAACTGGGAAGAAGCTTAAGTGTATTCGAACAGATAATGGAGGTGAATACATTGGTCCTTTTGATACTTATTGTAGAGAGCAAGGTATTCGGCACCAAAAGACTCCTCCAAAGACACCACAGCTAAATGGTTTAGCAGAACGAATGAACAGAACATTGACTGAGCGAGTTACATGTTTGCTCTCACATGCAGGATTACCTAATTCTTTCTGAAGTTTACAAACATAATCTTCTTTGCCCTTAACCTGAAAACCTTCAGGTTGCTCCATATAGATTTCCTTGTCCAAATCACCATGAAGGAATGCTGTCTTGACATCCATCTGCTCAACCTCAAGATCAAGGCTAGCAGCTAAACCAAGAATCACCCGAATAGAACCCATCTTCACGACTGGAGAGAAAATCTCATCAAAATCAATACCCTTTCTTTGACTGAATCCTTTGACCACCAACCTAGCCTTGTACCTAGGTCGTGAGGTATGTTCTTCAATCTTCACTTTGTAGACCCATTTGTTCTTCAAAGCTCTCTTGCCTTTAGGTAACTTTACTAACTCAAATGTATTGTTTTCATGCAAGGAATTCATCTCATCTTGCATAGCTTCAACCCACTCTCTTTTGTGCTCATCTTCCATGGCTTCTGTATAACATTCTGGCTCTCCCCCGTCAGTGACTAAAACATATTCATCAGCAGAATAACGGGTGGAAGGATGACGATCTCTCGCTGACCGCCTAAGTGGGACAAATGGTGGTATATCTGGCACTGGTAGATCTGGATGCAACTCATCATCTAACTCTGATTGCTCTGGGACTTCATTTTCATCAGTACCATGTTGTTCATCATTCTGAACACTATCTTCATTCTGTGGCTCAAGATGTTGAGGAGAGACCGGATCCAAATCAATAAGATTATCAGTAGATTGAGGAACTATCTTTATCTTCTCAATATCTTTCAATGTCTGATCTTCCACAAATACAACATCACGACTTCTTACAAGTTTCTTCAGAACTGGATCATATAACCTGTATCCAAACTCATCTTGGCCATATCCAAGGAATATGCACGGCTTGGTCTTCACATCAAGCTTTGATCTTTCATCTTTGGGAATATGCACAAAAGCCTTGCATCCAAAGACCCGCAAATGATGATACGAAACGTCTTTGTTACTCCAAACCCTGTCAGGGACATCAAAAGACAAAGGAACAGAGGGAGTAAGATTAATAACATGTACCGCCATATTCAAAAGATGATAATAATAAGAGTAAACAATGACTAATAGCCTAATAGGATGAATTTCAGCAACAGATGCTTGAATATTGATACCATGCTTTTTGACAAATTAATGTAGTTAGTTAAAAGATGCAAAACAAATGTAAGCTGACAAAATGTAGTAATAGCGTACAGATCATGAAATTAATTATCTTTTTTACTAAAATAATCAGAAGCATCAAGATTCTTGATTGGAAGATATCTAAAACTTGACAAGGACTTCAATACGTATAAATATGAGTGTGAAAACAGATATGGACACATCGTAAATGCACACCACAGTGACACACGGTTTTTGTATGCATGTAGTAATACCTAGTGTATCCCACATTGGTGCGACAAGATACTATAACTGTCTATATATGTTGTAGTCTTCCATCTCTCGATAAGGGCGGGGCTCTTTTAGAGAGACAATCTTAGACTTCACATATATCTCTTATATGGTATCAGAGTCGGTGTCCTGTGCCCCCAGTCGCTTAACACATCTTTGTGTATCCTCATACGGAATGAAAAACCCTAATTTTGTGATGGTTAAAGGACGGAATAGCGACGCAATGAAGCAACCTTTGCATAAGCATGATGGTGGTTTATGGACATGTTCTCCTTGAACTGGAATAACATAGAGCACTCATTATGATGGCCCAATGACTGACTTGAATATGAAAACTTCGTTGCAAAGGTAGATCAAAGAACATGTAGTACAAGTGTCGGCATAAAGGAATGCAACATTTTTGCCATGATAACACAGATGAACAACGAAAGGAAAAGTTAAGTGTAGTTGGATGGGCATGCAATGTTATTTATATAATCTAATTATGTGATTATTTTCATAAGAGATGGTCAGTTCATTAAATAATAGTTATCTATAGAGACCGCGTTCTATTCTTCTGATGTGATGAAAAATTGTCTTTCCCAGACTCTCTCAGCAAGGATTAAATTTCAAAGAAAAGAACCTTCAGCAGAAAAATGAGGATTAAGTTACACAGAAAAGAACTTTCAGCAAGTCAAAAGATGATAATAAGGCTACACGGAGTGGTGGCCAATGGCCAACGGATGTCCAAGGGGTTTTTATGGGCCGGACTATGGTTGGCAGGCGTTGGCCATTTTGTAGGCAGTGGTGGCCAATGGCCAAAGAGATTAAATAATTTTTGTGGTGTGAGAGAGATAAAATATTATTGAATAAAAAAAAAGGAAAATGGCCGTTGGCATCTCGCCAACGGCTTGGCGATTTCTTTTGGCGAGTATGATGGCGAGGATGGCCGGAGTAGGCATGGCGAGTGGAGGTGGCTCGCCAAGAGGGTTGGCGACGTTTGGCGGCCATTACTCCCTCCAGCCTAATAAGAGTAAACAATGACTAACAGCCTAATAGGATGAATTTCTGCAACAGATGCTTGAATATTGATACCATGCTTTTTGACAAATGTAGTTAGTTAAAAGATGCAAAACAAATGTAAGCTGACAAAATGTAGTAATAAAGTACAGATCATTAAATTAATTATCTTTTTTAATAAAATAATCAGAATCATCAAGATTCTTGATCGGAAGATATCTAAAACTTGACAATGACTTCAATACGTATAAATATGAGTGTGAAAACAGATCTATATGGCCACATCTTAAATGCACACCACAGTTAAGTGTAGTTGGATGGGCAATGTTGTTTATATAATCAAATGTTGTGATTATTTCCATTCGATATGGCCGGTTCTTCAAAGAATAGTTATATATAGAGACCGTGTTCTCTTCTTCTGATGTGATGAAAAATCGTCTTTCTGAGGTTCTCTAAGCAAGGATTAAATTACACAGAAAAGAACTTTCAACAGAGAAATACTAGTTAAATTAAAGATGATAATATTAAGAGTAAACAATGACCAATAGGATGACTTTTGCAACTAATGCTTGAATAATACTATGCTTTTTTGACAAAACTCTGTTGTTAAAAGATGCAAAACAAACGGTAAGCTGACAAAATGTAGTATTAACAAATAAATTAATAAATGATCTTTTTATTACAAGAATCAGAAGCATCAAGAGTCGTGATTCGAAGATACCTAACACTCTACAATGACTTCCATACGTGTAAATATGAGTGTAAAAACGGATATATAGACGCATCTTAAATGCAGACCACAATAACACGTGGTTTTTGTATGCATGTACTATATTAACTGATGTTACCAATATTGGTCATCAGAGCAATTAGAAAATCTATTCAAATGTAAAAGAGAATCGTTTAACGTATCTAGAGCATACCATTTCCGCTAAAAAGGACTCTTCTGGACTGGAAGGCAATGACCATTTTTTAATCAAAAAGCTGTCAATTTGAGGTTTAATCATCACCGTGATTACATACCCTATGACAAAATACTACAAAAAGTATCAAATATTGTTGCATACAACCCTGGTCAAATGTAGCCCATAGATCAATCAATTTATATGCCCACGCTGCAGTGCCCCAATGAACATCTTTTTGAACCCCACTCTCATCATGCCACAGTGTGATTCTCCTGGTGTTAATGAGTTCGTTCACAGAACATACATGGACATTGTTGATGTGGAAAACTGAAAAGGTCACTTGTATACATTTCTAAGGCTGGAGGAGTGGTTAGCATGTTCAGCACATGCTAAACTATGTCACGTCAGCATTCAGCAAGTTTAGCACATGCTGACCAAAAATGGTGGTAGTGGTCAGCGTATGCTGAACTTCATGCTAAACTATATTCACTAGTACAAAATTGCACATTGGTCACACCGAAAAAATGTGACCATATGCGTTTGGTGACAATTTTTTTTCCACTGAAAGTGTTGCCATAGGCTTTGCGATATTAGGTTTCATATGGTCACTTTATAATATTGTGTCCGTATGCCATGAAAAAATGTGACGGTATCATACAAGTGTGACCATTGAGTCGACAAATTTGTTCCAAAATCAATCAATTTTGTCTAATATTGTGGCGTTAAAGCGTAAGCAGACACACAATTTCAATATTGTAGTAACTGTATATAATGAATGGTGACATACAAGTACATTCAATGAAGCGTTATACTAGTAATTGGTCACACAATTAGAAGATTGTTGAGGCTATTGGGTTATGTTTGGTGACAATTATTTACCATGAACATGACCATGTTTACTAAATGGTGACATGTATGTAATTTAAAAAGTAACAATTTGGTAGCATCTAGTCATACAGACAATATATGTAATGTGACCAATAGTAGTTTATAGAGACACACTATTACAATATTGTAGTGACTGTCTATAATGAATGGTGACATACATGTACATTCAATGAAGCGTTATACTAGCAATTTGTCACACAAATAGAAGATTGTTAAGACTATTGGGTATGTTTGCAGTCAATTATTTAGCATGAACATGACCATGTTTACTAAATAGCGACATACATGTAATTTTAAAAGTGACAATTTGTAGCATTTAGTCATACAGTCAATATATGTAATGTGACCAATTGTAGTTTATAGAGACACACTATTTCAATATTGTAGTGATTGTATATAATGAGTGGTGACATACATGTACATTCAATAAAGCGTTATACTAGCAATTTGTCACACAAATAGAAGATTGTTAAGACTATTGGGTATGTTTGCAGTCAATTATTTAGCATGAACATGACCATGTTTACTAAATGGTGACATGTATGTAATTTTAAAAGTGACAATTTGGTAGCATCTAGTCATACAGACAATATATCTAATGTGACCAATACAAGTTTATAGAGACATACAATGTCAATATTGTAGTGACTATATATAAAGAATGGTGACATACAAGTAAATTCTATGAAACGTTATACTAGTAATTTGTCACACAATTAGAGGATTGTTAAGACTATTGGGTATGTTTGGTGACAATTAAGTACGATGAACATGACCATGTTTACTAAATGGTGACATGTATGTAATTTTAAAAGTGACAATTTGGTAGCATCTAGTCATACAGACAATATATCTAATGTGACCAATACAAGTTTATAGAGACATACAATGTCAATATTGTAGTGACTATATATAAAGAATGGTGACATACAAGTAAATTCTATGAAACGTTATACTAGTAATTTGTCACACAATTAGAGGATTGTTAAGACTATTGGGTATGTTTGGTGACAATTAATTACGATGAACATGACCATGTTTACTAAATGGTGACATATATGTAATTTAAAAAGTGACAATTTGGAAGTATCTAGTCATACAGACAATATATTTAATGTGACCAAAACTAGTTTATAGAGACATATATACAATACCACTAAAAGTAACCATAAACCAAAAGGCAAGGATAATAAAAAAGAATATGATATTATAAATAATTCAAATGACATTCTGTACATTAGATACCCAAATAAATTAACTAAACATAAGTGTTTGTAACAACCATTATAATAAATACTTAATTGAAACTAGTCTTTCATGTTGAGGGAACGCATCCTTGTTTTCTTGGCAAGCATCCCATTGGGTATGTAATTCTTGCGCTTCTGTGAGGTTTGAAGTACATTCTCTTTATCTGGTTTGACACCTGATTTGCAAGACTTTTTGACAACATCTTTGGCAACTGGTATATCTTGAGCTGGTGTGTCATCTGTTTTGGCAGCTTCTTTCACAACAGACTTCAAAACAGTTGTCTCTTCAGATGGTTGCACAACGGGTAGATTAACTTTAACTAGAAAAACGTTTGGTTCCTATATCAACAACATTGTAACAAAACGGATTATGTACAGAACTTATTAGAGTATTTTATGAAGGAAATATTATAGTAATATACAAACAAGTTTAGTGAATAAACTAACCTTTGCAGCAGGTTTCACAAGGTCTTTTGGCCATGGGACAAAAGATTTATATGCATCCTCAACTGTTTTCATGTTAGCAGTTTCATACGGTAAATATGAATCCTTTTTGACCATTTCTAAAATCGACACTTTGTAACAGTCTTTTTGCAAAGGCACTCCATGAATTGTTTGTGGTTGTTTTGATAAGTGAATTTCACCACGAGCAACATGTTCCTCTTATCAGGATACGATAGAGAACACTTGATTGGCTGCAATAATTATTGACATGAGTACTAGTAAATAAAAGAAAGAATTGTAGACAAAATGTGTAAAATTTATTACCTCATAAATTGGATTATATTTTGAAATTGCTGGTAATTCAGGATTTGTTGTTGAAGTTTTTGGGGCAGTAACTCTTTTGGTGTTTTTAAGAATTGCCTAAAAAACCAAATTATGTTAGATATGGCAAAGATAATCAAAATAGTACATGATATATGATACATACTGGTGTTGAAGTTGGTGATGGTCTATCAGCAATTGCAGACATAGCGTTATTCTCACTAGGTTGTTTACTTGTCTTTGTAATTGGCTGAAAAAACAGAAGTTCCAAATTATTTAATAAATAATGTTACGGACAAAGTGTATAATGGGATTAAATTGATGATTAATGACATACGGGTGTTAATGGTTCATGTGTTGGTTGTTGAGATCTGTTGATGTCAGCAGTTACTTGAGATTCAGCCACATTGTCAATTGAAACATCCTAGGCAAGATTATGTAAAAGTGATAATTAATATGACAAAAGGAGATTAAAAATACATTGAAAACTGATGTAGTTATGGGAGTTGACTTACAGATGTTTTAGGCAGATCTGGAAGCTTGACTCTTGTGGCAGCAAGATGAGCTAAAACAAACTGCATTTGTTTTGATTGTTCATCAACCTTTGTATACAAAGCCTTGACTTCAGCATCTTTCTTCTCAATTGCAATTTTCCCAACATGCACTGCATTTTTTAGGCTCTTAATTTCCTCCTTAGCAGATCCTTTGTTGCGAGGAACATTATAATATGTAGTGGCAGTCACTCCCGTTCCCACACCCTTTAAAAAGCGACCCTTTTCCGAGCCAAAAACTAAGGTCATCGCATCCGTACCCGGTTCAAGGATTACATTTCCATCTTTTATCTCCTTTTCATGTTCCATCTGAAGACAAAGTTTGTATACATAAAGTAATTATAATATAGATGACAGAAATTAAAATACTATAAGTATCATAAAAAATAGAAAACTTACTAGTTGATCCGCCTTCTCCTTCACGTTATCATCCGGAATTTCGCCTTTTTTATCTTCACGACCTTTACGCCACATTAATGATCTTGGGGGCTCTTCATCTTTTGCAATGACATTGTTTGTAACCTTGGTGAAGAAATAAATTTTATGTTATAAACAATATTTACCAATACTTGTGTACCCTACCATAACATATATGTATAAAAGATGAAGCTTACCAGCTTCTCTCTTAAAGTGGTATATCCCCCTCTTCCCATCCGATGAGTATATTTGGAATTCTTTCGTGCTTCAGTCGTCCTTTGTGACAAATCCTGCAAGTAACAATTTTTGCCATATGATATAATTAACATACTTGGAAAGTAAAGGATAATTAGATGTATAATAAAAGGTATAGGAGTTTAACATTAAAGTTTTCAGATTGTGTGTGATTAACGAAGTTGTCCCAAGCATCTTGTTCCTTTATTAGGGTACGATAATATCTGGGGATTTTTGCTAGCTTCCTAGGATTTTGTAAGTTAGGCTTTATGTAGTTTGCATACAGTTTCCTTCTGAAATTTCGTAGAAGCATACCCATCCTATTCATCACAAAGTTTCTTCGAGTCTCCTCAACATCAAAAAAACGCTACAATGAGTAGTTACATATTGTTAGTGGTGGATATAAATCATTAGGAGGGATAAAAAAGTAGTATATCAAATATAAAGTAAGTAAGATAATTTGTTAACTGTAATCTCTTCCCATAGTTTGTTCCTGACTTCTGGGGTTACATCCTTCCACGAATAGACACTTATTCCCACCTTCTGTCGGACAAGATGTCCCAAGTAGCTAACAAACAATTGCCTATTCCTCCCATATAACCTACCCATTGCATCAAACTTTACATGTTTACTTTCCCCACTAGATCTGCTGTACTCTGTGCGTAGCTTTGGCAATTGTGTCATGCCCCTCTTCCTATCTGGCCTTGGAGGACGTGGGAGTTGGATTTCATTCTCAAAGTCTGTGTTGCTATTGTAGTCAGCACTGCTATCCGATCCAACATCATGGTCTGCATCCATCCCTTCTCCAACTTCAGGGAGAGTGTTGTTGTCTTCTCCACCATTAGAGTCCGTAGTGTATTCTTCTCCACCTTCTTGTTCAGAATGATAAATGAATTCCTCATCATCATGATGAAGTTCATCATCAAAATGATGTGTATCTTCAGGCACTAAGTTGTTGACATCCATTTCGCTTCACTTAACATGCAATTAAAATCATGAAATTCATTAGTAAATGACCAGTATTAAGGTAATTGTAAATAAACATAGAAAATAGCCATTAACATTTCATCAAACAGTTGGAGATCAACATGATCAACGTATGGTAAAAAGTTGTGTTTTCTTCGGTAGCATTTCAACAAACAGTTAGTGTGCAACAAGCCCACTTATTCTTTATGTAAAAAAACATGCAATTTGTGAGAATCGCCAATCATAGCAATAAGAAAGATTCACATTATAAACAAAAGCAATAGTTAATATAAGAAAACATTACACTTACAGCAGATTGAGAGCAGGAATTACCCGATAAAATAAGTATGAAGCTAAATTCGCCAGAAAGAATATAAATTCGATACAATGGTGGAATGAATTGCAGTTTGTTACCCAATATCTCGGAAATAAAAGGATCGATGGCATAAAAATTTCGAGTTTTGGCGGTCACAATGATAAACACTTCCCGCCTTGATTTGGAACAAAAAAACCCTTCCAAAGATGAGACTGGAATCCATGGTAGCCCCGGAAATCAAGGTCATTACTTGAATTTTTGGGGGAGGTTGATCTGCACGATCCATTCATGATCTGCACCTTCCATATACGTATTAGGTATTTAGGTTTAGGCGTAGAAGTTCGAAAGGGCCGGGTAAATTGAATTGTGAGAGGAGGTGATCCGACCTAAATCTGAAATAGGTAAAAATATATAAGTAAAAGTGTCATAATATGAGTATATATACAAGTTAATTAATATAATTCATATTAATTATATAAGAAGAAAATATGTATCATATATTATTAAAAAAATAATTTACTTTCTACTAGACCTGATTTATGTTGCACGGTTGTCTACCAAATATTGTATTTTAATTGAAATCCATTTATTTATATAGGTTAGATGGTCAACCAGGTAGGGTTGTGATGGGTTATGGTCAACCATGAAGGGTCGTGATGGGTTAGGTCAACCATGAAGGGTTGTGATGGGTTATGGTCAACCAGGTAGGGTTGTGATGGGTTATGGTCAACCATGAAGGGTTGTGATGGGTGATGGTCAACCAGGTAGGGTCGTGATGGGTTATGGTCAACCAGGTAGGGTTGTGATGGGTTATGGTCAACCATGAAGGGTCGTGATGGGTTATGGTCAACCATGAAGGGTTGTGATGGGTTATGGTCAACCAGGTAGGGTTGTGATGGGTTATGGTCAACCATGAAGGGTTGTGATGGGTTATGGTCAACCAGGTAGGGTCGTGATGGGTTATGGTCAACCAGGTAGGGTTGTGATGGGTTATGGTCAACCATGAAGGGTTGTGATGGGTTATGGTCAACCATGTAGGGTTGTGATGGGTTATGGTCAACCATGAAGGGTCGTGATGGGTTATGGTCAACCATGAAGGGTTGTGATGGGTTATTGTCAACCAGGTAGGGTTGTGATGGGTTATGGTCAACCATGAAGGGTCGTGATGGGTTATGGTCAACCAGGTAAGGTTGTGATGGGTTATGGTCAACCATGAAGGGTTGTGATGGGTTATGGTCAACCAAGTAGGGTTGTGATGGGTTATGGTCAACCATGAAGGGTCGTGATGGGTTATGGTCAACCATGAAGGGTTGTGATGGGTTATGGTCAACCAGGTAGGGTTGTGATGGGTTATGGTCAACCATGAAGGGTTGTGATGGGTTATGGTCAACCATGAAGGGTTGTGATGGGTTATGATCAACCATGAAGGGTCGTGATGGGTTATGGTCAACCATGAAGGGTTGTGATGGGTTATGGTCAATTGTAGGCCCGAATATGTTAATTTCAGTCCATGTTTGCATATTTTAACATATTTGGTCCCTGGTTTTTTATATATTTTAGTAGATTTGAGTTGCATTTAACATATTTGGTCCATTGTAGGCCCGAATATGTTAATTTCAGTCCATGTTTGCATATTTTAACATACTTGGTCCCTGTTTTTATATATTTTAGTAGATTTGAGTTGCATTTAACATATTTGGTCCATTGTAGGCCCGAATATGTTAATTTCAGTCCATGTTTGCATATTTTAACATATTTGGTCCCTGTTTTTATATCTTTTAGTAGATTTGAGTTGCATTTAACATATTTGGTCCATTGTAGGCCCGAATATGTTAATTTCAGTCCATGTTTGCGTATTTTAACATACTTGGTCCCTGTTTTCATATATTTTAGTAGATTTGAGTTGCATTTAACATATTTGGTCCATTGTAGGCCCGGATATGTTAATTTCAGTCCATGTTTGCATATTTTAACATATATCACATCTTATATTTGTAACAAAATTGGTCCTTAAGGAATTCATACTGATCGTATTCAATACGTATGCATTGTGCCCTGCGGCTGATTGCCTTACCCCATTTTTCTTTAAGAAATTTGTTAATGAAAAAGATCAAACATCGAGAATAACGTTTATATACAATCAAACATCAAATTAACAATAAACATCGACATAAGCATAATATATTAGATACGGAATAGTTATAACACAATATATAGTATCATCAAATCTATACATGATGATACATATACGCAAAAATAAAAAGTACGAAATTAAACATGATCAAACACTAAACAAAATTCTAAGTATGTTATCCTATTTAGTTCTTACTTTTTTCACTTGAAGGAGACTTTCACATTCATTCATCGTTTCAACCAACTCATCTATGAGTTCGGTCAAGATGTCCATGGCTTGGTGGTTTCTTCGTATTAGTTTCTTAAGCATATCTCTCTCAGGGGTTGGGGGAGACGAGGAATTTCCCGGAGTAGATCATATTGATCCTCAACTTCTTGTTCGATTAAATCTCTTGTTTCGTTTGCCCAAACATATTGCTTTCCTATGGTTTCATATTGTTGTTCGATTTCGTCCTTGCTAATTTCAGATATATTGTCTTGTATTTTGGATGAAGACGTGATTCCTTCCTTGCTAACTTCAGATGTTTTGTCTTGTGTTTTTGATGAAGACGAAGCCATGAATGCTGTGTGTCAGAAAGATTTGAATTGTGATACGTGATCGATAATGGTCAAACCGTTTGCCTTATAAAGGTATTTTTGGTTTTCGGTCAGTTTCCAAATAAATATAAAAGTTATTTTTTACTTGGGATAATAACTTCTTAGGTCATGTAGATATAATGATAGTTTACGCGTGTATAATACTGATGGATGACGTTATGGGGCAGTTACTGCAAGACGCCTGATCAGATGGCTAGCCGTATTACTTGTAACCATTATGATGATTTAGCATTTAATTCGCTTTGTAGTTGTATATTGGAATACATACCGTATTTAAGTTATCGAGGAAGTTTATTTGTAGTTATTTTTAAATATTAGTATACTATTCTAATAACTGTTATTATATTCCTAAGTTATATTATAAATACTGGTTTTTCAAAAAGGATAGATACGGCTTTCCAATCAAATATTACAACTTCCATATTATCTCTCTAGAACACTTCTATCCCTAAACCACAATGGATGTTGATATTGCGAGAAAGGTTCGTGTTTACGCAAGAGAGTACGCCGATGAAAAAAGGGACAAGATCCATGAAGCCAGGATCAATATGATGTCTTTACGATCCCATCTAGAAACACGAGTGTTTTTTAGGGACTACATGTTGGAATCTAAAACAAAGAAGTACATTCCCACCAATTACTACGATCAACGTCTTCAAAGCATACACAAAGAAATCGAGGCATGTAAGGGTTTTCATCAGAAGATGGAACAGGTTTGTATGGCTATGAAATTCCAAGTGGAAGCAGTGGAGGATTTACTTAAGGAATAGGTTCGTATGCAATGTTATATAAATATATATATATATATATATATATATATATATATATATATATATATATATATATATATATATATATATATATATATATATATATATATATATATATATCTATGTTTTGATTATGGACCATTTTGTATAAATATTTAATATTATGTCGACTTTGTGAATTTGTGAATCTTTTTGTTATGGGTTTGATGATAACTTTTGAGTGTTTTCTGGGATAAATATGACGAAATTTTTTTTTTATACCAACAAACTTCACCATATTTTCTTCAATACATGACCAACATACGATAACATAAAACATACCAACCTAAACAAATACTTACAACATACCAGATCAGAACAGAAAGTAAATCATAGACAAAAACAACATATCAACATCGATCCTTTCCAAAAGACAACCAGGTTTCCCTACACAAACTGAATCAATTTCTTCATCTCCTCGTACCCTTCAATCTCTGCCTCTAGTGACTCCTGGAGATTGTAAAGCATCTCCAACATAGTTGCAGTCTGCGACTTCCCTTCATCAATCGCCCTTTTCCCATTCACAAAGTTCATATATCGAGGCCTCTCAACCAACTGATCCAACATACCTGTTTTGGCTTCCATGTCTCTTTCTAGTTTCATTTCAACATCGTTGATCATTTTTTTGGTAACTTCGGCTCTACGGATCAGATTGTTGAGCATGAATTGTAGTTCCATTCCCTTCATAGTTTTTCTCTTGTTTTTCTTAGCCGTAATTTCTTGAATATGGATATACATTTGAACCTTCTCATGCCTTTATAAGATGTAGAAATCAGTGGGTAGATAAGATTTCACATTTGTAATTAATAACATTAATTGTTGGTTATGTCTATTGCGAAAGGGTACAATTGCGAAAACCAAAAAACGTTTACTCTTCTACACGAATACAATATAATGATTATGCTATCCCATCAACACTATTGAATGTAGATGCATTACAATTTAATACCGGTTTGCATTTATTTAATTGTTTGTTTCAATACAAAAACCAATAATCAATTTTAACCAGATTCGTATTAATTAAAGGGTAATCGTAAAATGCGACATTTTCCACATATTCCAAATACTACAACATTACATAGTAACCCAAAAAGAAAACCCAAGAACAAATTAAGAACATTTTCATCTTCCAGACTTTAGCTTCCAACCGGTTCATTGCTTTAAGCAAACCTGGGACCACGATAACAGCCCTACGGCACATTGGAGGGTCTGCCCACCCTATGAACCCACATTTCGTTCCTAACCTTGAACAACTCCAAAATTGCCTACCTGGGTTTAGATCAGTCCACGAAGTCACCTTGATTGCTGGACTTCCACATCGACATACTACCATTTCACGTTGATTGAACCGTTTGCGACTTGAGGGTACCGGCGTCCTCCAGTGTGAATCGATCAAACAGTTGCCAATTGAATTGTGTGAAAGTAACGTGCTTATAGGGAAGCCCTACCGAATATTACCCTTTTACCCTCACATGATGGAAAACAATTGTGGACCTAATTTGAAAATATAATATGGTAATAGCTAAAGCTGTAAAAAATTAAACAAAGTTCATAAAAATAATTAAAAAACGGAAGGCGCCATGTAGTAGACTTCAAAAAAAAAATAAGTGAAGGCAGGCTCGAACCCACGACCTATGGTAAGAATACACATGCATACGTCAGCCTCCCCCTTATCAAATGAACATTGCAACGATCTAAACCTAACTGAATACTATGTCCGCAATCCCTTGTCCACACTTATTTCATTGTACTCCAAGGATTCTCCTTTAATCATCGTCGTAGGACGTTTCGAATACAATTGCATGTGGAAATTTTATTGCAACAGGTAAACCTCTACCATATGCAATTTCGTTTAACTAGACAAACTACACGATTGGAAATAAATTTACAATTAACCTGCAACACACAAATGTATGTAATTGGTGATTATTCAGAAACCTATGTACATGCTTTATTCAAATTAAACGTGGATTACAGTTACATATCATTCATTTAATTGTTTACAATTAGTTTGTGTATGCACACCAACTGCTCGACAGAACGCCTCTTTTAACAATGCATAAAGAAAAACAAATGACACATTCAACAACTATGATAGCAGTTAATGGGTTTATTTAAAGCACCTGATGTATTGTATATCTAACTCAATTTACGTTTTCTTGTCACTTTCTATGAATCGATGATAGTAGTAGTTTGAGGCATCATGATGGACAAGTCTTGGATGGGAGCCAAAAGAAACACATCACGTTATATAAGTGGAGTTAAAGCATTCTTGGAATATGCAGTAAACAATTACTATATTAGTAAAAACATCGATCCTTTACATGCCAAAAAAACCATAAAAATTCCATGTCCATGTATACAATGTGTCAACCACATCCCTCATTCTGTGCGAGTGGTAGATGACCACTTATTCACTCATGGAATTGATGAAACATACACAAACTGGACATATCATGGAGAAAAAGAAGAACCACCTTTACCTTATATTGTTGATGAAGACTTTGGCATGGACACTACATACCTTGTGGATTCCATGGATACAACAAACCAAAACCCAACAGATGCTGCAGAAACTAAAGAGTTGGTTCACGCTGCAGAAGAAAATTTTATGGACGACCCTACCAAGTTTAGAGAAATGCTACAAGATGCCGAAAAGCCACTATATGAAGGGTGTCCGAACTTCACAAAGTTATCTGCTATCATACAACTGCTCAACCTAAAGAGTAAGTATGGAGTTTCAGATAAATACTTTAACGAATTATTAGCTTTGCTCAAACATATGTTACCAGAAGGAAAGGAAATGTATAGTTGTACATACGAGGCCAAGAAAGCATTGAAACAAATGGGTTCAGGGTATGAGAAAATACATGCATGTGTAAACAGGTGTATGCTTTACAGGCACGAGTATGAACAATTGACAGAATGTCCAAATTGTGGTAAATCTAGGTGGAAGGTGGATGAACAAAAAAATAAAATTTACAAAAACGTACCGGCAAATGTAATGTGGTACTTTCCAATTATTCCACGAATGAAACGACTGTTTCAATCTAAAAATACAGCGAAAGCATTAACATGGCACGCAACCGAAAGAAAGGTAGAACACGGTATTATGCGTCACCCGGCAGATTCAACCGCATGGGCTGCCTTAGATGACAAATTTCCCGACTTTGGGATCAAACCAAGTAATCTAAGGCTAGGCATTTCCGCTGACGGGGTCGATGTGAATAGCGGAACTAGACATCATAGTGTATGGCCTGTTCTATCTGTCATCTACAACCTACCACCATGGTTGTGTATGAAAAGAAAGTTTATAATGCTTTCTTTATTGGTATCAGGATCACCAGGAAACGATATTGATGTTTTCCTAGCCCCTTTGATCGATGATCTGCAAATATTATTCGATCGGGGAGTCGAGACTTATGATGCATATGCACAAGAGAAGTTTACTCTACGTGCGGCTGTGTTATGGACGATTAACGACTACCCTGCTCTCGGTACGTTAAGTGGTTGTCCTCACAGTGGATTCAGGGGTTGTGTTGTGTGTGGAGAACAAACTCACTGTATTAGACTTCTAGAATCAAATAAGCAATGTTACGTCGGGCACAGGCGATATCTTTCATATGATCACCCGTTTAGAAAACAGAAAAGGGCATTTAATGGGGAGCAAGAGCACTTACTTGCTCCAGAACCTTTGACTGGGGAGGAAATATATAACAAGGTAAAATTTGTAATTAATAAATGGGGAAGGGTAACTAATGGTAAGGATCGGGAAGTCCAACATACTTCGAGCGGTAGGGGTGGGAAGATAAAAAAAGAAAGAGAAAAGCAAAGCACGTAGATAGTTCAGAGCTTTCCCAACAACAAGACCCTTACTGGAAGAAATTTAATATATGGTATAGATGTCTTAGGTATTGGCGCTACAATTCGATCCAACATTGCATAGAGTTTATGCATATTGAAAAGAATGTGGCAGAAAGTATAATTGGAACATTGTTGGACGTTCCAAATAAGACGAAAGATGGTCACAAAGCACGTTTGGATTTGGTCCATTTTAATTTAAAACCAGAGTTACATCCTAAGAAAGAAGGGAATAATACCACACTTCCCCCAGCAGCATGCACACTGACGAAAGACGAAAAAGACACGTTTTGTGAAACTTTATACAACTTGAAAGTTCCACAGGGGTATTGTTCTAATTTTTCTAGTTTGGTCAGTTTGAAGGACAGGAAGCTGATCGGACTTAAGTCACATGACTATCACATGCTCATGCAACAATTTCTGCCTGTCGCAATTAGACCTATGAAGCATGCACCAACAAGAATTGCTATTACTAGGTTTTGTTTCTTTTTCAAAACAATATGTAGCAAAGAAATAAAAGTGGATGAACTCCAAAGGTTGCAAGAAGAATTATGTGTGACCTTATGCCTTCTTGAGAAACACTTTCCACCAGCATTTTTTGATGTGATGATTCATCTAACCGTACACCTTACTAGGGAAGTTAAATTATGTGGTCCAATTTTGTTTCGTTGGATGTATCCATTCGAAAGGTTTATGAAGGTTATAAAGGGACACGTACGAAACAGAAATAGACCGGAAGGATGCATTGCGGAAGGGAATGTTGCAGAAGAGACGATTAAGATTTCTAGTGAATTCTTTAAAAGCATGGATACGGTCGGTATACCACATGATACACATAACACATGTGGACTTCATGATGATACTATTTTTCGGATAGACGACACTCCTATATCGGTACTAAATCAACAGAAGTTTGTCCAGACCTCTTCGAGAAAGCACATTTCTTTGTGTTGCAAAATACATCTGAAGTGGAACCGTACATCATGTAAGTTTTTGTTTTGTCTATGCTTACATACTTTTTTGTAGTTTCACACTAAACCTTTAAACTTTTTTCTAGGAGACAGATGCAATTTTTGCAAAACAAATACCCTAGTAAACAACAAAATCATCTCCAGCAAGAGCACACTAAAACGTTTGCTAGTTGGTTACGGCATGAGGTACATTGTTTTTTTATGTATGCGTTACATTTTATAGCAATGTACTATGCATGTTGGATGCAGCACCCGAACCTTTTCTTTACCTGTTATAGCAATGTACTACGCATGTTGTAGGTATTTGCCAATTTTGGGCAATTTTGTTAGGAATTTTTTGACAGTGTTTATCTGTACAAATTAAGTGTAGCTATTTACTACCCACCTTCTTCTAATTTTCAGGTATATAGAGAGTCACAAGTTTGCAAAGATAGTGTACCAGCGACTGTTGATTGGCTTTTAAATAAACCAAACATCAATGTACTGAAATATGATGTATATGCTATCAATGGATACACATTCCGTACAAACAGTCGAGAATGTAAAGGTTACCAAGACAGTGGTGTTAGTGTTGTTGCAACAGACACACACATTTCCAAAGATGTTGTTACCCATGTTAAAAATGTTGGAATACGATAACATAAATACAACGCAGCGGAAACAGAAATCAAAATCGTATTCAACCAGGATCACAGAATCATGCACACTTTTGTAACTGTAAAATCAAGAGGGTTCAAGAAATACCTTTTAGATCTCAGATCTGATCTTGTTAGGATGACGAGAGCCCAAAGTAGAACTCCTCTAATGTAATCGCACCCAAGACAACGATCCAGCACCCGTTGATGTAGTATATACCTTTGCTTGAAGTTTTAGCACGTAATACTTAGGGTTTTGAAAGAAATCGGCCGTATACCGAGGGGTGGGAGGAAAGTGACGAAAATTAGGGTTTTGGCAGCCTTTACAACTCAGATCTAGGGTTGTATTTATAGTGCTCCTCCTCCCTTATGGATAATTTCACTTTAGTCCTTTATCCTTATTAAGTTTCTAATTAATATACCTTTACTTTGGTATATTAATAAACTTAACCATTAAGTTTCTAATTAATATACATTTACTTTGGTATATTAATAAACTTAACCCCTCATGTTTATTTTCGATCTCTTTTAGCTAAATCGTCTCTTGCGTGTAACCCAAAAGGACCCTACTATTTATAATAATATTACCAACTTGTTATAATGATGGGCATATAACCAACAGTCTCCCACTTGCACTTGTTATAACAACTGTACGGTCTAATATTCATTAACCTAGTAAGGTGTATGTCATCCTAGACAAGTGCCGTGTTCATCTAATGAAACAGCCCTTAGGCAAGTGATCAGATATTCCTTTGTTCTACAAGATATCCATATGAACGTATGACATGGAATTCTGTCAGTCTCAAACATTCAAGATTATGTTTCCCAATAGAGATTTGTGATGACCACAACAAACTGCACTTATTGATTCTATATCAATTCAGTTCGAGTACGTAACACCAAATCATCGAGGGGCCCATGGATATCGCTTCTCCTGTTAGGGCAGAAGGAACAAATAAACTTTGACTACACGGATCTCGCCCATTCATCATGTCATATCTAGACATTCTCTGTATGGTTGCCAGTTACGGACAACGTTGGAGAAAACCAAGATATAACAGACTGCAGGACTAAGAATCAATGCATCTCCGCTTTAAGAATATAAGATATTACCATCTTAGAATTACTCGTGACACATTCCATGAAGTAATCTCTAAGTACAGGTTACTCCAATACTTAATCCCTATTAAGTACACATGAGAATTAGCGCATCTCTATGCTATGTCTATCTCTATGGACAATTTACTAATTCCTCATGTCAGCCTTGAATCAATACTTACTCCCAAAAGTATGACCGACTGTGGACGTTTTGAATAATAAAATAATTATTCAGGAAGTCAATAAAACATGAAAAATGGAACACAATGATAAACTGATGAAAAGACTGCCTTCATGCACATATTAAGTTCTCCACATAATAATCTTCAAAATAAATGGAGTTTTACATTGCTTAAGTTCCCAACACAAATCAAACTAAATTAAATACACTCAAACCAACTCATTTGCAAATCTAATGCCCATCGACCTAGTATGAGAATCATGCTTGGCCTGAGATAACGGTTTAGTGAATGGATCAGCAAGATTATCTTCTGATGTAACTCTACTAATCGTGATGTCTCCTTCTTCAACGAGCCTCCGTATATAATGGTACTTCCGGTGTATATGCCTTGTGCGCTTGTGAGCTCTGGGTTCTTTCGCCAAGGCGACTGCACCCTCATTGTCACAGAAGATCTCAACCGGACCATCAATGCTAGGAACAACACCGAGATCCCTGATGAACTTCTTCATCCACATGGCTTCCTTTGCAGCTTCATTAACTGCAATATACTCAGCCTCCGTTGTCGAATCAGCTACTGTTTCTTGCTTGGTACTCTTCCAAGTTACTGCCCCACCATTCAGTAAGAACACGAATCCTGACTGCGAACAGGAGTCGTCTCTGTCGGTTTGGAAGCTAGCATCACTATAACCACTTACAGTGAGTTCTTCCATGCCCCCATAGACCAAGAACACTTCCTTCGTCCTCCGAAGATACTTAAGAATGTTCTTGACTGCAGTCCAATGATTTTCACCAGGATTGGCCTGATAACGACTCGTCATACTCAAGGCACAAGAGACGTCAGGCCTTGTACATAACATGGCATACATGATCGATCCCATTGCTGAAGCATATGGGATTCGACTCATTCTTTCTCGTTCATCACTAGAACTAGGACATTGGTCTCTACTCAATGTCATACCACGTTGCATAGGCACGAATCCTTTCTTGGAATCCTGCATCTTGAACCTTTTCAAGATTTTGTCTATGTATGTACTCTGGCTTAAACCAATGAGTCGCTTAGATCTATCTCTATAGATCTTTATACCAAGTATGTATGCCGCTTCTCCCAAGTCTTTCATAGCAAAACAATCCCCAAGCCAAGTTTTAACACTTTGCAACATTGGGACATTGTTTCCTATGAGTAGTATGTCATCAACATACAGCACAAGGAAGACAACAGCACTCCCACTAGCTCTGACATATACACATGGCTCATCTTCACTTCTCGAAAATCCAAACTCTTTGATTTTCTCATCGAAGCAGAGATTCCAGCTGCGAGATGCTTGTTTGAGTCCATAAATCGACTTCACAAGTTTGCACACTCTATTGGGATATTTGGACTGTACAAAACCCTCTCGTTGTGTCATATACACATCCTCTGAAAGTTTTCCGTTAAGGAAAGCGGTTTTTACATCCATTTGCCATATTTCGTAGTCATAAAATGCTGCGATGGCAAACAATATCCTGATAGATTTAATCATTGCCACTGGTGAAAAAGTTTCCTCATAATCAATCCCTTGGGTTTAAGTATAACCCTTTGCCACCAGTCTGGCTTTATATGTGTGCACCTTTCCATCCATGTCTGTCTTCTTCTTGAAGACCTATTTACACCCAACTGTTTTAAGGCCAGGTGTTTGATCAACCAAGTTCCAAACTTGGTTATCATACATGGATTTCATCTCGCTCTCCATAGCCTCCTTCCATTTGGCAGCATCTGGGCCTGCTATTGCTTCCTGATAGCTGGTAGGTTCATCATCATCTACCATTGACTCATCACCTTCAGTAATATGTAAACCATAGAATTCAGGTGCATGACGTACTCTATCAGATCTCCGGACAGGAGGTGGAGGTATGTCAGATTCCCTAGCTGTACTTGGCTGAGGCTCAACAGGTTTTTCAACCTCTGATTAAGAGCTAGTGCCAACATCAGGTCCTTTATTGGTTGGTTCTTGAATCTCCTCAAGATCAATTTGGCTCCCACTGGCCTCTTGGTGTATCAGCTCCCTTTCTCGGAAGACTGCCCTTCGTGCAACAATCACCTTGTTTTCAGAAGGTTTGTAAAACAAATACCCAAAAGAACTGGCGGGATAACCAATAAAGTAACACCTCTCTGATCTGGGTTCTAGTTTGTCGATGGCTTCACGACGGACGTAAGCCTTACAACCCCAGACTTTCAAATGCGCTAATGAGGGTTTAGTCTCATTCCATATTTCAGAGGGTGTCTTGCTGACCTTCTTAGTTGGTACAAGGTTCAGGACTTTTGCTGCAGTCTCCAAGGCATAGCCCCAGAAACTGATTGGAAGTGTAGCACGACTCATCATGGACCGAACCATATCAAGTAACGTTCGGTTCCTCCTCTCAGCTACACCATTATGTTGTGGTGTTCCGGGAGGAGTCAGCTGTGAAACAATTCCACAGTTCCCAAGATGATCGTAGAATTCTTGACTAAGATATTCTCCACCCCTGTCGGATCGGAGGATCTTAAACCTTCTGCCCCGTTGATTCTCTACTTCGTTCTGAAACCTTTTGAACACCTCGAAGGTTTCAGACTTATGTTTAATCAAATAAACATACCCATATCTACTGAAATCATCAGTAAATGTGACGAAGTACCTTTCTCCATGTCTTGTGGCTGATCTGAACGGTCCACACACATCAGTGTGTATGAGGTCCAACAGATCATTGCCTCTTTCAAAGTTCCCTGTGAATGGCGCTTTTGTCATCTTGCCTAATAAACAAGACTCACATACATCATCAGACTTGAGATCGAATGATTCCAAAATCCCATCCTCTTGGAGTTTGGCGATGCGTTTCTTATTTATATGGCCAAGTCGACAATGCCATAGACATGATTTATCCAATACACTTTTGGATGTATCTGAATCAACATTTAAGATTAAGCTATTATTTCTTCTAATGCTCACGATAGTTTCATAAATACCATTTGTAGGACATGCTTTAAAGTAAAGACAATCATTTTTGAAAACTAAAATATTCCCATTATCAAAACCAAAATCAAAACCGTCTCGATACAAAGCACTAAAAGAAATAATGTTTCTAGCCATTTCTGGCGAATAGCAACAATCTAATAAATTAATAGAAAATCCAGTAGAAAGCATGAGCTCGTAATCCCCAATCCTTTTGACAGCAGCCGTGTGTCTGTTGCCCATGATCAGGTCAAGCTGCCCATGCCTCAGCTTCATACTTCTTCTTAGTCCCTGCACATCAGAGCAAATGTGAGTACCACATCCTGTGTCTAGGACCCATGAATTAGTAGTAGAAGTATTATGGAGTTCTATCATGTATATACCTGAGGTGCCAGACACTTTGGGCTTGATCTTCTTGATCTCCTCCAGGTATTTAGGGCAGCTTCGCTTCTAGTGTCCCTTTTCTCCGCAGTGGAAACATATGGCCTCATCCGGGTTTGGTGTCGGCACTATCATAGAACCAACCTTGCCCTTGTTGCTAGGGTTGGAGTTGGGGTTACCAACTTGACCCTTCCCTTTGCCATTAGGCTTCTTGGCTTTCCTTTTCTTGATTGCCCCTTCCCTGATTGCCAATACCAGGGCCGTGGAGCTGGAGTTCTTAGATTTAGACATATTTGCCTCGGCAGTTTTTAGCATGCCGTGTAACTCCATTATGGTCTTTTCCAATCCATTCATATTAAAATTCAGTGTGAATTGACTGAATGTACTGCTCAGCGAGTGGAGGATGATATCCGTAACCAATTGCTGAGCGATTGGAAATCCAAGTCGCTCCAATCTGTCAACGTATGCTTTCATCTTAAGCACGTGTGCACTGATAGCGGTTCCCTCCTGCTGCTTGCAATCTAGTAGGGCGATCATAGTGTCGTATCGTTCCTGTCTAGCCTGCTCTTGGAACATTTCCTTGAGCTGGTCGGCCATGTCGAACGCCCCAGCGGTCTCAAAACTCTTTTGGAGTTCCGGAACCATGGTCGCCAACATGAGACAAGCAACCTCATCCGACTGATCTTTATGCTTTTGCCAAGCATCCCTAACAGCTCTAGTTGCATCATCAGCTGGAGCCTCAGGAAAAGCTGTGTCCAGGACCCATTCTTTTTTATCATACCGGAGGGCGATCCGAAGGGAACGCATCCAGTCCAAGTAGTTGGATCCCGTCAGCTTATCCTTAGAGAGGAGTTGCATTAGTGAGATATTTGTAGCCGAATTCGAATTTGTATTTGCATTTGGAGCCATCTATATGAAAAGTAGATTTTTATTAGTTTGATTAATCCTTAGAAAATTAATTACCCAAAACAATAATTTTACTTAAGGCTAGAATCCATATTTCACTTCTGGTGGTGAAGAGGTATGCCGTAGTCACCCCCAAAAGTTATTTAGGTAGGCAATACTCTTTGCCAACTTCAATCTCTATGAAGCTTCTAGATCTTTCGGGATTCATTGAATCTAATCAATGGCATGTTTAATCCCATCATGCTCATCTTCTCTCTCGTGACGGGTATGCCGCGGATCACGAGTTTGGATGGTAAATCGACCACGAAGGACCCACGTGACACCCGGCCCATGATTCATGAGTTATCGCGAGTATCACATCATTTTGGCCGAGTCCAATCCGACGCGTTGGCTATAGCACTTCCCATGCCGGAAGGGCCCGGATAAATGTGTGGTTCTTCGTGGGTAGCATGAGATTTACTTTTCATAAAACGGGATTTTGTTTCGTTTTTGTTAAAACATTTTAACCTTTTAATTGGCAGAAGGGTCAATTTAAACTTTTAAAACCGGTTTGAAATTGCCAATTTTACTTTTGAAAAATACTATTCACTTTAAACAATTTTTCTTACTTGTGTATTTTCAGTAATACTTTTATCTTGAAAAATTCTATCAAACCCTTTCGGTAACTCCACTCGATAAAATGTGACAGGCGGTGAGGGTGGTAAGCAATGAATGCTATTTAAAAACCGACCTCATTAGGAATCAAAGAGACCTCCTTAAATCTTCTACACATTTAGAGTAGGTGAGCCTAGTCATGGTCTGACCAATGTTTTTATTTTAAGTTATACATATAGATACAATTCCAATATATATATCATTAAAATTTTAAGTATTCTTTGAAAATTATGTTTAACTATTAATTCTATTAAACACGCAAGGATGCAGTGTTAATAATTAATTTAAACAACTAGCCATTAAATTTTGAAGCATTTTAAACTTTGTGTTTAGCTATTAATCCTATTGAGCATGCAAGCATTCAATGTCAATCATTAAATCTAAACAATCATATAAAACTAAAATTCACTATTTACCATATCAAGAAATCTGATTTCAGAAAACATCACGACCGTCGCGACACGGAACACTAGAAAACGCGACGCGGTAATCAACATAACACGATCATGACAAGAACGACGCGGCGCGGAACACTAGGAAATGCGACGCGGCAAAACCTAATGATCGTAACTTTATAGAAGACTGCGACGCGACCATTCAAGGACCGCGGCGCGGACGTCGACAGATTCGATAATTCAAAGAAAAAAAAAACGATTTTTTTAACATATCTAATCGAATCTAAACAGTACAAAATCATGATAAAGTGGCTCTAATACCACTGTTGGAATACGATAACATAAATACAACGCAGCGGAAACAGAAATCAAAATCGTATTCAACCAGGATCACAGAATCATGCACACTTTTGTAACTGTAAAATCAAGAGGGTTCAAGAAATACCTTTTAGATCTCAGATCTGATCTTGTTAGGATGACGAGAGCCCAAAGTAGAACTCCTCTAATGTAATCGCACCCAAGACAACGATCCAGCACCCGTTGATGTAGTATATACCTTTGCTTGAAGTTTTAGCACGTAATACTTAGGGTTTTGAAAGAAATCGGCCGTATACCGAGGGGTGGGAGGAAAGTGACGAAAATTAGGGTTTTGGCAGCCTTTACAACTCAGATCTAGGGTTGTATTTATAGTGCTCCTCCTCCCTTATGGATAATTTCACTTTAGTCCTTTATCCTTATTAAGTTTCTAATTAATATACCTTTACTTTGGTATATTAATAAACTTAACCATTAAGTTTCTAATTAATATACATTTACTTTGGTATATTAATAAACTTAACCCCTCATGTTTATTTTCGATCTCTTTTAGCTAAATCGTCTCTTGCGTGTAACCCAAAAGGACCCTATTATTTATAATAATATTACCAACTTGTTATAACGATGGGCATATAACCAACAAAAAACACTTATTATGGTGTTTTACAAGAGATATGGGTATTAGATTATAATTTCAGAAGAATTCCTATTTTTAAGTGTGATTGGGTAGATAGTAGAAATGGGGTGAAGAAGGATAAACTAGGGTACACACTTGTGGAACTAAAAAGGTTGGGCCATAAGGATGATCCCTTTATATTAGCGTCACAAGCACAACAAGTCTTTTACGTGGCAGACCCAATCGATCACAAAAAATCTATTGTCTTCAAAACACCTCCCAAGAATTACTGAAATGTGTACGATGATGTAGATGAAGAATTAAGTGCTACAGTTTGTCCTAAAAATGACAATATATTGCCACGTCTACAACCAGTTGACTTGCATAAGAAAAATGATTATTTTCGTACTAATTGTCAGGGTATTGTTATACGTAAGGTATGTGTACCTTCATCATAGCCTAATGTTTACATATATCAGATATCAACTCTACATTTGTATAAAATTCATGCTTTAAACAATTACTTTTGTTTGTAGAAGGAGAAGGCAAAGGGCAAACAAGTTGATGCAGGGGACACGTAATCCATTCACTTGCAGAAAAGACATTACACAATTTCTTACAAGTTCCCTTGATTGTGCATGCTATTAACTAATCCATATGGTGACTACGCACCAACTTGACAGAATTACCCCTTTTCTTTAAACATTTTCGTTAATTGTACTACATACAACAATTTTCTAGGATTTTCTATGTAATAAAATTTATATACTTAGCCATTGCTTTTTGGTTTGTGTGCTCATAATACCAATGGAGACCTTTAAAGTTTAATGTTATTGCTGGTATTTTGTATGATCATAATACCAATGGAGACCTTTGGACATAACATAAAACATAACACATGGCAATTACATATCAACAGTCACACTTTCAATGAACATAAAATATGTATATTACCCATTAGTCACCATTACATACCTACATAAACATTTTAAATTGTTATGATTACCATTTTTTACCTTTGGACATAACATAACACAAAACACATGGCAATTACATATCTATAGTCACACTTTCAGTGAACATAAAATATGTATAATACCCATTAGTCACCATTACATACCTACATAAACATTTTAAATTTTTGTGATGACCATTTTTTACCTTTGGACATAACATAACACAAAACACATGGCAATTACATATCAATAGTCACACTTTCAATGAACATAAAATACGTAGACTACCCAAACAATGATTTTCTTATTCAACTATATTTACCTATGGACACGCTTTTTAATTCTACCCTCACCAAATCATACATACAGTCACACATATTTAAATTTTCCAATACAATTGATAATATTTTGACACATGTAATAAAAATGCATATGACAATAAACCACTTAAACCGACTTCTTTTCTTACTTTTAATATGTAACCAATAAACAACATCCTATGGACACACGACTATTTTATGTGGCCATATTTGTTATCTTTTTTGACACATTAAATTTGATGTGGCCATATTTGTTATATTTTTGGACACATTAGATTTGATGTGGCCATATTTGTTATGTTTTTGGACACATTAGATTTGATGTGTCCAATATTGCACAATCACACAGTCACATGTACAATTTTCTTATGTGACCATTACGTATCTATAATCTCTAATAAAATAAATGTCACATTCTTAAAATGGTAAATGTGGGTGATTGTATCATTTGGTCACATTTAAGTCCAGTGTAACGAATAAGTGTCACATTTTTGTAAATAAGTGTGGTCATTGTTTTGTTTCTCCATAATATGGTCACACAAACTAATTTACATGTAGCCATAAGCGTTCTCGAAATTTCATCAGTGCCCTATGGCCACATTTTTTTTTAAAAATGTCGCAGGCATTTTTCGATCAAGTGTGACCAATGTGCGATTTTGTACTAGTGTTTATTAAATCTATTTTTTAAATTATTTATATTATTAAAAACAAATATAAAATAAAAAAGTACCATCTCATTAAAATTAAAATGCATTACATTAAAATTAATAACATAAATTAAAAACATAAATTAAAACTTAAAACAAACAAATTTAAACTACAAACTACTCATCGAAGTGATATCCCAATTGCCTCGCTGCAGCCTTCTTCATTTCCATCGCGATTTGGTACTCGAACCCCGTCTTCCCAGATATGTCTTCTTGTAGGATTTTCCGTAGCTGCATAGTCTGTTTGATCTTCAAGTTAGATTGCTTGATCAATTGAGCTTCCTTGAACGCCTCAACATTGCCGGACAAAGCCATTATATCTTCATGCACACTACTATTTGTGCTAGTGCTATTCGCTTGGCTTTTGCCTCTTGTCTTTCTCTTTGCTTCATCACGTCCCATGAGACGTGGCGGATCATTATTGAGGTTGAAGCCAACACTTGGATCCGAGGAAGGGGATTGTGTGGATTCAGAAACTTTGTGCCTCTTTGATAAGTGGACAACAAATTGGTCAAAGGACTCTAGCTCTCTCCACTTCTCGTAGTCTTTGACCGCACGCCAAAAGACCTCTTGGTTAAAGTGAGTACCATATTGGGCATGGTACAAGAGCCTCGCTTGAGCCATAACATCGTCACCATTGGCTCCACTTTGTCTTTGCCTCTCAACTTTGGCATGGCACCCTTGGAATTCCATTGCACTTTTGTTGCAAGTGCGCCACTTTGAATAAAGCGAATTGGGATTGCGGTAGCTGGAACCCATTCGTCTACACCAACTATTCCACACCTTCACTTTGAAGGCGTTTGTAGTTTGGTTGATTCCTGTCTCGGCTTCTTGCGAACAATCCACCCAAGCTTCGCCCAAAGCTCGGACCTCATCATCATGCCAACTGATCCTAGCGGCTTTGCCTTTGTTAGTTGGCCCGGTGTCTTCTTCTTCTTGTTCTTCAACTTGTTCGGGTTCTTCTTCTTCATCATCTGAGTTGTTCTGTTCTAGGCGACGGGGTGCATTTCTTAAAAATTGGGAGTTGGGAGTGAATTGGGAAAGTGATTCTAGCGGTGGAGACATTTGTTGTGAAAACATTTGTGGCGGTGTTGGTTGTGTTGGAGATGGTTGTGGTGAAGAAGCTTGTTGTAACCAATTTTTGACATATTGGTGTTGCATACCCCAATATTGACCATATGCCATCGAAGGGTCAACCGGTTGAGGTACATAACATCCGGCCGGAGGGGTTGTAATTGAAGTAGTGGCGGATTTCTTTTTGCTAGCTTTGGATGCTTTGGATGATTTGGTGTTTTTGTTTTGGCTTGAAGACATGTTGAATGAACTTTAAGAGTGATTTTGGAAGAAGAGAGGGGATGATTGTGTGAATAAAAGAGTAGAAGGGTTGTGTCTATATAGGGGAAGATGTAACGGCTAGTTTTTTTTTTAAAAAAGGGCTAGTTTTTTTATAAAAAATTTTGAATTTTATAAAGGTTTTTGTAAAGGTTTTAAAAGATTTTGGTTTGGAAAATGGAAAATGGAAAACTAGCCGTTGGCGAGGTCGTCGAATTCTTGGCGAGGAGCGGCTTGGCGAGGGCGAGAGCGATGGTGGCGGTGTGGTTTGGCGAGGGGGGTGGGATGTTTGGCGAGGGGTTAGGCGAGGGCCACTCCCCCCAGCCTAAGGAGTTGAAGTTGAGTTTATGAGATGTGTTTCGAATATCATTGTCTTTGCCATCTCAATGCTCCAGAAGATGCCCTCTTAGGATGCTATGCAGACGGCCAACAACTAAAGAACGCGAGTATTGTCCACGTTCCGCCTTCGTGAAGATAATCCACCTACAACTCCTTCCACTTTTCTTGTCTTGAGTCGAGCAAGAGCAACGTTTGATGGATTAAGTCCTTCCCAAGTAATTGCACTGTTGAATATAATCCCTGATTTCAGTTATTGAGTATGTCAATATTTGTTGGTTTAAGTAATGGAGAAATCGTGGCTTGTTTTCCTACTTGTTAAGTGTCTTGTTGAGGCTAGTTGGCAAAACGGTCAATAACTAATCCATAAACAATGAGCCCAATTTCCAGTCCACCCAGTTATAAAAGTCCCTTTATTAATATATCAACCTATTGTGGGACCAGTTAGTGGGCTTATCCTTCTAACCTTCTTTAGCCCACAACATTTTACCATTGAAGTGTTATTTATATGTCTGATATATACATATGGTGACACTGGATAGTTGGTGTACAAGTGGGCACAAACACTACAAGCAAATTAACCGGTTCCAGCTGCCCCTTAGGCCGTCCGGTGTGCCGAGCGAGACGGTGTGCGGCGCCCTGCGACGCCGTGGGGAACACCGCCCCCGAATGCGGCGACGTCACATTATGGAGCTCGCACAGGCTTCCGGAGTCGTGCGGTGTAGCTGTGTGTTTGTGACCGTTATGGGTGTCGACGGCTACATAGCCGTTTGAATTAAAAAAACGTTTTTTACCTATATATACATATCACACACAACTAAATCAACTACACAACATATACATACCACACTACAACTAAAAATCAAAATGGATCCAAGATTCGAGGTGTTATTCGATTCGTCGGAAGACGAGACTTGGTTGCTTGAATCTACCGTGCAAGCCGCGACATTGCTCCGTCAAGCTGCCCAGATAACTGCCGACACCGCACAATGTTCAGAAAATCAACGTACGTTAACAAGAAGGGCTACAATTAATAGAGATCGTGAAGCTGCGCACGATCTCCTTGTCCGCGATTATTTAGCGGAACACTCGTTGTACACAACGTACCAATTTCGGCGACAATATCGGATGATCAAGTGACTTTTCTTGCGTACAATTCGTGATGTGAGCGAAGTCAATCCAGTTTTGCGATTGCAATACGATGGTAGGGGTAAAAGTGGTTTCAAGGCGGAACAAAAATGTTCCACTGCGGTTCGTCAAATTGCAACCGGCACGGCATTTGATTTATGGGATGACTATTTCAAGATTTCGGAGTGCACGGTTCGGGAAAGTGTTTACGAGTTCGCAAGCACTATCATCCATATTTACGGCAAACGTATTTGCGTAAACCAACGTTCAACGACATTCAAACATTGTACGCCGCACACGAAAGCAAACATGGTTTTCCCGGAATGCTTGGGAGCGTTGACTGTATGCATTGGTAGTGGGCTGCTTGTCCTAATGCATGACATGGCCAATTCACACGAGGCGGTCATCGACACCCTTCCATCATCCTCAAGGCAGTGGCGTCCCACGATGCGGGTGCAAACAACGACCTCAACGTTCTCAACCAATTGTCTATATTTAATGACATTTATAGAGGCGTTACCCCTTTTTGTCCATTTCAGGTCAACCGAGCGTACTACAAACACGGCTATTATCTAACCGATGGAATATATCGGGATTATTCTGTGTTTTTGAAGTCATTCACATGTCCAATGGATCCAAAGCGTCGAATGTTCAAGGTCGCACAAGAAGCAGCTAGGAAGGATGTGGAGCGAGCGTTTGGAGTTCTCCAGCAGCGCTTTCACATGATTAAATACACGTCACGGGCTTGGGATCCGAGGAGAATACGAGATCTTATGTACGCATGCATTATATTACATAATATGGTTTTGGAAGACGAGGGGAGAGCGATATGTACGTTTGATCCGAACGAAGTTGTACCAACATACGAGCCGATACCGCTTGGATCGGCGGAATATCTAGAAAATAGAAACGAGGTGCAAAGCAAAGAAACGCATAACAACCTTCGTGCGGATTTGGTCGAACATATCTATAGGGCTAGAGTTGAGCCGATGCCGGTGCCCAATATCGAGGAGGAAGAATGGGAGTGACTCTCCTAGTTTTTATTTAAAATATGTATTTTTTTGTTATTTTAACTTTAATTTTTTTTAAAAAAATTTAGGTTTTATTTTTAATGTAATTTTCCTTTTTAATTTTTGTATTTTAATGAATTATCTTATTTTAAAATTATTAGTTTTATTTTATTTTTAAATTAGCTTTTAAATTAAAAAGTGAGAGGTGACCATTTCCAGAGGTAAAGGGAGGAGAAAAAGAATTGCTGACTGAATGCTGAGATGGCAAAAAAAAAATAAGAGATAGGTGAGAAGGCACACATGAGGCCTTAAGGCCGCTTAAATTGGTTATAATCGGTCTCGAGTCTAAATTGGGATCCCGTAAGTGCTCTTCGGTCTTGCATAGGGTGAGGTTCTAAAATGGCATACCGGTGTTACTATCTCCGCCCATGCCACGTCTATTTTAATTGTTAAAAAAAATAAAGACAATTATTAAAAAGTAACAAGTTTCTACTAATATATATATATATATATATATATATATATATATATATATATATATATATATATATATATATATATATATATATATATATATATATATGGTTAAGATTAAACGTAAAGTATTGTGTGAGCGTATGACCAATCCTTGTCCATTAGATTAAAATAATGAAAGGTTGTGATATTAGGGTACATCGATCAAAAACCCGACTCAATTATGGATTAGGTGTCGTAAGGCTGAAGGGTGTGCATGACACCCATGACGACCCATGACTGCCGCCACGTCATCGCCACGTCATAAAGACTTCCAAGACTTTCAGTAGGGGTGTGCAAGACACCCATGACTACCATTTTAATTTCCACGTCACATTTATATTTTACGTTTTTTTAATTCAAACCAAACATTAAAAATTAATTAAAACCAAACATTTAAAATTAAATAAAAGACATTACATAAAAATAAAAATAAAAACGACATTGCACAAAAAAAAAAACATAAAAACGACAACTCCTAAATTTTTTTAAAAAAAAACTACTTATTAAAATATTTCTTGCGTCGTTGTTCCGTCATCAATCGGATCGCCTCGAGGTCCTCTTCGGTCCCGGATCGGCTAAACAACACGTAATCCAACCGCGATTCCGCAATTTCGTTGTGGCGGTAGAATTGTTCAACGAGTCGGTCGACCTTTTCCTCGACATCGTCTTTCGAAGACGAGCCGGAGGCATCTCGGCTTGCTCTTTTCGCTCGGTCGCGGCCGATGGGGCGTCGAGGCGGAGGCATCTCGGTTTGTGGTTCGGTGTCGTCGTCGAGGTCGATCGGGTCTCGAGCATCCGAAATATCGTCATCCGGGGTCCTCCCACGTTTGGAACCCGTGCTCGAGTGAGGCGAATCGGGATTTAGTAGCCATTTAGGACCGGTACGCATCAACTCCCAACTTCGCATATGCTTAAACGGTTTCCCGACAACTCGTGCATATTGTTCCATAGCCGTTGTGAAAATCCCGAATTCGTTCTCGCCACTTCGTCGCATGTTCACCAAGTTGTTGTAAATGCCGTTGAACTTGGTGCACTCGATACGAAGTTTCCGCCACTTTCCGTTAATACCGTCGTTGTTTCGGTACACCCCACGACCCATCGCCTCGTGGTAGTGGTCTAAAATGCGTTCCCACAACGATGTGGAACTTTGGCTATTTCCTTTTTGCGAATCCATGGAAATAGCGAGCCACGATCGAACCACTTGAACCTCTTCGTCGGTCGTCCACGGAACCTTCGCCTCTTGCGCGTTTCGCGTTTTGTTCTTTTGTCTATTGTTTTTCTTTTTCTTTTTGGAGGAAGACGCGGGGGCTTGTGTTTCCATCACGACCTCTTCGGGTGATGCTTGTGGCGGTGGTGATGGAAGCGGTGGCGATTGTGATAGAAACGGTTGTTGGAAGGGTGCGTACGGGTAAGGATGTGGCGGGTATTGATATTGGTTCGGTGGTGGATATGGATACGGGTATTGTGGTTGTTGCGACGAACCCGTAAGCATACTCGTAAATGTGCAATTCGTGGAAAAGTTGTAGTTGAATTCGCCGCGGGGCGTGTTCCGATTTGACGGAGGGGTGTTCGGATCGTTCTCCATCTTGGCTTGGTTAGTAAATTTGAGAGATAAATTTGAGTTTGTGTGTGTGTAAATTGTGGATGTGTGTGTAAATTGTAGTTGTGTGTGGTATGTATTTATATATGTAAAAAAGATTAATTTTTTTTTTTTTTAAATGTTCCAACGGTAAGAAACGGATATAAAATTTGAAATTTGGACGTCTTGGTACGTTCGCCCGAAGACGACGTCGGGACGCAGCACGCCGAGGACGCGGGGGGGGCGCGGTGTTTGCCGCGTCTTTCCGGCTGAGGTGGAGGACGCGTGGGGGGCCGCGTGCGGCATACCCCACAGCCTAAGGGGAATAGTAGTATAGATGGGGAGCAATGGTGTTTATCTCCTTTTTGTGATCTGGCACCTCGCCTGGATGTTGTCGGTTCCTAAAAAAAATCAAATTGACAACTAATTAATAGAAAAGGTTTTAAAATATTATTATAATGCCAAAAAAGGTCATCTTACTTGCGTCATGGATCATATCTGCACCGAAACACAAATCTCCAAGATTTCAAACTTGCAAATTATACTATAGTATTAATTCCCGTCTTTTTTTTGTTGTGGGTGTACGTTTTTGTATCACGCGGGTCATTTTGGATCCATTTTTTGGATCCGTTTTCTTTTCGGATCCTTCTGACTCCTGTTAATTCCAATTGCTAACGATTGCCAGCTGCCCTAACCCACCGCCCATCACTTTCATCTCTTCCAACTCTTTGACACTTCCCAGAGTCACAAACAGAGTCGAAGCTTTTGTTAATGGCGACTATGGAGACCTGAATTGGTCTACTGAATTGTATACAACGACCTTGTACTGCTCTTGGCAACTACGGCGGTGGAGACTCCGCTTTGGCTTCTCTCTAGGATGCTCTTTCCTCCGTCGTCGTTGTCGACGGCCAGGTTTGTCTTCCTACAATTTCCTCCTTCACGTATGGTCCGCTTTGCCGCCGTGTAATAGCTGAGGCTGGCGTGTGTCGATGGATTTTGAACCAGTGTCAACCTTCCATTTCTTTTTAACTCTTTCTAGGGTTTGTTCGAGTACTTTGGCTCCAATGATCTCCCGAATTCTCCATTTTTTTCTTCCTTCTTGTAAACACATTAGATATATTCAATTGTTCTTAAAACTCTGTTTCTTTATATCGTGAATTGGAAACTAATTTTCTGTTGCTTTATACAGAGGTGGCAGTAAGTTTTCACCGATGATAGGTTTCTTTATCGATTTAAGTCGAATTTTTGAGGTTGTTAGTGTTGATTATTGAATATTGATTGCTATATTTTTGAATTTTAAAAGTGCAGAAGCACTTGATAATCATCTAACCGATGTTTAAAGACACCATGAATATAATTCTTAAATAGAAGAAAAAAAATAGGCGATGATGTTGCAATTCAAGAAGCTAAAAGAAAGCAAAAAGCTCTTCAAGAAGAGAAAGTCAGACAAGAGAAAATGAAAGCAGAAGAGGTTTATAAAAAATAATGACACCCATTTTATAAATTTTGGTTTTTTCTTTATTTATTTATTTGTTTTGTGTAAAGGCCAAGAGACAAGCTGAAAAGAAAAGAGAAGAATAAATGAAAGCTAAAATTAGAGCATTAGAAGATGAAAAAGCTGCAAAAGAAGCATCTATTATGGCAGAAAGTCAAAGAAAGGCTGACGAGGCTTTGACCATTAAACCAACTGCAGGTAAAGTTAGGGTGGGGTGTTTTGAGCAAGTTATTTTTGGTTTTAATTCAACTTTTTCCTTATTAAAGAATTATAATTTGGTGTTATTGGTAAATGAATGCAAGTACTTTGCCATTATGCTAAGAAATAAAGCATATGACCAATATGCAAGAAATAGCAACGTACTTTACTACTTTTATGTATATAATCTGTTTCCATAATAGCAATGTACTTACAATTTTTACTAATAATACACAAAATGTAAATATGTTGTTGTTTGGGCAAAAAAAGACTACATTGCTACTACCGGTAAAGAAATAAAAGTACGTTGTCATTATAAATTAGAATTAAAGTATATGGGCAATTTGCAAGAAATAGCAAGACAGATATATAGCTTACGAAATCAAGTCATGCCCTATATTAAAAAAATATTAAACACATTAATTTCGCGTAAAAATAATAAACTTATTCGGATTTATTTCCTCTTGATGAATGTAGGTCCCGCATGCCATGGAAATACTTCTTGCCAAATTGAACAAAGTTTGCATTTTTACAGTTCCATAGTATTTAAGCTACTCAGAGGTATAGTAAAATTACCTTCATGCCCTTCTTTCATTCATTACTTCCTAAAAATAAACAGAATTTCCAAAACACAACACCATTAGACAATGGCAACCGTACCATATTTATAACAATTGATTGTCTGATTTTAATTATTAAATTAAATATGACACAATCACATTCAAAAATCAAAATAAAAAAAATATTCATTTTTTCAGGCAACATCTAAATCTAAAGAGGCTTACTACAGAGCCATTGGTTACCAAGAAGAAGATGGAAACCTTGAAAGTACAAATAGTTATGTAGGATGGTTAACCCAACATATGAAAGTATACGCAGCTTTGATACATGTTTTTAAGTGATTAGTTAGCTTTTTTTATATTTATATTTTATCATACCTGTTTAAAAACATAATAATAATAATAAACTTTATTTTTATCTTTCAGACTGAAGTTTATGGTTTCCAAAATTCACATGGAATCGAAGAGGTTGGAAATGGGTTGCAAGATTTTTAAATGCACTTTCGGCAAATATATATACTGCAGTTGCACTTCAGGCATTCATTGAGGTGAGTTGATAGTAAAACGTTTCAATTTAAGTTACATTTTTGGTCCTTGAGTAGTTTCTTAAATTTTTTGTTCCAAAAATATGATCATTTTACTTGGAACATCGATTAAAACCGTCACAAAAACCCTAAGTAAAGACCAAAATTGCTAAAGGAAACTTTTTGGGACCCTAATAGAAGAAAAACTTTGGGGACCGAAATTTTAAAAATCACTTATTTGTACCAGAATTGCGAAAGAAAATATTTTCAGACCAAAATGAGAAGTCAGCTTATACTCGGACGAAAAATGTTACAAAAACCTCAAATAAGGACCAAAATTGTAAAAGAAAACTTTTCAGACCAAAATTGAAAAAATATCACCTTTTGGGACGAGATTTGCGAAAGAACATTTTTGGGACCAAAATGAGAACTATGCTCAGACCAAAAATGTTACAAACTCCTCAAATAAGGACCAAAATTGCAATACAACTTTTTTTAACCAAATTTGCTAAAGAACTTTTTGGGACCAAAATTGCAAAAATATCGCTCTTTGGGACCAAAATTGCGAAAGAAAATTTTGTGGGACCAAATTGGGAATTCAGCTATACTCGGGACTAAAAATGTTACAAAAAACTCAAATAATGACCAAATTTGCAAAATAATATTTTCGCAACCAAAATTGCAAAAAACAACTTTTTGGGACCAAAATTGCAAAAGAAAACTTTTTGGGACCAAAATTAAAAACATCAGCCGTACACACTGACCAAAAATGTAATTTACTCTAAAAATTATACATGAAAATTCATCAAATTCCTAAAGACCAACCAAATACGATCACGGGAATGTAATTAACCAACCAAACAACGAAACAGACTCTCATCTTTAATCAACTAATCATCAAATTATTCCATTTTTAGTTGGCGAGATTCGGTCTATACAAAACATACAAAAACCAATTCAAGAAACTATTAAACATCATATCTCGCGACTTCCTTAACGCGTTAAAGGAACGCGAAGATCCAAAAGTGAAATATATGAATCCAACTATAATGACAACTATCCGGATACCAATAAAATTACAATTATAATTCGCCAAATAGGTTCGTTTATCGGCGATGAGTGAATTTACGGTCCAAAAGGGAGTCCTCGGCCAAGAGCTTATTTCCTTGAATCTTGACAAGGTATGCAAAATTACTGTTTTACCCCTTGGCAGATATAAATGAGATATTTTTCTGATACGGGAACCATTTGTGAGTCTTTTGGAAAACATATTGATGAAAGAGTATAAAGGAGATGAAGATTTGCTTCTTGTGGAGCTTCAATTTGCTTTTGTTGCATATTTGGTATGATTTTATTTTTAGCATTTAAAATTGTTTAAAAAAGTTTTATTATTCAATGAAATATTGAAATTAAACATGTTTATTTTAACAGATGGGACAATCACTTGAAGCATTTCTTCAATGGAAAGCTTTTGTAATAAAGTACATTGCTAATAAAGGTGTAGGTACAAATTGAAAATGCAAATTTCCTCCCTAACCCGTGCATAGCACGGGTCGCACACTAGTTCATGTTAAACCACAAAGATCATTTCTATGATTTACTCTAGTTATTTTTCTTTTTCCTATTTTATCTATTTGACCCGTTATCAATATATTATGATTACAATAGACTCATTTTCATATCAAAAAGTTAAAATCATCACCTTTAACATTTAACTGATATAATTGATTTATGAGTTTAGAAAAAAAAACTAGAAAAGAAAACTAATAAATTACTAAGAACGTCGATTTGTGAATCAAAAAGGAAGACTTTGAAGTCTTCAATATAAAACATAATAAACCATTAAAGAAGAAAATGAACCATTAGAGGCGTTATTGTGATGTGTACCTCACCTTGGTTGTCTATTGCTACATATAATAGGACAAAAAGAAAGACTTTGAGGTCTTCCATAGTATACTTGGCCGTTGTCTGTTTATTAATTGAAATGTTTTATGAAAATACGAATTAATTAATATGATAAGTTAATGTTTGTTTTTTTCCAATGTAAAATAAGGACTTAATAGAAAAGGCGGAGGAAATTTTTACTTCTCTCTTCCATTTACTCAACTGTACCATCAATTTCGAAAATATCTTTCAACATTATACATTAAGTGACATGTCATGGATAAAAGAATAAAGGCTTGAAAAATTAAGTTAGTATGTGAATCCTGCTGCAACACTATACCAGAAAGTACTTGGAATTATGAAAATGCGACGGATTTGGAGGTGGTCTTTGTAGTTTTATATTCTCCATTGTAAGTGTGACTTCCCATCGTCAAAAGCCGAAAATCTGCAACAACATTTACATTTTACAGGCAAAGGCTAGTGATATAAGTTTACAAACATAATACTTGAGCACTTGGTCCACTTCTAATGAAAACTGACAACTAAAACCCACAGATCAGACATAAGGCTAATATACAAGCTATATCTTATGGATTTATTGATTCCTTTGACTGTATAAGAATCTAGGGTTTTCATGCTGTGTGAGATTTTACGATGAACCGAGAACCACTTCGGACAGACATGAGAACAAGAATGCAAGAGAAGAGGTTTTAAGTGAATTTGGCTTTAATGTAGGGTGACAAAGAGGATGGAGAACATTTTTAGTTTTCACGGAAGAAAATGATGAAGAGGATGAAGGAGATTAAGATGGGGGCGAAATAGTCATTTTACTTTAACTTAGCGTAGATATTTAACAGCATCCAAGCTAGGGATCAAAGATGCAAGAAACTAGGCAATAGGGACCATTTGTGCTATAAATCGAACATGTGGAGGAAAAACATAACTTTTGGCATAAGGATGGATGTTGCAATTTACTAAAGAAAATAATTTGAACCATTAAAGACGTTCGTGTTCCACGTTGTGGTGTCTGTTGCAACATTTAGTACCACAAAAGAAAGACTTTCAAGTCTTCCATAGTTTACTTTGCAATAATTTTGTGGAAAGATGCATTGATTGATTCAACAAATGAAAATTCTCAAATAGCTTTCATGGAAAACCTTTTTCACAGCTTTTCCATAAATAGAGTAAAAAAATTATTTATTGTTTATATGTAGTATTTAATACTTGTTATTTATATCAGATATTTAAGAATCTATATAATTATCTTATGTCAAATATTATTTTAAGCATTTCATAAACTTATAATATATATTTGTTGAATCGTAGTAATTGTAATCTGAATAAATATCGGGTACACCAATAATATATATAGGGTATATATTATATTCAAGTATGCAATAAACTCATAAAATTTTGTCAATTAAAATTATACTCATGACAATTTTCAAACAGACAATGGACTTTTATTTATCTAGCACTGATACAACAACATTAAAGGTAAAAATACTACATACTAAAGTATCTAAAAACGTTACACAAATAACCAATTGTTCTGTAAAATTTCTACTTGTTAAAATTTTTAGGAAAAAAAAGCAAAAACAAGTCATTCAATGTAATTTTTATTTTTTATTTTTCAAATAATCTAAAAGTCCTTTTTCCTTGTGTTTAGTCCATATTTTGTTTTCTCGGTCTTTGTTTCTTTGGTTCTTTTAGTTGACTCTTCATCTACCTTTTCTTGGTCCCCATTGAATCTTACCCACAGCCTTAGTGGAATTATTTAGTTATACTTGAATGGTAGACACAAACATGGTCTATATAATGAACATTGCACTTCCACAAACAAACTAAATATTGAACCCTTTTTTCATGGCTGCATACATGAATCACTTCAACTTGTTGCAAACCATTGCCCTTTTATACATGTTGATCACATTCACATGCACTCGATCATCACTAAGCCATGATGAGGAATGCTCAATGTTGTTTCATTTTAAACAAAGCATGATTCACCAAGATGATGCGGCTTGTATTGCTCGTGGGTTACATACGTTCCACTCTTGGAAGCCCACAAGCAATGCATCAGATGCCATCTTCGATTGTTGTTTGTGGTATGGGGTGGAGTGCAGCAACAATGATGCATACGGTCATGTCGTCAGCCTTGACTTGAGCGGAAGCTTTCTTTGTGGGCATTTAAACTCTAGCAGCACCCTTTTCGGTCTTGTTCATCTTCGGAGGCTCAACCTTGCAATGAACGACTTTCATGGATCTCAAATCCCATCTGAGATTGCTCTTTTAAAGCAATTAAGACGCCTCAATCTCTCTGGTTCTGGGTTTAGTGGCCAGATCCCGAATGAAATCTCACAGCTGATGCAACTGACTTCTTTAGATCTATCACAAAATTCACTCAGGCTTCAAAGTCCTAGTGGCTTCAAGAATCTCATGCAAAACTTGACACGACTCGAAGAACTCCATCTCTCGAGGGTTGACATTGGTTCTTCTGTACCTCATTTCTTGGCCAACTTTTCTTCTTTGAAGTCAATCAAGCTAAAAGATTGTTCGCTTCGAAACGGATTCCCTGCAGCCATACTCAAGCTACCGAAGTTGGAAATTGTTAATGTTGCATACAATACCAACCTCACAGGTTTCTTTCCAGAATTTCGTAACAGCAGCTTACTTAAACATGTGAATCTAGCTTGCACGAGTTTCCATGGGGTTGTACCAAAATCCATAAGCAACCTAAACAATTTAATATTGTTGACCCTTACCGGATGCTCTTTCTCGGGGCGCATTCCAGGTTCACTCTCTAACTTGACAGAACTCACTTATTTGGGTCTTGGTGGCAATAAGTTCACATCCTTTGTTCCTTCATTAGCAAGCCTTTCAAAACTCAATATTTTGGAACTTGATGGTAACCAATTCGAAAATAGACGCATGCCCAAGTGGCTCGGCAAGCTCACTGATCTTAATGAACTCTATCTAAATAATATGAACATAGGCGGTGAAATCCCACCCTTTATTTCCAACCTAACCAAACTTAGTGGTGTTGGACTGGCAGAAAATTCCCTTAGTGGTCATGTACCATCCTTGTTTTTCAACCTCACCCAACTAAAAAGCTTAAACCTTGAAACAAATCAATTGCAAGGACCAATTTCAAGCTCAATTTTCAAGTTCAAAAGCCTTCAGAATCTTGTCCTAAATTTAAACAATTTCAGTGGTACGATGGACTTAGACATGTTCCTAGGACTAGGCAAACTTGAAACTCTCGTGTTAGGTGATAACATGATATCCTTGGTGGCCACCAACAACTACACCAATAGCACCTTACCACAATTGAAAGAGTTAGACTTATCATCATGTAACTTAAAGGAATATCCTGCCTTTCTACGATTCCAAAATAAAATGACAGTCTTATTTCTCGGCCACAATAAAATCGATAGCTTGGTACCGGTGTGGATTTGGAACAACAGCCAAGAAACACTACAGATCATTGACCTTTCATACAACTCCATCACTGGCTTTGATCAACATCCTTATTTTCTCCCTTGGAGATGTTTAGAAGGATTCTTTATCAGGAATAATCGGATACAAGGGCAACTACCAATTCCACCACAAACCACAGTTGTTTATGATTTTGCAAACAATAATCTGACCGGAGAAATACCACAATTGCTATGTGAAGCAGAATCTCTCCGAATGTTAGATTTGTCTTCTAACAACATGAGTGGAACACTTCCTCCATGTTTCGGTAGCTTAAGCAACTCGTTGTTGGTTCTGAATCTGAGACGAAATAACTTTCATGGCATAATGATGAATGTGTGCTTGCACGGAAGCCTGTTGGAAAGTATTGATTTAAGTGAAAATGGATTTATGGGTCAGCTGCCAAGATCGTTGATAAACTGTACAAATTTAAAGGTTCTAGCTCTCGGAGATAACTCTTTTCAGGACGTTTTTCCTTTTTGGCTGGGAACTCTTGCCAGTTTGCAAGTTCTGAGTTTGCGGGCCAACGAATTATATGGTCCAATTAATGGTTCGGAAATTGTTTCCTCACAGTTCCCCAAGTTGCGGATCATAGACCTCTCTAACAATGATTTTAGTGGTCAGTTGCACCGAAAATACTTCCAAACTTGGAATGCCATGAAATTTGTCTACAGTGGCTATTCATCTGTTATGCAATCAGATATGGCATTTGAATCATTCACGTCAACGGCGCCATACTCAATGACATTAATGCACAAAGGTGTGAGAACAGAGTACAAACAAATTTTAACCATATTCACGGCTATTGATCTCTCTTGTAACCATTTTGACGGAGAAATCCCACCATCACTCCAAGATCTTCGAGGCCTTGAATCACTCAATCTTTCCAACAATCGTTTTACTGGACGTGTCTTGCCATCTTTAGGGTACCTAAAGAAACTTGAATCTTTGGATCTTTCTCGAAATGAGCTGTCTGGAGAAATTCCTCAAGAGTTGGTGCAACTCAACTTCCTTTCCATTTTCAACGTGTCATTCAACCATCTTGATGGGCGCATACCCCAAGGCCAACAATTTGATACATTTGAGAATGACTCCTACATGGGGAATATCCTATTGTGTGGAAAACCTTTATCCAAGGAATGTCCCAAATCAAGGGCTTCAAGACTTCCAGCAGCAAGCAATACATTGTCCGACTCTCTCCTCCCAAGCAAAAGAATTGATTGGATCATTATATCCTCCGGAGTTGGAAGTGGGTTGGCTGTTGGGATTTTTTTGGGAAATTTTCTCCATACAAGGTATAATGACCGGTTCACAAGAAAGACATATGGATAAGGCAACTTGGCAATAGGAAGAGAAATGAAGGTATAATGATTCTTTAAATAACAATACAACTTTGCAGTAATGTCTCGAGACAATAATTTGTTCAGCATATGTCGTCTTAAACCAACGGCCAAATTGAAAAAATATTTTATATAATAAAGTCATCCAGAAAAATATAAAACTTTTAAGATGGATTTTATTTATTTAATTTTTTTACTTTTAGTTGTTACGAGATATTTGTGAGATTAACCTGATATGTTTTGTTTCTAAAGTTTTATTTGTTAACAATTACTTTAAGTATTCAATCATTTATCATAACTTTAAGTAAACTATACATCAAGTCAAATATGGTATTTAGTAATAAAAAAAGTATTACAAATGTACTTTAACTTTAATATACGTAAGTATTACAAATGTATTTTAACTTTAAAATATTAAAGATAATATTTTTATAAATTTTGAATATGTTATGTGTCCAGTAAGCGACGGCGGTCTATGTTTTCAACGTGTTACTTGCTTACGATGCAATTATCATGATGTTTATGAAAAAGACATGTTTGTCTTGGAAGTGTTATCATATAATACATGTTTGAAGTAGTTTCTGTGTAATCAATCTTATAATAATGCTTTTGAAATGAAAATTTAGGACCGTGGATGCGATATTCTCTATATTTAGAGAACCGTTAACTTACCACCATAAAGCTTACGTTAGCATGTATCCCTGGAGCTGTCATAGCATCAAGTTTGAAGGGCAATGAGAAGATGAAGAACTTAAGTGATCTTAGTCTGTTAATGTAGATGTTAGGGTTAAGACTGCATTGGTTTCAGTTGAATTTATTTGAGTTAGACTTTCGTTGTAAAACAATTTTATATATCATTCGTTAAGACTTCCGTTGTTTAAGTTCTTCGTTTATGGTGGCATGATCAGGATGCTCATGAAGGCAGAAAGTCCAATCATGATGTTCACTTGGTCTTGTACCATGATTATCTATTTGTACATAAAAATTGATTTACAAGTTACAAACATGTTTCTATTACGCTGCGCGTTGAGCAAATGAACATAATTTCACTTTTTTATTTCATCAAACATGCTTTGAAATCAAGGATTTCAGATATATCTTTCAAGAACACATATTTTGATACCCAAGTTGTGAAATAAAATGAGCCAAAGTAGAGTATAGTATCTTATCTGAACATTTTATCAACTTAACAATAATAATTTAAATTTTATTATTGTTATTATATGTGATAATCATTTTTAGATTAAATAAGTGAATGTTATTATTACTTCATTTGCATAAAATAATATTATTATTTAAAATTAACTTATGTTACAACGACTGCTGTTTGAAAACTAGAAGGATTTATGATAAAAAACAATTATATGTATCATACCATATAGACATTTGGTAGTGAACTTATCTCGGTTTTTCATTATTACGTCAAACGACTAAATGCAATTAACAGAATGTACTTTCAATCAGTTTTCCTTATTATATCCCTCTACTTCCATTTTTTTCTTATTATAGCATTGTACTTTCAAATTATTTCCGATTAAACTACTATACATTAAAAAATCTACACATTAGGTCCAAAAATACAAAAATAGCTGTAATTTGTTCAAAAAAGAAAAATCATAAGAGGCGGCCTCATGAAGCTGCCAAAAGACTTGAAGAGAAGTATTAAGAGGGCATTCCTTACTAGGAACAAATAAACTGGTAACCTTAGTTCATTATTTTTCTATTGACCCTAAAACTGTTTTATAAAAATTATTTTTGCCATTTTGGCAACATACCATACGAGGACATCCTACACAGCAATGGCAAGACATATAATTAAACATGTTAACATGTGTCATGTCATCATAATTCAAATCAGCACATCACCTATTTCTTTAATCGGTACATGTTTTAATGTGCAATTATGTGATAAAAAAAGTGGAGGTAAAATGTTATAATAAAGATAAATTTGGAAGCAACTCAAAATTTTCGACTTCAAACTTAACAACCATCAACTTACAGGGTAAAGATGATATATTAACTCAGAAGATATGAATCAACATATACTTTTTAAGGGATTCAGTGGAAATTAACACACACCCAATACACATGCCTTCTATTGCATGCTATTAAACAAATGCATAAGCCTTAACACCTGCATTGCGCTTAATTAGTTTCACTAACGTCAATTTCTACAATGAATAAACAATTACTCACAAGGAATTCCCAAAATCTGACGAGTTTTAGGTCAATCATTCAATTTCATTCTAATTTCTTTTGGGTCGATTCCAACGGTTGATTTTGGTTACATTTAAGTATTAATCCCAACTTATTATCATCAATTTGAACAAAATCAAACTAATACAACAATTCAATACACATACCTGCACAACCGATTCCAAACAGAGATGAAGCACCAATGCCAAGATCGATTCTATCGATTGCTACAGTGTTGACCTCCAATTGCTGGCTATACTTCCAAATCTCCGTTTCTCTGGTGCTCGAGAAAAATATATATGACAGAGTTGAGAAATTAAATTCATAAATCAGGTGTTTATTATCTTAACACTTTCACAAATTACACAACTCTCCTAAACTTTATATTTCTTTCATTTAAGCCTCAATGTTCTTCATATTATTGCTTAACATCCCAATCAGTATTTTACATTTTTCATTATTTTCCCAAATTACATAAATACTAATTGTTTTTTCATGTAGTTAATTAAATATCAGGTTTGTTTGAAAAATAACATTTGAATTTTTATGGATGAACAAGTCTTCCCTTGTTGGAAAATATTTCATTACTAAAACAAGCAACAACTAAAACAATTCTACTTGATCCCTACTAGTGATCATTTCCTTTCTATTCTGTTCCAACTACACCTAACTAACCCATTCTCTTACCAATACAGTGTTCTTAATTTTATAGGGCTTTTGACATGAAGATCCTTAAGTTTGTCATTTTTTGACGATTTTATCCTTAATACGATTTAAAAGTTACTCGATACTATCTCAATCTGACTCACTCTCTTCTCTACAAATCTCCTTCTGAAGTTACTGGATACTATCTCGATCTGACTCTCTTTTCTACAGCTCTCCTTCTGACTAAATGCGGCAGCTAGCACATTAGCTTTCCATGAAATACAAAATCTTGTAATCACGTTCTTTTAGAAATACCTCTTCCTCACATTTAGTTCCTTTTGGTCGAATAAATATCGTGAACTCTTATTATTTTATTTTATTTTTTGAACCGGTAAATATTACACTTATTGTGAACTCTTATTGAGCTCAATTATCAACCAATTAGCTTTTGTAACCCTTCTTCTATTAGATTTTGGTACATTAACATAGACATATTTATAGTTACTAGCATTAAGTTATCCAACTTCAGGCACAACATATGTTAATCAAATTACATGTAATAGTCCATATGTCTACTGGATTAGGCATAAATAATGGCTTTGCGCTATCATTTCTTACAATTAAGATAATTTTGTTGGTTTTATGCCCATAGTCACATCATGTAGACTTGTGATGATGACTATAGACTGAACTATTAATTATATATAAATTCAATCTAATGTATGGCCATACATTTGCTCAGCACCAAATCATTGATAGGCCCACGGATATCTCTTCTCCTGTTAGGGCAGAAGGAACAAATAAACTTTGACTACATGAACCCCACCCACTCATCATGTCATATTTGGACATTTCCTTTATAGATGGTAGAAACGTTGTAGAAAACCAAGACACGACGGATTGTAGAACCAAGAGTCTTATGTATCTCCGCTTGATAAACATAAGATATTATCATCTTAGAATTACTCGTGACAGTTTATATGAAGTAATCTCTAAGTACGGGTTACTACAATACTTAATATCCATTAAGTGTACATGAGAATTAGCGCATCTCTATGTTATGTCTATTTCTTTAGACAATTACCTCACAACAGTCTTTAATCAGTACTTACTCCTAAAAGTATGACTGACTGTGCACGTTTAGAATAATAATTTAATTATTCAGGAAGTGAATAAAACACGCAAATTTGGAACACGACGATAAACTAATGAAATAATTGGCTTATGCACATATTAAGTTCTCTACATAATAATATTCAAATTAGATAATGTTTTACATTGCTTAAGTTCCCAATCCAAATCAAACTAAACTAAATACACTCAAACCAAGTCATCAGCAAGTCTAATGCCTATCGACCTAGTATGAGAATCATGATTGGTCTGTGATAGTGGTTTGGTGAACAGATCGGCAAGATTATCTCCCGATGTAACTCTTCTACTGATCATGATGTCACTTTCTTTAATGGGTTTTTGAATATAATGATACTTTCTAAGTATATGCCTTGTGAGCTTGTGAGCTCTAGGTTCTTTAGCCTAGGCGACTGCATCTTCTTATCAAAAAAGATCTCAACACGACCATTAATGTTAGGAGCGACACCAAGATCTCTCATGAACTTCTTCATCAACATGGCTTCTTTTTCGGCTTCATTAGCTGCAATATACTCAGCTTTCATTATCGAATTGCCTACGGTGTCTTCCTTGGTACTCCTCCAAAGTTACTGCCGCACCATTCAATAAGAACAAGAAACCTGACTACGAACGGGAACCGTCTCTATCGGTCTGGAAGCTAGCATTATTATAACCTTTTATAGTGATTTCTTCCATACCACCATAAATCAAGAACATGTCTTTTCTCCTCCTTAGATACTTGAGAATGTTCTTGATTACGGTCCAACGGTTTTCACCAAGATTGGCCTAATAACGACTCGTCATGCTCAAGGCACATGAGACATCAGGCCTTGTACATAACATTACATACATAATCGATCCCACTCCAAAGCACACAAGACTCAACTTATTCTTTCTAGTTCATCACTACAACTAGGACATTGGTATCTACTTAATGGCATAACATGTTGCATAGGCACGAACCCTTTCTTAGAGTCTTGCATCTTGAATCTTTTCAAGATTTTGTATATGTATGTACTCTGGCTTAAACCAATGAGTCACCTAGATCTATCTCTATAGATCTTTTATACCAAGTATGTATGTTGCTTCTCTCAAGTCCTTTAAGTGAAACAATCCCCAAGCCAAGTCTTTACACTTTGTAGAGTTAGGACATCGTTTCCTATGAGTGGTATGTCATCAACATACAGTACAAGGAAGACAAAATACTCCTACTAGCTCTAACATATACACATGACTCATCTTCGCTCCTCGAAAATCCAAACTTCTTGACTTTCTCATCGAGAAAAAGATTCTAGCTGTGAGATGCTTGTTTAAGGCCATAAATTAACTTTACAAGCTTTCACACTCTAGCAAGATATTTAGATTGTTTAAAATCCTATGGATGTGCTATATACACATCCTATGAAAGTCGTATATTAAGACAACAATACTCCTACTAGCTCTAACATATACACATGACTACTAGCTCTAACATATACACATGACTCATCTTCGCTCCTCGAAAATCCAAACTTCTTGACTTTCTCATCGAGAAAAAGATTCTAGCTGTGAGATGCTTGTTTAAGGCCATAAATTAACTTTACAAGCTTTCACACTCTAGCAAGATATTTAGACTGTTTAAAATCCTATGGATGTGCTATATACACATCCTATGAAAGTCGTATATTAAGAAAAGCAGTTTTGATATCTATTTTTTATATTTCATAATCATGAAATCCTGGTTTGGAAAACAATATCCTAATAGATTTGATCGTTGCCATATGTGAAAAAGTTTCCTCATAACTAATGCTTTGAGTTTGAGTATAATCTTTTGACACTAGTGTGGCTTTGTATGTGTGCACTTTCTCATCCATGTTTGTCTTCTTCTTAAAGACCCATTTACACTCGATTTTTTTTAAGAGTAGGTGTTTGATGAACCAAATTCCAAACTTGGTTATCAACATAGCTTCCTGATAACCGGTAGGCTCATCTTCGTCTATCAATGACTCATCACTCAGTAATATACTAATATGTAAATAATAAACTTAGGTGCTTGGCGTATTCTATTAGATCTTTGGACAGGAGGTGGAGGTGTGTTAGATTCCTAAACTATAGTTGACTGAGGCTCAATAGGATTCCAACCTCTGGTTGACTGCTAGTGCCAACTTCAGGTGTTGGTTGACTCTTAAATCTCATCAAGATCAATATGGCTTGCATAAAGAAGAAAGGTGAATGATGCTAAAAAATAGACCTCTGAAAATATATATGCGAGGCAATTTCCATGGAATAAAAGATTTTAAACTATTATAAAAAAGAATTTAAACTTTAAAGAGATTATTATAGAAACCTGCAAAGAAAATTTTCGAGAGGATCAGTGTCATATGGATAGGCTTCCACCATAAACTTAGCCATAGCGCAATTTGATTACATAAACTAGTCCATTGATTATAAAAAAGCTGGTCGCAACTCATCGGCCAATTTTTGGATATTGGATTTGAATCGTGATGCGTGAATCTTTGTTTGCTTGCATTCGTTGATGTATATATCTTTTTCGAATTCTGATGTCTTCAAGAGCATTGAGAGTCCGTCAATGGTTTTTTCATGGTGATCTTTGTCAAGAAGGGCTTGCTTGTAGGCAGAGTCCATGGCTTCAACTTGAACCTTGCAGTTGGCCAAATCTTGTAGTACCACTTCAAGATCTTTCACCTTCTCCAATTCCTGATCCATTTTCATGTCAAACAAACCATTAACGAATTTGCTATAAAATAATGCATCGTTTAAGCATGAATACCTCTAACTAAAAACATAGATTATACTCAACTGTATTTGTACAAAATCAACTATACTTTGTAAAATCATAATAGATGGTGAACAGGCAAATTAGGATTGATGCCTACTACACCAGAGTTAGACACTTACATCTTCGCTACCAAACCGACTGACGTGACTGCATTTCTCCCCAAAATGTGAAAGAGATGCACCAACGGATTTGATTGGATTTGTATCGATCTCCCGTATACTTTCTTACTTAAAACAATTCAATATTCGTTATGATTTCTTCGTACTGTTATGCTTTGTGTTTTCGTGTTTGAGGGAGACAAAGACAGATGTACATGGAAAAAATAGGATGGTGATAATGAAAGTTGATCTGTGAAGATCGAACTAATATGAGATGGAAATGTAGTTCATACCATTGTATTTTTCGTTTTCAATTCAGGGTTTTGTTGGTTTTTGATAGAATCGAAGACATAATTTCAGCTCCTTTGTGCTATACTGAGAAGTTGTGTAGATTTTGATGTATGTATATACAATATACACATGTACACATACATGAGGCAGAGAGCTCTGATTTAGGGTTCCTGATGTGGGGATTGCGGTGGATCATTGGATAAAGTCATAAAATACTTAATAAGAAACGCATATGATTTCTAATAGTCTACGATGAAATAAAATAGTTAAAAGGATTCAATATTTTATAAGAACCAATAAAACTAAACTCGTTTTATTGTGAAACCTTTTATAGAGTGAAGTGCAAGCAAGTAAGGTTCTCTAATAGTCTTCTATGACAGTTGTTGTTGGTGAAACTTTGCTTCCCTCTAAATCCAAGCCAGAAAATTTAGTTGTTTGTTCTTTCTATTTGAGATTCGCTGTTAAACACACAATCTCACTGTTAAACACACACACACAGATATTGTTAAAAAGATCCTATGCGCATAGATAATTTGAAATAAACCATATACCTGAAAATGGAACCCAGATGTTAAAACTAATATTTGGAACCCCATAAACCAAATATCTAAAATAAAGCATATACATGCAAAACAAATCAAAGCACTGAATCGTCAAATCTATAACCTATTCACAGCAAACCATGAAAATTTAAAAATTAAAACTTAACTTGAAATCAACACAAACATCGAACTTAGATATATAAAATAGAGACACAAACCTTTGTCGTGAGAGGGTGGTGACAGTAAACTTTTCAGAGAGAATCAAAAAGGGGGAAGATAGAAAAATGTTAGATCTAGGTTCATACGTTAGGTCTTTTAGAGAGAAATGGAAGGGGGATGGGGGAGGAGAATGGATGACGATGGTGGCGACCTGTGGTGATGTCAGCGGCTTAGGGTCTATACATGAGTGGTTGAAGACGTTTAGAGCTAAATCCGTGTTTCCGTGCTAAGGGTGGGGGGAGTAGTTCCCTCCCATCCCACTGAACCCACGCGTCACGTCAACTTTTCTCTCTTCTCTCACTTCAATCTTTCCCTATCTTTCACCAATCTTTCATTCATGGAACCAATACCCACTGAACCCATGATGCCACATCAGATTTTTTATTATTAATTTCATTTATCAATTAAGAAAATTAATATAACATTTAATTTAATATTTCAAATAATATTAAATACATATTAATTAAAATTAAAAAGTCAAATATCATTTAATTAAAAAAGCACACTATTACAAAACAAATAAAAACAACCTAAATAATGAAAACTAAATCCTAAATCCGAGAAATTAAAACTGAAATACGGGAAATTAAAACCTACATACGGTGTGTGTGTGAGTGTGTGTATGTGTGTGTGTGTGTGTATATATATATATATATATATATATATATATATATATATATATATATATATATATATATATATATATATATATATATATATATATATATATATATATATATATATATATATATATGAGTGAGTGTGTGTGTGTGGGTTCATTCGGCTTCACCATCACCAAACCCATCCCGCTTATGCTGAGCCCGACGAAACCGAATGGGAGGGGGCAGCGGTACCGGAGGTGCCGGCGGTACCGCGCCAACCCAAACCCATCTTTCGCTGAACCCGCTTATTACTCTATGCAGCCTAAGAAAGAAGGTATATGAAAGTCTTCCAACACAGTAGTATAAAACTGTTCCTTGATTTGATCTTAGTAACAGTACCACACCATTTGATAAATGTTATATTTTATAATTTGGTTTTGGTTTAAATTTTCCAAATGGTTGAGCATCCACATCACTATTTTATAGTGTATATTTCTAGTTATCTCATAAGTTAATATTCTATATGAAGTCTAATCAGAGCACTCAATAGTTTACATGTCATATAAATCTATAAAGCATTGCCTTCAAAACTTGTTAAATCGTCATAATTATCATTCATTTAAGAATTTCCTAATTTTTTTTGTCAACTGGAATCATACAAAATACAAAAAATTCCGAAGTATTTAAGATTTTAAGTTGCATCATCATAAAGCCACTAGTTTATATTGTCCCGGAAAACCATCAAAATAATTTTAACCAAGTAATTTTATAAACTTACATATATACTAAAATACTTAATTTAATAATAATTAATCTTTCTAAAAAATAAAAAAATATCTTTAAATTGATTTATTATTTGAGAAAATGACTAAACTAGCCTAATCTCATAAGGGGTTTTCTCTAAACAACACAAATTTAGCCACATTTAGGGGTGCAAATGAGCCGAGCCGGCTCGTGAGCTACCCGGGACCGGCTCGATAAAAGCTCGGCTCGAGACCGATTTCAAACGAGCCCGAGCCGAGCTCGAGCTTAAATATAAGGCTCGTTTATTAAACGAGTCCGAGCCGAGCCTATGTCACCAAGCTCGATTAGGCTCGCAAGCCCTAAACGAGCCTATATATATAATATAATATTATATATATATATATATATATATATATATATATATATATATATATATATATATATATATATATATATATATATATTAAAACGTATTTAATCATTAGAGTAAACGAGCTTCTTAACGAGCTCGAGCCGACCTTAAGCTCGTTTAGGCTTGTTAAGAATTAAACGAGCCGAGCCTGTATATTTCTTAACGAGCCCGAGCCGAGCTTGGGTCCATAAAGCTCGTAACGAGCCGAGCCCTGTATACTTTTTAACGAGCCTGAGCTGAGCTTGGTCATGCTCATGCTCGGGCTCGGCTCGGCTCGTTTGCACCCCTAGCCACATGCCTCAAAATAGCCAAGGAGTTAGCATGTGGCTAGTAGCCACCCGCATTTTGCCCCCTTCACGCCACCTTCACATGCGTAATGCTCATATGACTACTATAAAAAAATTGAAGCCCCATTTTTCCCAAGTCACCCGCGTAATGCTCCGCATCACCTGCATAATGCTCCTCATCACCTGCGTAGTGTTCTTCATAAAAAATTTGACACCTTTAGCAGGTGATAGGCATCACTTGCGTTTTTCTCAAGAGGAAAACGCAGGTAGCATAGGCCACCTGTGAAATCCTCTAGAGGAAAACGCAGTGCTAAATGCTCTCCAGTTCATAAATCCTACGATTTTGTGCATTAAAGGCTCGTACAATAGGCATAAAAACTTGTACGTACGCTAAGCTCATGTTTAAAACGTTAAATTTTTAACTAAGGACAACTAATACATTTGAGATACTTATAGATATCCAAGTCGAAAATTTCTCTGAAGCCATTAGAGAGCGTTTTTCGTCTATGAGAAGGAAAAAAATGAGGTGTTTTTAGCTTTATATACATGGGCTAATGGACCCGGCCCACCACTAAAATGCAGCCCAAGTGAGGAGTTCGCAACCCACAAGGGGCAAAACGCAAGCGAGGGGGACGGTTTGTGAGTAGTGCGCAGGTGGCATTACTAACTCGTTAGCTATTTCCAGGCACATGGCTAAATTTGTGTTGTTTTGAGAAAACATCTTTGTTTTGAGAAAACATCTATGAGATTAGGTTAGTTTAGTCTTTTTCTCTTATTATTATTAAAAAACTAGTTGGCTTGTAGCACTAAGATATCCTTATCCCAAAAATCTCAAACATATCGATAGAAAGCTGGATGTAACCGAAATATCAACTGATTGAACAAAGTTTGGGTCTCAAATTCAAAATTCGACATGGAGCCGTCGTCGTTCCACAGTCGACATTTATTTCACCAACCAGAATCCACACAGTGCATTGATAGCTACTCTTAATATGTCAATCAATAATAGATTGAACTCACTTGTTTGGAGCTACCATCGATCTGAAACATTTATCAAATCCAAAATTCTACCCTAGATATCAATCCATTGAACAAAATGAGAGTCCCGAATCTAAAAAACAACATGAAGTCAACCAAGATTAATAATAAAAAACCAACTTAATTTTTTTTAATTTAAAAAAATTAGTTATAATTAAATTAAGTATTTGGTATATATGTGACTTTATACGTATATACATATAATTCAAAATTTTACAAATATTTAGACGTAATTGTGAAAATTTATAAAAATACATGCGAATATCTAAAAAAGAAAAGAAAACAAAAAAACTGCCCCTCCTTCCGACCAATTCTTTGCAACACAAAACAGCCACGGCAATCCCGTCTGGTGTCGATCGTCTTCCCAAGTCCCAACTTCACACCGACATAAACCCTTTACAACTTCACTGTCCCCTCCCTTCTACACAAAAGGAAACCCACATACAGACATTGCCATTTCCCGTCACCTCAATAAATCCTTCCTACCTACCGCCTACTTTGTCTTCTAGGGCTTGTAAGTCGCGCAGGTGAGCACCATAACTTTTACGAGTGCAATAAAATCAAAGTAGGTAATCTTGGTGTTGTATAATTTGGTTTGGTTATTCGTTAATTACTAGAAAGGATCTTTTTAGCCACACACAAATCTTGATCCGTCGTAACACGTTAGATACGTATATGACTTGTCGGCAATTATTGTCGCAGGATTTGATATGTAAATATTCGTCACTAATATGTTCCAAAAATGACTACTTACAGACGGATGGCTTACAGGTGCATATTTTTAATATTTAGCAACAAACATTGCACATGTTAGCATTTTAGGGGCAATTTAGAAATGAAATTTTGTCCCTTGGTATTCAGGGACAATTTAGCAACCAACATCAGTAGCGATACCAAGATTTTGAAAGATGTCAAGGCGCTTTCCCATAGTTACTCGAATAAAAAAACTTGTATGAAAAATAAAGAACAATGTGTGCTGCAACATGTACATTGAATTTATGTTCATCATATATTTTCTCACTGTCCAAAGTAGACAACATTCAAGGAAGAATATTCAAATTACGCAATAGTAAGCAGTACAAAAATCGTTTTCAATGGAAGAATATTCAAATTAATATCCAACACTCAAGCACCACTGCATTTGATCTCCAAATTGCAAATAGTAGAATGGTTCAGTAGGCTCTTCCCTGAAAATACTGAATAGCGGACAAAATAAAAAGCAACCAACCATTGTTTCACATCACCGAAATGAAAATCTTATGAAAGTTTAAATATAACCTTTGTCTAGATCTAAACCAAAAGACCACGTATATAGAACTTGAAAGGTACTTCATTTTTGATTTGACACTCTTAAATGAGCCTAGGCATACAAACAAGGAAGATTAAGTTGAGAGAATGATATATTGTTGTTTTGTTATAATTAGGCTTTATTTATTGTAGTCCAAGTCTTTCTTCTTTGGCTCTATTAGTTGATTCTTTCTCTACCATTTATTTGTCCCTTGTTTCTCTTACCCACAGCCATGGTAATATCTTATCTAGTTATATGATTGAATGTGGAACTCATACTTAATCTCTGTGTCTAGATCGTTAATACCTTATCTAGTTACGTGACGAAATGTTAAAACTTAACCTGGTGGTCTATATAAAGTTATCACACATTGAAAAACAATTAAAAATATCAAACCATCTTTTCATGTCTCCTTACTTGAATCACTTAAAAATGTTGCAAATCATCTTCCTTCTGTTGGTTACAGTCACATGCGCTGGATCATCACTAAGTCATGATGAGGAATGCTCAGCCTTGTTTCAATTTAAGCAAAGCATAATTCATCAAGATTATCCGGGCTGTGTTGCTAGTTGGTTTCAAACATTCGACTCATGGAAGCCCACAAGAAACACATCTGATACTGGTTTTGATTGTTGTTTCTGGTATGGGGTGGAGTGCAGCAACGATCATGTAGTCGGCCTTGACTTGAGCGAAAGCTTTCTTTGTGGGAAAATCAACTCTACCAGTCCCCTCTTTAGCCTTGTTCATCTTCAAAGCCTCAATCTTGCCATGAATTACTTTTATGAATCTCAAATTCCATCCGAGATTATTCATCTGAAGAAATTAAGAAGCCTCAATCTCTCTTATTCTGGGTTTAGTGGCCAAATTCCGAATGAGATCTCACACTTGATGCAGTTGTCTTCTTTAGATCTGTCATGGAATCAACTAAAGCTTCACAAGCCTAGCCTCACAGACCTACTGCACAACTTAACAGGACTTGAAGAACTCGATCTCTCGTTGGTTGACATTAGTTCTTCTGTTCCTCATTTCTTGGCCAACTTTTCTTCTTTGAGGACAATTAGGCTAAGAAATTGTTTGCTACAGGGTGAATTCCCGAAAGCTATACTAGAGCTGCCAAAGTTGAAATATATTAATTTGGCAGTCAATACCAACCTCACTGGTTCGTTTCCTGAATTTCATAACAAAAGCTTACTTGAACATGTGAATCTAGCTTACACAAGTTTCTTTGGGGTCATACCAGAATCCATAGGCAACCTAAACCGATTGATATTATTGCGCTTTGGCCCATGCTCTTTCTCAGGGCCCATTCCAGGTTCAATCTCTAACTTGACGCAACTCACTTATTTGGGTCTTGGTGACAATAACTTCACAGGCTTTGTTCCTTCATTCGCAAGTCTTTCGAAACTTGTTGTTTTGGAACTTTATGGTAACAAGTTTGAGAAGGGCCGATTGCCTAATTGGCTTGGCAAGCTGGCTAAACTTAGTGAACTGTATGTAAATCATATGAACATAAACGGTGAAATCCCGTCCTTTCTTACAAACCAAACAAAACTTATTGCTCTTGATATGGGAAGAAATTCTCTTAGTGGTCATATACCATCCTCGTTTTTTAACCTCACCCAACTAACGCATCTAGACCTTCAAAGAAATCAATTGGAAGGGCTAATTCCAAGCTCGTTTTCCAACTTAAAAGGTCTAGAATATCTTAGGCTAAATTCAAACAATTTCAGCGGTAGGGTGGATTTAGACATTTTCTTAGGACTCAACAAGCTCAATACCCTCAACTTAGGTTTTAACAATATATCATTAGTGACCGCCAATAACTATACCAATAGCACCTTACCGGAATTTGAAGACCTAGCACTGCCGTTATGTAACTTGAAGGAATTTCCTTCCTTTTTGCGCTTCCAACATAAATTGAAGGCCTTGCTTCTCGGAGGCAACAAGATCGAGGGCTTGGTACCGGTGTGGATTTGGAATAACAGCCAAGAAACATTACAACTCATTGATCTTTCATACAACTCCATCACTGGCTTTCAAGAGCATCCTCGTTTTCTCCCATGGCGACGTTTAGAAGGATTCTTCATCCAATTTAATAAGATACAAGGACAGCCACCAATTCCACCACAAACCACAACTGTTTATTTTGCTACAAATAATAACCTGACAGGAGAAATACCACCGTCGATATGTGAACTGAAATATCTTCAAGAGTTAGATTTGTCTTCTAACAACATGAGCGGGACTCTTCCACCATGTTTTGGTAGTTTAAGCAGTTCGTTGTTAATTCTGAATCTGAGACGAAATAACTTTCGTGGCATAATGGTGAATGCGTTTAAGCATCTAAGCCGGTTGATAAGTATAGATTTGAGTGAAAACGGATTCACAGGTCAACTACCAAGGTCATTGGTAAATTGTACCAACTTAGAGATTCTTTCTCTTGGAGATAACTCTTTTGATGACGTCTTTCCTTCTTGGCTGGAAACTCTTTCTGAACTGCAAGTTCTAGTTTTGAGGTCAAACAATTTTCATGGTCCAATTCAAGGTTCCACAACTGCTTGGTCACATTTCCCTAAGTTGCGGATCATAGACCTCTCTAACAATGGTTTTAGTGGTCAATTGCACCAACAGTACTTTCAAAATTGGAATGCCATGAAATCTATTTATGCTGGCAAATCATCTATTATGGGAACAGATATGCTCTTTGAGTCGTTTGAGTCCCCGGTGACATACTCGATGACATTGATAAACAAAGGTGCCAAAACAAGGTTTCCATACATTTTAAACATATATATGGCTATTGATCTCTCTTGTAACCATTTTGAAGGAGAGATCCCACTATCAATCCAAGAGCTTCGAGGCCTTGAATCGCTTAATCTTTCCAACAATCATTTTGCTGGACGCCTCTTGCCTTCGTTGGGGAACCTAAAGAATCTTGAATCGTTGGACCTCTCCCAAAACGAGCTATCTGGAGGAATTCCTCAACAGTTGGTGCAACTCAACTTCCTTTCCATTTTCAATGTGTCATTTAACCATCTTGACGGGCTCATACCCCAAGGCCAACAATTTGATACATTTGATAAAAACTCCTACGAGGGTAATCTTGGATTATGTGGAAAACCTTTGTCCAAGGATTGTCAAGGTCTACAGGCGTCAACACCCTCACCAACAAGCGATATGTCTACGTCTGAGTCTCTCCTCCCGAGCGAATTGATTGATTGGATCTTCGTATTCTGTGGAGTTGGAAGTGGGCTGGTTGTTGGGGTTGTTATTGGGAACTTTGTATATGAAAGGTATAGTGATCAGTTCACAAAGAGGAAAGACAGATGGGTAAGGCCGCTTCGTAGCACGAGGAGATACAAAGGTACAATAATTTCTTACATGTGCATCTTATCTCAACCCTGAACTAACCAAAAACATTCGCTGTTTTAAACAATATAATACTTTTAAAAAGAATATTTTAATTTTATTCTTTTACTTTAAAGAAACCATTACAAGATATTTGTGAGAATAACTGTGACATATGTTTCTCAGCTTTCTCTTATTAACAATTAATTTTATGGTTTTTTTCATTTATCACAAACTTCAGTTAAATCATATGTCAAGCCAAATAGGCATTTTAGCTAAGAAAGTACTATTAAGACATTTTAACTTTAAGATACTATAAAAATATTTTGTATTTTAACTTAGATATGTCATGTGTCCACTGATATGATGCCGTTCTATGTTTCCATCTTTTTATTTGTTTATGATACAGTTCTTATGATGGAAGTGTTTGTTTTGAAAGTGTGATGATATAGTACAGATATTTGTATGCAATTGATGTTATAATTATGTTTTTTGAAATAAACATTTTACGGTTGTGAATGTGGTACTTTCTCAGCTTACATTAGTATGTGTCTCAGGAGTATCATAGCTTTAAGTTCCGAGGGGAAGGAGAAGGAGTAGAAGATCTTCAAGGAACTTGGTCTGTTTCACCGCAGTATGTGGGCTTTAAGATTAAGACTATGTTGGTTTAGTTTGATTTCTTTGAGTTAGACTTTTGTTGTAATATTTGAGTTAGATTTTTGTTGTAATATTTTTCATATATATCATGTACAAAGCCTTCCGTCGTTTCATTGGTTAGTAGTTACAACCTCAAATTTTGGGCTTTGAATCTTTTATAGTCTGAGATTCACGCCTTTTCAAATAGAACTAGTGAATCTTATCATCAATATAATATATAATCATTCTCTAACAATGAATTATGTTAAAAAAAATAAATGTTTACAAAATTTGAACGGTTTATTATAAATGTTTACAAAATTTGAACGGTTTATTAATAATGGATAATTTCTTATATATTCTAAATAAATATCAAAATATCATATTTGCTGACTTAATTTTTAAATATCATATATACCCTTTATAAACTGTCATAATATGATATTTGTCCAACCTAATCTCTAAATATCATATATAGCATTTATAAGTTTTTTAAAATATCATATTTACCCAAATTCTTTTTTAAATATTTTAAAACATTTTTATAATTTTTTTTGTAAAAATCATTATAAATATAAGGAAAATATGGAATGACCGAAATACCCCTACTTGCATTTGTTGGAATACTTTTAATCTGCCAATCAGACTTCCCATACAGTCATGTTGCTGGAAAGTGTAAAAACAATCATCGACATCGATTTCCATCTCCAGATAATTATCGACAACGACTAAGTACTATAGACAGAAAATAAGTATGGCGGACGAAGAATATCAGTGCGGACGATTATCGTTGTCGATGGAAATCAATGTTGAAGATGATTATCAATGGCGACTAAGTATGGCGAATGACGTATACAGACGACGGTGTATGGTGGACAACGACTATGGTTGGCGACAATGAGTCGCTTTTCTCCCAAGTTGCGTTGTTTGTGTTTCCACTTTTCAGTAACGTGTTTGTGTGAGAAGTCTGATTGAAAGACCGAAAGTATTCCAACAATATAGAAGTATGGGTATTTCGGTCATTCCGGATTTTCCTATATTTATAATAATTTTAAATTACAAAAAAATGATTATAGAAATGTTTTAAAATATTTAAAAAAAATTGGGCAAATATAATCTTTTAGAAGCTTATAAAGGATATATACGATATTTAGAGATTATGTTGGGCAAATATGATATTTTGGATGCTTATTAAAGGTATATATGATATTTAGATATTAGATTGGGCAAATATAATATTTTGATGTTTATTTAGGGCATATACGAAATTTGCCTATAATAGGATATACAGTAAAGTCTCACTATTTTGAACCAGTTTATGAGCAAGTGTTAAAGTTAAATTTTTTTTTACACAAGATGACAAGATACGATTAACACATCTATTTCAACCATTTTCCTTCGGTAATCCAGCTTTTGAATAGAGAAATATCGAATAAAGTCCTATTATTTTTTGCCCGTTTATGAAAAAGTCCAAAACTTAATTTTTTTTACACTAAAAGACTGGATATAAATTTTCAATTTCAACCATTTCTTTTGATAATTCATTATTTTACTCGATTTTCTCGCTGAGGTGGACACCTAATCATTAAATGAGAAACATTAGTGGTAGAAGAGGTGTTATTTAATCACAAATGTTGGTCATTTAAACCCTGGATCTAATGAAGTAAACAAAGATGGCTTTTTCATCTTCTGTAGGAAGTAGCATGAGTGCAAATCAGTTAGGTAGGCAAGTTGTAAGGGAAAGATGCGAACGTGAAGATCCTGTTTCCAAGCGATGATCTTTCAGGGTTTTTCGGACTCCACGAAGTCCACTTGCCAACACGATTTTCACATTCGCATCTTATCTTTATAACTTGCTTACCTGACCGATTTGCACTCGTGCGTTCTATAGAGGATGAAGAAGTCATGTCTGTCTCCTTCTTTGCTATCTAGGGTTGAAATAACCAACATTTCACATTAATTAACACCTCTTCTACTAGATCAGCTTCTCATTTAATTACTAAGCGTCCACCTTAGCAAGGAAATCAGGTAAAGAATGAGTTATCAGAAGAAAGGATTCAATTGAATATGTTAGTTGGTATCACGTCCTTTATGTTGAAAAAAATAAGTTTGAGATTTTTTCATAAACTAACCCAAAATAATGAGATTTTATCGGAAATTTTCGTGTTCGAAAATTGGATTACCGGAAGAAAAGGGTAGAAGTGGATATGTTAGCTGGTATCTTGTCTTTTTGTGTAAAAAGTTTTAATTTTAGGACTTTTTTCATAAACTAACCCAAAATAATCAAATTTTACTAAATATTTTCCCAAAAATAATTATATTTATCACAATATGTCAATATTCACTAAACCACAAAATGGAACATACACAAAGATACTAGTTCATCCAACTATCATAAATTATAACATATTTAGCAATGAAGTTGTCTGAGTTCTTCATTATTAGGTCAAGCTCACAAGTTTTTACTTCAAATTTCACAACCATCCACATGTATATAGGCAAAATCAGATATACTAAATTAACACACTGAATACACATACCTTCTAAATTTTTTGCTAAGAATTCAGTCTTAAAAAGGCGTTTCATCTATTTTTCTTTCATGCTTTAAAGAATTTAAAACGCCTTAGCACCTAAACTATGCTTAATTGGATTCACTAACACCAATTTTACATTAAATCAATCATAGCGTATATTACAAAGTACTCCTAAACTCTGACAGCTTCTAGATCAAATATTAAGTTTTATTTTGATCTTTTTTAGTTAACTCATGTTGTGTGTATGAGACCAGGGGTGGTTTTGAATTACGAATTGAACTTGGTTTAGTGGTACGATCGTGTAAACACTTTCCGAATTTGATATTTCAGCCTATGCGTGAGTTATCACCAAATTCAAATTTTGTGGATAATCATATCATGAACAATTTCAAAACCAAAGCACTCGAATGAAATCACGATTGATGATGATTGGGAGAGAGATCAAATTCTAGGAGTTACCCAATAGTTGTCCGTTGATGAGTATAAATACTCATTTCATCCGGATTTGGATAAGGCGATTATTTGCAAGTTACAGGAAGTTTTTGTCACATAATCGGAAATATGTGCATATTAAACATTATTAAGTTTTAGAAAATATATTTTCTATGATACTTCATTTTATTTAAATCTATTTTTTGACAGGGCCGTGCCCCACACTCCGTGAGGGAGGAGGCTGACCTAGACCCCTCCTTTGAGTGGGAAGTGACATCCTCGCCAAGGGTGCAGCCCCTTGGACCACGATAGGGGTGCTTCCCCTTGGATCCTGCAAGGGGGCGCAACCTTTGATCCCTGCCATTTTGGTGGTACTGAGAACAAATTTGTTTTATACAAGTATGCACTCTGCATCTTCCAATCTGTATAAAATCATAGTTTGAACTCCATCGGTAATCTTGCAAATTCTATTAAAACTAAAATGACTTTATAAAACTAAATTTAACAACAATTCCAATGCTTTTATCTTAATTATATTTAACTGCTACCATATTTTTATCATCAATTTGAAAAAAAAAAAATTAACTAATACATCAACTCACTAAAACATACCTTGCTCAACGGATATTTTGTACTCCCGACTCGGATGAAGCAATGTCACAGATAAAAAAATATATATTTATTACCGCCCCGTTGAGTTCGAATTGTTTAGCATTCTTCAAACACTTCGTTTCTCTCTTCAATTGAAGTTTGGTGTCTACTGCCTAACACCTCCCTTCCCCCACAGATATAATGGAAGAGTTTCCACATTTATGGTTGTGTATTGCAACATTTAGTAGGACAAAGGAAGACTTTCAAGTCTTCCATAGTTTAGCAATAATTTTGTGGAAAAAGGCATATATCTAACAAGTAAAAAATCTCAAATAGCATGGAAAAAAAATTCCACGGTGTCTTTTTCATTAAATAGTAAAAGGTATACGGGCTTCCTTAGCATTTCGCTTATTTATATCAAACATATTTTTATTTTTTGTTGGCACTAAATATTAATATATATTCGTTATCTATAAAGTTCATAAATTTATAATTCTATAGTAAACTTTAATATGCTTTTATTAGGTAACAAATTCATGTGCTAGGAATTCACTTTAGTATTTGTCAAATAGTTATAATCGTAATCTGAATAAATATTGAGAATAGTCATTAAATATTTTTATTTAAGTGTTTAATAAATTTATAAACTAATGTACTTCTTCATTTAGTAGTTACCATTATTCCAGATTGATGTGACAGTTTTCAAACAAAATACAAGACCAAGTAAACATAAATATACTATATACTAAATTATCTAAAAACATTACAAGAATAACCAATCGTTATTAACCTGACAAAATAGTAGAAAACTAAAATAAAAATGTAATCTTTATATTTTATTTTTTATTTTCATATAAACTAAAAGTCCTTTTTCCTTATAGTTAGTTCATATTTTTTCCCGAGAATTTTTTTTCTTTGGCACTTTTAGCCGAGTCTTCGTCTACCTTTTGTTAGAGTTAATCTTACACAAAAAGGTTGCCCTTGCTGCAATCAGAATTATGTATAAGAAAGATTGCTTCACCAGGAACACATAAAATTCTTTAACTCCATAAGAAATTACGCATGTGCACGCGCACGTTCACATGCACGAACGCGCGCGCGCACACACACACACACACGCATGTCTTTAAACCTAAAAACGTCTTTTTATTCAGAGCCTCTTAATGGTTCAGACCTCTGAATCATTGATATTTAAATTATTCAAATGCTATCAAACAGTTCCTAAATGTCTTAAGTTTATAAAAACAAGGTGAACCAAGGCATGGCATGGGCTGGATAACCAACGACCACCGGTTAAGGATGTTAAGGACCGGTTATACATGGTATATGGTTTTTGGATAATCCCATAAGGCCCGTGACCATTTACCATACATTATATAATATATAAATTTTGAACAAACTTATGGTGGTCCATTTTTTAATGTATAAATATATTTTTTCCCGTTCTTGACGTTTGTCCGCCCAATTGTATTTATTTGTTCTTTATTGTACACTTCGTTTTTATTAAAAATTTCCACGTAAAGTTAAAATTTTCCAATATTGTTTTCCTTACCACTAAAAATATTAATTATTCATGTTCAAAGTTGAGATAACCTTTGCCGTCATTACCATGTCAAATATGTATTACAACATTCTTGTCACACAAATACGTAAAGACATAAAACATTGTTGTCGTTATAGAAAAAAATTCTATGAGTAAAGTCCAAACAATTTTAGTTAGTGTTCAAAATTCCAATAGGATGGGGATGTGTAACCTGCATAATAGGTTATCTGCTATTTCTGATGATGACACTAAAGGAAAATACTGGACTAGAAAACATGTGAATGTTCCCAACGATTTGATTTGGAATCAGGCCCATATAAGACCTGAGATCGGTTATTAATTACTATTAGTCGGCCACTCGGCCCTATACTCCTTATATGACCTAATTAACTTTTAAGTAAATTAATAATATATAAGTTTTGAACAAACTTACGTAATTTGTTTTTATTTTTATACTTATATTTTGCCTTAGGGTGAGTATAATGAACGAAAAACCGAACCAAAACCGAATTAGCTATTACAATACAACCATAATAACCGAACCATTTTTTAGACCGATGGTTCGGTTTCTATTTTTTGTTAACTAATAAGTAGTGGTTTCATTTTGGTTTTTATCAGAAACCGAACCATTAGATACCGAAAATTTAATTATATATACATTTGTATATTATAGATAAATAAAATTCATGTCGACAACCAAAATAATAGCTAAAATTAAAAGCAACAAGTTGATATAAGATAAAGCACAAAGGGTTTAATGCAACAAATAACAATGTATTTTTATTTATTCGTGGATTACAACCATAAAAGTAAGATGTTGTAATGAATCTGATGCAATTACATGTATGGATTATGATGTTGTAATGTCTTGACCTGGAAAGTAGGATGTTGTAATCAAAAACCTCATAATATGTTGAATTGTTGATGCAACTTTGATGCTTCTTTTTCTTAACCAAAAACCTCAATTGGTGGTGGTTTAATTATTTTTTATTTAATTGAAGACCAAGAAGGGAGTAAACTCAGATAATTTCGTAAAATGCGCACCTCTATTGGTGGTGGTTTGGTTCAATTAAGATGCTGCAAAAGTAAAAATTTTCAATTATTATGTTTAATAAATAGAAAAAACTTTCTGTTTTTTGCTTTCTATCGCAATCTACTTTCTTATTTTCACTTTTTATAGAAATGTACTTTATGTTTTTCATTTTTTATAGCAAACATACTTTCTATTTTTAGATAATTTTGGACCATTATGGCTAACTGATATTAACCAATAACTAAAATCATTAACCATTAAAACCAATGGCTACCGAAATGTAATAACCCGTTGTAATGGTTATGGTTCGGTTTTGACAAATAACCGAACAAAATCGCCCCACACACACCCTTTGTCCGGTCTACACATTTTTGGCTCCCATTATATGTATATGTTTTCACTGCACACTTTGCAGTTCTTTCAAAATTCCCATACATTGTTGATATTTTCCGGTATTCTTATCCTTACCACTAAATATCCTAAATATTAATGTTCAAGACGAGATATTCATTGTCATCGCTACCACTTCAAATAGATAATCAAACATTGTTGTCACAAAAATAAACACATAACATTGTTGCCGTTATTTAAAAATTTCCATGATTAAGGTCGAGACAAGCGTTATTTGTGTTCAAAATTCCATTTTGATGGGGATATGTAGCCTGCTTGATAGGTTTTATGTGACGGTGACATTGTTAGATTGAGAGAGAAAGAGACGAAATAGTTGAGGAGAAAGTGATTTCATTTATTAAAACTATTACAGGAAGCAAACATATATACACATACACAACAGTTCTAACTAACTAACTAATACACACGTGGACTGCACATGAGCTTTGTAAGAGCCAACACTCGCGTTAAGCTGGAGGGTAGCGAGACAATCCAAGCTTGGAAACAGCTTGAATATGTTGCTTAGTAGATAAAGTCTTGGTAAGGACATCATCCAATTCGTCTTTAGTAGCAACATGAGAAAGAGTAATTAGGCCACCCTGTAGTTTTTCACGCACATAATGACAATCTACTTCAATGTGCTTTGTCCCCTCATGAAAAACAGGATTATGAGCAATTAGTTGTCACATTTCAAAGGAATGGGAGTGACATTGGATACTTGTAGTTCATGAAAAAGTCAACTAAATCATGCCAATTTCAATCAGACTCTTCTCATTGATCTGTATTCAGCCTCAACAGATGAGAGACACATTAATATGTTTCTTTAACTTTCATGAAATAGGAGCACCCCCAAATAATACAAAATATCCACTGACTAACCTTATGGTAATAGGACATGTAGCCTAATCCGAATCATAGTAAGCATCCAAGTGAAAATCAGGATTATTATTGAGAATAATACCTTGAGTAGAAGTCCCTTTAGGAGTTTTAAAACATGAAGGTTTGCAGTACAATGAGCTGAACAAGGCTTTTGATTGAATTGGCTAAGATGCTGAACTGAGAATGCCAAATCAGGCCTGGTATGAACCAAAAAATTCAATTTGCCCACTAATTGCCTATAAATAGTTGGATTAGATAAGGGATCTACCATGTCAACCAGCAGATGAAGATTGATGGAAGGGGAGTCTTAACTGCATCACAGTCCAACATAGTGAATGAAGCTAGTAAATCAATAATGAATTTATGTTGATGAATTATCATTCCTTGTGAAGTCTCATGAAATTCTAATTCCAAAAACAAATTAACATACCCCATATCTTTGATTTTAAATTTCTCATGAAAAAATTCTTCCAAAAGGATGATTTCTAGAAGATTGCTACCAGTAACAAGGATATCATCCACATAACTGGATACAATGAAAATTTGATCCGTGAAAATCTTCAAGAATAAAGAAGAATCATTGCTAGAAAAATGATAACCTCTATATCTCAAAGTTGTAGAAAGCTTAGCATACCATTTCCTTAAAGCTTGTTTAAGGCCATATAAGGATTTCTTTAAATTGCACACATAAGAGGGAGAATCAAGTTGTAATCCTGGTGGGAGTTCATTTACACTCTTCGTGTAGATCTCCATACTAAAAAGCATTATTAACATCAAATTGATGAATTTTCCAGCCCTTTTTAACTACAAGTGAAGTAATAGCTCTAACAGTGTTGAATTTTACAACAGGAGAGAAGGTTTCATGGTAATCAACACCATGCTTTTGAGTAAATCCCTTGGCCACCAACCTTGCTTTGTGCCTTTCAATGGAACCATCAGACTTGTACTTGAGTTAAACACCCATCTGCATGAAATTGACTGTTTGTTCTTGGGCAATTTGATAATATCCTATATGTTATTAGCTTCTAAAGCATCAAATTCCTTTTGCATTGTATCTTCTGATGCTGGAATACCTTTGGCATGATGATAAAAAGCTGGTTCTACTTCTTGAGAAGAAACTTGAAAAGCAAAGCTGGATGGTGAAACCATATTAGTGTGAGCATCAAAAGAACTGTTGATGCACATATTTGTAAGAGTATGAGTACAATTGAAAATAGGACCATGATCAACAAGATTATTACAAACATAATCTTGAAGTCTAGAAGGGGGATGAGGTACCCTTGTAGTCCTTTTTAATGCTTATGTGGCAAGGATTGAATGATCAATACTAGAGGTGGAAACATTAGATGATTGTGAAGTAGATGTAACAGTTCATCAGATGATTGTGAAGTAGATGTAATAGGGGTAGAATGGTCAACACCAGAAATGGGATTAGTATATGTAACAGATCATCAGGAACCGGTTGAGGAATGAAGGAATATGTTGATTTAGAAGAAACATTTTAGATTTGGAACAAAGGGAACCGATCCTCAAAAAATTGACATTTCTTGAAACAAATATCAATTGAGTAGCAAGGTTTAGACGTTTTTAACCTTTTTGACCTGGAGGATATCCCAAGAAAATACATTTTTGGGATCTTGACATAAATTTGTCACGAGCAAGATGAGAAGTAGTAGCATAACACAAACAGCCAAATGCCTTCAAATATTGAACAAGCGGCTGTTTTTAAAACAACTTTTCATAGGGACTACATTGACCAAGAACCTTGGTTGGCATTCTATTGATGAGATGGACAGCAGTTCTAACACACCCTCCCCAATATGCAGAACCAGCTCTAGATTGAAAAAAATGCCCTTGTTGTTTCTAAAATATGTTTATGTTTCCTTTCAACTAAACCATTTTGTTTAGGAGTGTGAGGCACGGACTTCTCATGAATCATACCACATGCTTACAAAAAGCTACTCCATCATTACTGAACCAAGTTCATAGGCATTATCACTCCTAATAGTCTTAATCATAACACCAAATTGAGTGTGTATTAGTTTTATAAAATCTTTGATCAATGATAATGCATCACTCTTATGTTGTCACATTCATACTTATTCTAAGGATCTTATCGTCCTTTCCTATTGATTCTTTACTTCGTTCAGGTATGCCCTGAACATCTTAAAAGTTACAGACCTATGTTTAACCATATAAACATGATCATTCTCATTGAAACCATCAGTTAAGGGTAATAAAGTAATTTTAGACCATATCTTATGGCAAATCTGAACGGTTCATAACAAATCCTTATCCATTAATAGGTATCCACGAATGGTCCCTTTTTGTCATCTTTGTTGATACAATAATTGCATTCATCATAAGACTTTTGTTCTAATGATTCAAAATCTTGTCCACTTGGATTTTTGGTGATGCAATTCTTGTCGATATAAACAATATGAAATTGTCATAAATATGTCATATCCAAATCATAGAACGAATGAATGAATTCTTGTATTGTTCAATTGTGTCTACTCATACACTATACATAAATGTTATGACTGCAATTTTCAAACAACATATTTTATAAACATTAAGTTCAAAGTATTTTATAAAACAAAGTCATAGGCCAACACATGCAATGTATCTAGTAACAACATCAATACATAATCATAGATTAAACACAAGTATAGTTAGATGTTTGCTAATTCTATGGATAAAAACATCATGCTTGCAGTCTATTATTGATCCATCTCTTTGTGTTTCTATTTTTCTTCTTCTTTTTGGTACAACGTCACGGTCTCCTATGTCCAACACTTAGGAGTTGGAAGCAAAATTTCTAAGATTAATATACCTGAAATGTCATATTGTTTGGCTTGGGGTTTCTTCAGATCCCTCAGGTACACTTGGCATTTGTGTCTCCTGTCAGGACCCGTGGTGGCTAGCAACATGCTGAATAAGAACATCTTAAATATAATCGGTATAAAACAAAATAACATAAGATGAGTAATCTTGATTCCATAGATAACAAAGAGTAAAATACAACATATGAAGAGCACATGTGCCAAGGAAGAATTACCTAGCACAAAACTCTCTAAAATCTAAAGACTACATATTTGATATGCACATACGAATGACCACTTCTCTTCCTATTTATAGAAGAAAGGGAATATTCCTAAATACAAATTGAATATTCTATCCTGGCTATCACTCATCATTGTAGAGCATTTCTAGCTACAACAATCTCCCCGTAAATGCCAGAAATTATGAGGGATACAAATGAGTGATACAACTAGATGATACAATTACAAGGCTAAAATACATAATATCCGGAGGTAGGAATGGTGCGACTGTGAGAAACAATTGTTGAGATGTCTCTAATACTCTGAAGTGTATATATATGATCTCTGATGCTAGGTAATATAATTTCTAATTGTCAAAGATCTTCGGCTTCAGAGGCTTAGGCTCTTCAAGGAAAAAAAGTGAGATCCCAATCTACAACTGATCAGCCAACATCTATTGATCAAGTCCAGAGAAGTGTGTCTACTCCACAACTGAAGATCCCAATGCCCAGATCACACATCGTCATCAAAAGTCTGATTCATCTCTTGTTCCATGTATCACTAAAGAACGCCATATAACACTAATAACAATAATGAGAATAACTTGCTAACAAATAATAAACATCTTGTAATAAACTGTGAATAATAAAAACTTGTGTTTCGAAGACAATCTAGCAACGCCATGAATTTGCTCTCGGAAGACCAAAAATACGTGCCCTGTCGCATCACTAAATTAGTCTTATTCTTTGGAAATCCAAACTCTAACAATCATAAAAGTGCTTCGAATCATCAAAATAAGAAATCTGTAGCCGAAGAGACTCAAGCGATGCTATAAATTTAGTCAATGATGACTAAAAATAAGTGTCACATCGCCTCGTAGTGCTAAAAATCTCTTCGTCTGCGGACGAGTCAAGAAGTAGAACACATGGTCCGGATGCTCTCATACCAATTGATGAAACTCGGTTAAAAGACTCATATGGTTCGGAATTATAAATAGTAGCATTTAAATAATGTAAGCAATAATGTAAAGTAAATCAACAAGAATAACGAAATGATGAAGTTAAAGATAACTTATATTTATTCTGAAAAGGGATAATTCTTACAAATCACGAGATGGCTTTTTATAAGCAGATACAAAGACTCATAACCTAATTAAATAGCATAAAAGTACATAAAGGTATGGTAGACATGTCTCCTAATACTAAGCCATCTTTATCTGATAAGAAACAATGACCTATGGTACATACACGCAGTACAAAATAGATACACCGTAGATATCTTCAACTTCCATTAATATTAAACATTGGTCAACAAAACACATCGCTTCGCATCACAGATTCTTAAAGGCTTCACACCCCACACTCTTCGGATCATCTCTTGAAGTAAAGTCTTATTACAAGCAACATGATCGCTTTTAAAGGTTCAACAATTTGTGCATGTAATTGCTCTCATATATGTCGACAATGTTCTATTAATGGGTTATGATAATGTGAAAATATGAGATGTTACAAAGCACTTGCAAGCACAATTCAATATCAAGGATTTAGGCCTACTTAATCACTTTTTCTGCATAAAAGTTGGTTGATCACCTAAAGGTTTTGTAATTAGCGAAAGCAAGGACATATTATATATATGAAGACTTTGATGCTCTAGGGAGTTATCCTTGTGCTTTTCCTATGGAGCAAAATCTATGTTTACTTAAGGAAGATAGAGGTCTAGAGGTTGATGTTACGTAATATCATCGCTTGGTATGGAGTTTGTGAAAGGTTTTCCGCAACCATGAACTAAATAACCTAAGTTCACATGCAACCTAGAAAAGATCTATGTTTTCTTACTTTGAACATGTAACTAATTCCTAAAGGCCAAACAAAATTAACTAAAAGAATAAATTAGAAAAACTAACATTTAGTCTTAATCTTGAAGCTAAGCAGCACAAGTGTCCTTCCTCAAATGAGATCACACCCAGGGAGCCAGAGGAAGGCCACGAAAATTCCAGAGAGAATAATAGAAAATGAGCAACTGATAATGAGGTCTAGGGTTCCTTATTTATAGGGAACCAAAGGGTAAAGCTAAAAACCCTAGCCGCAGCCCATTTTCCGGATTATCTGTACGCGCGTCGCGGCCTTTACATTGGCGCGCCGCGCGCCGCAATTCAACTATTGAATTCGTACGAATATGTACGCGCGTTGCGGCCTTTACATTGGCGCGCCGCGCGCCGCAATTCAACTATTGAATTTGTACGACTTTAATCCCTGACCTCCTGATTAATCTAATAAATGCCACAGAAATTAATCCAATTAATTTCTGATTAATTATTAATCAATCAACATAGTTTCTAATTAATATATTATCACTTTAATATATTAACAAACCATATCTTTTATTTCTATTGATTTATTACTCCCATAATAAACCAACCTTTCTCTCTACCGAACTTTCTACCAAACCTCCAGCTATGAGGGCAACCCAAATGGACTTTGCTTCTATTAATTAGGTAAATACAAATTATTAGTCATGGCTTAGACACCTAATCCAACAGTCTCCCACTTGGATAAGTCTATGACTATAATTACCAATTTAACCTCTAATTAATCGGCAAACTGTAGCTTCCTAGAAGCTGCTGCCGAACTCTGACCTAGTCAGTTCTGTCCATAGATAAGTGATCAAATGATCCTCCGTCCAACAAGATATTTTCAGACATGAGACATGGATTGAGATCAATCTCTGTCTGATACACTGTTTCCCGATTTCCGATTTTGCTTATGACTTTTAGACTTCTAATTGAACGAATCAATTTAGTCCTGGCTGGCCAGCACTTCAGTCAACTTCAAAATCATCGAGTGGCCAACAGATATCTGTTTCCCGTCTGGGTCAAGGGACGAATAAGTTTCGACTAATATGTTATATCTTTTACCCGACAAATCACTCACAACAGCACGTTTTATAACATCGAGTTACCGATGCGTTTTCGTACTATCAATGAACAACCGCCTTGCAAATTATAACTCATATCTCTCCACTTTAAGACCATAAGATATTATCGTCTCAGCATTGCTCGTGATATAATCCATGAAGCAATCCATTGAGCGCAGGTTTATCCAATACTCAAATCTCCATTTCCAAGTACTCATGAACGTTGCAGCAATCTTATTGCTATGTCTAACTCCTTAGATAATCTACAAACCAATTCATGACAGTCTTCCTTCATACTTACTCCCTAAAAGTATGAGTGACTGTGGATATTTGAATAATCCAATTATTCAGGAAGTAAACATGCAAAAGTGAAACATAAAATCTGACTGGCAGCTACTCCTGCTAATTACCAAGTCTCCACGAGGTAATCACCAAGTCGGATTTATCATAACTATTATCGGTTTCTTATTCTCTTTTAAACTTTCAATTCAAGCCTTTTATATCTATGTCTATGACCTTTTCATTTTTTCTATGTATCCAAGTGTCTAAAACTTATACACTTTATTGCAGATGATCCTATCGGATACTCTTCCGATGATATCTCAATTTTGTCATTTTGTCATTCTCTCTCACAACTCCATTCTGGTGATGTGTACCTTGACTGCCCATGGTTCTCGGGTCTTTAGTCTACATGACTATACCCTAAGAAAATTTCGAGGTGTCATGATGTGCCGGTGAACCACACGCGCTCCATCAGAAACCAACGAAATTCTTTAACCATGAAGTCCTACAGCACCACGTTCTGGTGTAAACAATTACCGATTTGAAAACCCTTTCAAATCAATCACCCTAATCATTTCCCAATGATTTCTCACGTCTGTTCAAAAAACCATTCAGTATTCTCAGCCAGGCAATATCCTGAATCCAACTTACAATGCTCTAAGCATTAAGTCATCAGGATATGTTCATAACACTTCTGATTTGTCCAAGAGGTTCGAAGAACCTGATGTAATATCATTCTAAGCCCTTTCGGAATCCTAAGATTACCAATAATCCTTGTGTCATGATTTCCGGAAACCATTTCCTTTTAAGGACTCTTTCTTATGCATCTTGAATCCCATCAAGATCATATTCTCAACGGCTAAGTCAATACTGCCAGTCTCATCTATCTGATAGATGTCTGTGAACTACGTGAGTATGTTGCACCTTCTTGATTTTTTTATGTCAATTCATTACACTTTGCAATGACAGGAAACTCCATTCCTGGGGTTATGCATCTTGAATCTCATCAAGATCATATTGGCAGAATTCTGATCTATCTAATAGATGTTCACAATCACCTGAGTATGTTGTATCTCTTAAAGTCTTTCATAGCGAACCGTTTCTTAACACCAAGTCATTACACTTTGTAATGATAAGAGACGTTTCCTAGAACCCGTACGTAACCCACATACAATGATAGCAGATAACAACGATACTCCCACTGGCTTTAACACCGTTATATGACTCTTTCGGACTATTCACAAAATCCAGAACTTATGGCACATTTTGCGAAACCGAAATTCAAACCTTTCCGACATATTAAAGGAAATCTTTCATGCTATTCACAAAATCCAAACCTTTTGGCCTATTTTGAGAATCCGATTATCCTTTCTTGCGAGATGCCCATGGGACGAATCCCGGGGCCGTGTACCTTTTGTAATGACATGCTCTATGTGAGTCCCTATTAGTGTGCCGGTAAACCACACACGCTCCACTAACAACTCACACTATGCCACGCAGAATCCTCTCGGATTACATCTTCTATTGAGAGTGCTTCTCTCAGAATCAGTTGCTTGACTCCAAGTGATGACTCATTCAACCAGATGTTCTGTAAGTACATTTCTATGTTCCCTTCTTTTGATGATTCAATTACTCCCACTGGTTCCTAGACCAGTTGTAAAGATCAATCAAACTGTCACATAGACTGTGTCTCGCGGTAAGGTTCTCTTATTTGGCAGCAACTGGGCTCACCAATGCTTCCAGCAGTCTGATTACTTATCCGTACCATCTTTAGTGTTTTACCACTACTCGGTATATCACACAAATCATAACTCCTTATGACAGTGACAATAACTACTGGTCAAGCGAAGAGAGGGTATGTCAGGTTTAACAGGAATCTAATTCCTGGTCAAGTCCCAGTGGTGACTAAAGGTTCTTTCACTTGGCTAATCTTTGAACTCCTTCAGGATTATTCTTACTCCCACTGTTTCCTTAGAACATGAGCTCTTTCTAAAAAGGGCTCTTCTTTCAAAGGATAACTGGGATGGCCAATGAAACGACATCGCTGATCAGTTTCAGGCTTGTCATGAGATTCAGACGAATGCTACATGACCCTGGACTTTCTATGTACTAGTGGGACAATCCCAGCTTTACATTTCAGACAGTGTCAACGTAACCTACTTAGTCTAAGATGTGGTCGGAATATGACTTCTGCGGTCTGACTGGTTAAATATTCAATTCATTGAAATATTAGTCGGAAATGTATCCAGTGTATCTTATACACCAAGGATCAAAACTATTTCGATCAATGCTCCATCATCTTCCCTAAGACACATTATAACCATTAGTGTTCTTGGAAGAGCATAAACTGTGAAACATTTTCTCAGTCTATGTTGTTACTCAGGTTCTGTTGATCTTATGCTTCATTTGAAATCTTTGAACACTTCAAGGTTCCAATCAATCGCTTATTCCGATAAACGAAGCCATATTTGTCAAACCATTTGGCAAATATTTTGAAGCATAACTAATCGTGTTCTGTTCGAAGATTCGAGCAATACATAGTAGCTTATGTGTCTGTCGCTCAAAATCTTAATACCTTTACAGTTCCATGTAAATTTATGACTTTGTTAATATTGTTCAAGACATGCAATCATCACCTGACTCCAAGTCAACTGATTCCAAAATCCTATCCATTGGATCTTTGGGCGATTCCTTTCTTGCCACAATTAATTTTATTAAGTACTCAATTCATCATGTGACTCTAAGTCAAATGATTCCAAAGTCCTGTCCAACTGGACCTTTGGTTGAAGTGATTCTCATAAAATTCACTTTAACAATCATAAAGAACACAATTTACAAATCCAATCCCATTGGATGTATCAACATTCAAGTTATTACCATTTACGTCATCAACACATTCACACAACATTTCGAGGACAATTAAAACAATCATGTTTCAAAAAAAATATTTCATTAAGCCAGAATTATCCTCAGAACAATGTACTATGCGAATCCATGTCGTATGTATCTATAAACTAATAACAAGAACAAATATCTAGCTTAACTCAAAAACCGCACGAGCTCCAGATCCAATCCGAATATGCTCCTGTGCGACACCATCCCGCATCCTCTAGAGTTCGTGCATACAGAGCAAATGTGTGAAACACATCCTGTATCAAGGAAATGAGGATCAGGTGTTCTGAATTCTAAGATATTTATGAGTTTACCAAACGGTTTGGCTTTGGAGCATTTTTCCAATCTTTCCGTGACTGTGTCCCACCTTGTGGATTCCCAGTTTGAAACATCGAACAATCGGTCCAGACGATCTGGATCATTTCTTGATGCACCTTAATACCGGACTCAATCCTGAAGCAGCTGAATTAATGGAACTATGCTTCTCCATGAACGATTCATACAGAGTCGACATTGAATGCACTTCCACGATTGTCTTATCCGGTTACCCTTTCTGTTCATCTGGATGAACAGATCAGCGAGTTGAGCTAATGCTTAACTCCCGATCACAAAGGGAAACCAGTTTTATACTGTTCGCCTATGTATCCCTCAATCTCGGGAACACGCAAACTGGTGCTACTTCCTTCTAGCTTGCAACTTCAAGCTCTTTGAAGATTCTAGTTCGTTCCCTTTATTCAACCAGTTCACGGAACCTTTCCTGAACTAGCTGTGCTAACTTATCAGACCCCAGGAATTCTAAATCCCTGCGGAACTCGGGGTTAATGATCAATAGCATAAGGCAACGAACTTCCTTGGACTCAATAGTCAAGGAGTCATGCTCATCACAAGCTGCTGTGTGATGCCATGTTTGGGAGCGGACACTCAGTCGGATATGGTTCGCCAGCAAAACTAAGAACTATTCTCTAATTGCAAAACCATATCATACAGTCAAGGCCAGTCAGCCTTACCATATTTAACAGGTGCTTTCTGAAACTCTAAGAAATGGGTGAAGGAGGAGAAGGAGGAGAATGACATTTTCTTCAGACATATATAAAATTTGAATTTATTCGTTTAATTAATCCTTTTAAATAATTACCCAATATATATTATTTAACAAGGCTAGGATCCAAAATACCCCAACTATGCTGTGAAGAGGGATGCCTTAGTCACAACACAGTGGTCATTAAGGTAGATAACTTTTATCAATTTCAGTCTTATGAAATTCCTAGATCTGTGAGATTCATTGAACTGTTCAATGGCATGTTTAATCTCAGATATGCCCCACCGTTTGTGACTGGGATGCCGAGGATCACAAACCGAGTGTGAATAACCATGCAAATTAGCTTGGTACTCTCGGGGTCCATTATCATCTCAAATTGATGTGCCGGTTAACCACACACGCTCCATCAACAATGATAACACCCGAGAAACCCATTGCCACTCTTTATGAACCCCCATTGGTGTGCCGGTAACCCACACACGCTCCACCAACGTTTCATAAAGTGCAATGTGCAATTTCATAGGTTAGCATCAAATTCACATTTTTTTAAAGTAACTAGATTGGGAATTCTTGTACGGGTTCTAGTACTTTGATCATTATACTTTTAATGATTAAGCGGTCCTATCAAAACTGTTCGGCTAACGACCCTCCACTGATCAGGCGAGCGGTGGGTGAGAGTGAACACCCATTAGACCGCCATTTTATAGGCAGTCTCCTTATACCCACTTTATAGACCAGCTTCGTGAATGAGGCCTACTAATGATTTGACTAACCAATTTATCTTATACATATAGTATTAACCTTTAATAATATATATATAAGATGTATTTTAAATCTTTAAAAATATTCCTGGTTTATCTTTTAATTTCCTGAAATTTAACTATTAAATTTCAAATTAAATTAAACCTTTAATTTGATTTAATTTATCTTTTAATTAAACTATTAATTAAATTAAATAAATCTAGATATTTTAAACCTTTTAAAATATTTTAGGATTTATCCTTTAATTTTCGAAATTTAACCATTAAATCAAAATTAAATTAAATCCCTTGAATTATCTTTTAATTAAACAATTAATTAAATTAATTCAAATGTAGATAGGTTTTTCCAAATTAATCAAATCAATTTAAACCTATCTTAAACCCCTAATTATCGAATTTCAAACAAACTGGGTTTAAGGTTATCCATTTAATTAACCAATTAAAGTTACCAAAAATAGAAAACCTCCTAAAACCCTAATGCCAATTTTCGAAAAATTACCAGGGGAGGGGATAGGGTTTCTAAAAACAAAAACCCTAAATCGATCCAGACCCAAAAAAGATTTATAAACTTTAAACCCTAATTTTAGGAAAACTATTACAGCAATTCAATAAGAAAACAACCAAACTCTCTGATACCACTGAAAGGTTTTCCGCAACCATGAACTAAATAACCTAAGTTCACATGCAACCTAGAAAAGATCTATGTTTTCTTACTTTGAACATGTAACTAATTCCTAAAGGCCAAACAAAATTAACTAAAAGAATAAATCAGAAAAACTAACCTTTAGTCTTAATCTTGAAGCTAAGCAGCACAAGTGTCCTGCCTCAAATGAGATCACACCCAGGGAGCCAGAGGAAGGCCACGAAAATTCCAGAGAGAATAATAGAAAATGAGCAACTGATAATGAGGTCTAGGGTTCCCTATTTATAGGGAACCAAAGGGTAAAGCTAAAAACCCTAGCCGCAGCCCATTTTCCGGATTATCTGTACGCGCGTCGCGGCCTTTACATTGGCGCGCCGCGCGCCGCAATTCAACTATTGAATTCGTACGAATATGTACACGCGTCGCGACCTTTACATTGGCGCGCCGCGCGCCGCAATTCAACTATTGAATTTGTACGACTTTAATCCCTGACCTCCTGATTAATCTAATTAATGCCACAGAAATTAATCCAATTAATTTCTGATTAATTATTAATCAATCAACATAGTTTCTAATTAATATATTATCACTTTAATATATTAACAAACCATATCTTTTATTTCTATTGATTTATTACTCCCATAATAAACTAACTTTTCTCTCCACCGAACTTTCTACCAAACCTCCAGCTATGAGGGCAACCCAAATGGACTTTGCTTCTATTAATTAGGTAAATACAAATTATTAGTCATGGCTTAGACACCTAATCCAACAGTTTTCTCTATCTTACTGCTACACTGCCAGTTATACACTTCTCAGTAAACCAACTTAGCCAATTCCTGTGCAATCCAAGGAAAACTAACATGAATGCTGCTTTTTCTAGTCTTATGATACTTATAGGCCATGTCTGGGCAAGGGTTCTTTTTACTATAAATAGGGAACCTAGATATTATTGCATATTGCGATGCTAGCTAGAAAACAATATGCTACCTAGAAAACAATATGCTACCTAGAACACAAGCTACCAAAGAATCATGTACAAAGTATTTTATTAGTGTTAATGGTTCTCCGGTACCCTCGCATACGAAGAAACAAATTGTGGTAGCCTGATTATCAGTGGTGGCATAATATAGAGCAATATCAAATACAGTTTGTGAAAAACTTTGGTTGTGATGGCTTCTACAAGAGTTAGTCGCAACACAAAATGAGGCTACATCATTGATGTGTAAAGATCAAGCTGATCCCTATATTGTTACTAATCCGGTTTATCACGAACTAACAAAACATGTTGAAATGGGCTTTTATTTCGCATATAAAACCATGTCCTATGTTTTGTAACAAAGGATGATAGCGGTCTAGAGGTTAATGTTATGCAATATCATTGCTTGGTATGAATTTGCTTTATCTCATTGTTACACGGCCAGTTATAGACTTATCTGTAAACCAACTTAGCCAATTCCTAGGTAATCCACGAAAAACCAAAATAGATATGCTTTTCTAGTCTTACGAAATTTGAAGGCCATGTCTGGGCAAGGGTTCTTTTACCATAAATGGGGAACCTAGATATTGTTGCATATTGTGATGCTAGCTGTAAACAGTCTACCAAAGAATCATGTACAGGTTACTATATTTATCTTAATGGTTCTCCGGTACCGTGGCATACCAATAAACAAAGTGTGGTAGCCTGATTATCAGGTGAGGCATAGGCATAATATAGAGCAATATCAAATATTTTGTGAAATACTTTGGTTGTGATGCCTTCTATAGGAGTTAGCCGCACACAAAATGAGGCCACGTCATTGATGTGTGAAGATCAAGCTAATCCCCATATTGCTACTAATCCGGTTTATCATGAACTAGCAAAACACATTGAAGTGGACTGTTATTTTGTATATAAAACAATGTCCTATTCGTTCCAAATTTCAGTCCGCATACACTTTTACAAAATCTATCGATGCTAACTCTTTTTGTTTCATATAAAACAAGTTGGATTTCGTAACCTTCACCTGCTAGGTGATATTAATACTTGAGATTGTTATCTGCATCCATGCTTCACATTATCTCCTTTTTTTTACTCCCTAATACTTATCCTTATCAGACATTGAATTCTATATATTCAACTTGGAATTCTATATATACATGTAATGCTACGTTTATTTGAGGCATCAATAATGACCTACTTGTTCTGTAGTGTGGGCCAAAAAAAAAAAAAGCAAGTTCATAAAAAATATATAAATTTGCAAAGTCATGTTTCATAACTTTAAAATATGACACTGTTCAGAAAAGATTGTTTGGTTTTGGGAATTTTATTTGTTGCATAGACAATGTGATCATTGTGTGCCACGTAAGTGTGAAATCACTTTCCACTCTATCTTTCACATACTCTTTCAGATCATGGTATAGCCATTTTTCAATTGTGTGTATAGCCATTTTTCAATTGTACAAATCAATGCATCACAAAATGCAAGAGAGAAAAAGAGAAGACTAGCGAGACAGGAGAGAGATAGCTCAGAAAAGAGGGAAAGAAAAGACAAAAGACGGGGACTGAAAAGTGGGGCAGACGGAGGGGGAGAGGGATCATATTAAGTGGTACAAAATTAAAATGGGGTCGGTTTGAACCAAAATGTCGGCTCGTATCCAAAACCGTGTTTCCAGATCGGACCCTACCCTTGCATCAATGTTTCCGTCTACCCTAATTTGGAAGCTTCTTACTTCACTACCAAATCCATCGGTCCACAACATAAAATGATGTAAAAGATAAAATAAATTTGGCATATTGATGAAAAGAGTGTAAAAAACAATTATCCTTTTTTAAACCAAAATAATTGTCTCTCTCTCTCTCTCTCTCTCTCTCTCTCTCTCCCTCTCTCTCTCTCTCTATATATATATATATATATATATATATATATATATATATATATATATATATATATATATATATATATATATATATATATATATATATATATATATATATATATATATATATATATATATATATATATATATAGAGAGAAAGGTTCAAATGAGAATCACTAAAAGGTTGAGAACCGTGAGAACCACTAATTCACAGTTTAATAAAAAAGTTACGTTAAAGTATTCACAGTTTAATAACTAGAAATTTTATTATATTGTGAATATTGTAAAACATATTAAAACATAAAGAAATTTATTAAATTTGATGTATTTTCACATAATAAACAAGTGTGAAAAAACAAAAAAAAAACGAAAAAAACATAATTCTTAATGTGTGAATATCGGTTATCACGGTTCTTAACCTTTTAGTGGTTCTCATTTGAACCTATATATATATATATATATATATATATATATATATATATATATATATATATATATATATATATATATATATATATATATATATATATATATATATATATATATATATATATATATATATATATATATATATATATATATATGATATTTTGAGAACCACAAGTCCCCCGAGAACCCGAGAACTCCCAAACCGATATTTTTTCAAAAAACCGACACCATAGGCCTCTAAAACGCACATATTTAAGCATTTTCGGAAAAAAATTCCGAAAAAAACGACTTTTTTTTTTTAAAAAATTTGCACATGTGCAAAAAAAAAAATTTGCACATATGCAAACTTTTTTATACGTACAATTTTTTTCAAATTCTTTTTACAGAATGCCTTAAATATATGTTAGGAAAGACATCCATAAAAAAACTTGAAAAAAATATACGTATAAAAAAGTTTGCACATGTGCAAATCTTTTTCAAAAAAATAAAAAAGTCGTTTTTTCGGAAAAAATTTTCAGCGCCCTGACACAAATTTGAGCGTTTTAGAGGCCTATGTGGTCGGTTTTTTGAAAAAAATATCGGTTTGGGAGTTTTCGGGTTCTCGGGGTGAAGTTGGTTCTCAAAAGATCCTAAGTCTCTCTCTCTCTCTCTCTATATATATATATATATATATATATATATATATATATATATATATATATATATATATATATATATATATATATATATATATATATATATATATACACTAGTTGTAAGACCCGTGTATTACACGGGATGATACAAAAAAATTTTAAATAAAATCTAAACATTAATAATTTTATATATGAAATTTATTCATGTATTATGACATCATACTTTTGATTTTTACTATTGCGACTTTGTATTTTGATAAATATAATTGATTATGAGAATGTCACCGGTACTAAAATCAAATTCCATATTATGATTGTAATCGTTCTACAAAATATTATGTAATAAGAAAAAGAGATTTTAAGTACATTCTTATAACTGAATAGATTTTTCAAAGTACAGTGGCTTACTAAGAAAAGAAAAAAAAATGAAGTGATATATTCAGAAAAGTCTTTATATTTTGACCATATATTTCATTAACCCACAATTGTTTTTTTGTTTCAATTAAGTCTCAACATTTTGTTAAATGTTTTCAATTATATATATATATATATATATATATATATATATATATATATATATATATATATATATATATATATATATATATATATATATATATATATATATATATATATATATATATATATATATATATATAAAAGGAAATATTTATTAAAGTCCTTACATTTTGACAGATAACAATGCAATTTGTGTATCTTCAACAAATTATTAAAAATTCTAAACCATCAATTTTTATGGTATAAAGTATAAAGATAATAAATTTGACTCGAGGGGCATAATGTTTCAATTCTGGAATCCATTGAGAGCATAAAAAAGAAAAGAAAAATTTAGTAATTTCATCATTCATTTGAAGGAAAAGAGTATAAGAGGTTCACCTCCTTGGAGACCATAGTTGGCTTTGCTAATAACCACAATTCTAGATTAATAACCCGTGTACTACACCGGTTCGGATAAAAAATAGTAAAAATAAAAAATATAATACAAATCTATTTTTATAATTACTAAATGTTAAATAAAAAAACAAAAAGTATTTATTTTCTAATTTTGGCATTTTATTGAAAGACCCAGCTATGTATACAAACACTAAAATAATACATGTATGTCGTTTTAATTCAAAGCAAGTTTTTCATAATGATGATGTACTTTCTCAAATTGCATTCATTGACTATATAACTCGTGTACTACATGATTGAGCGTTTTAAAAAATGAAGACAACTAAAAAATAAGGTAATCATACACTTAACAAATATCCTCAAGCTTAGACTTTTCTTGTCCTCAAGGAAAACAAGGATCAAAACAATGCGGATAACAAACTACAAAGTAGAAAAAGAATAGACACCTTAGGTAGCAACCAAGACAACATCAATCATAACTAAAAATCATGTCAATTTGGACCATATGCACATATAAGTTAGACCATCTATTCAAAACAAGAGACCATTAAAAGGGACAATTTTTTATCAATTACTTAGCATAAGCACGTCAGGTCAAAATATAAACTCACACATGAAACCTTCACTTAGTATTCAAAGCGTCCCGCAAGCAAAGGACGTGCTCACAATTGTTCACTCTCCTCGTGTTTATTCACTCATGTCACAAGATGTGTGACCTCGCAATCTCCGCCTTCAATATTTGGCTATAAACACTCATTTTTATAGGAGGGGCGCTCGGATATCGAATCTAGGAAGCTATACTAAGTTGATTTTGCTCAAGTCCTCCAACCGACCTCATTTGCATATTTATTTACTGAACACATGATTTTCCAAAACAGAGGGACAAAAATTTACAACTCGATTCCTATTTACAAAAGATGGATACCTAGACGACCGAAACAACAAAATCTTTTAAACTTCAAATTGACCCAAGATGTATGAAGAATTTTAAAAACATGGTCAATGTATGAAGTTGTAACTAGATCAAAATTAGATTTAGTTGTTGAAAGAAAAAAGGATGAAATGAGGCTTTCAAAACAAGTAACCGCTTTATTGTATTTTTGTGGAAAATTTTCACTTTAAATGACTTGAGTGATCACTTGGTTCGGTCTTTTCTTGTCTTTTTTTTTTCTCTTTTTTTTTATTGACCAATCTTTTAGAACCAAGTGAAATAATTTCTGGATTTTCACCATAAAAACAATTTCACAAAATTTTTTCTAAAATGATTAGACAAAATATTTTTATGCTATTTTTGTAAACATAAATGAAAAACTTTAAACACACTAATGACCAAAATAATATAAACAAGGTCATATGACATCTATTAACACCTAGTACCACACAAAACCAAAAAATGTAGAAAATAAGATTTTTGTCCATGACTTTGGAAAATCGCGATTTTGAGATAAACCTTATGTTTAATAAACAATATGCAAATGTATGGTCTTGAGGGGGGACTAGTGCAACTTCCATAGTACTTCTCCTAGTCGATTACACACACTGATGAACTCACGGGTGGATAAGGCGTCCTTTGCTAGAATAGCTCTGATTTACTTTCATGTGTGTTTTTTTATATTTCTCCCAAAAGTATCTATGCTAGAAAATTAACAAAAAGAAGTTCCTAATGAAGATCTAAGGTTTCAAAAGATGGTGATGTTGTATGTATATAGGGGACAAAAATACAAGAAATTTAACTATGAGATGTATTATGGTTGCAATTTAAAGGTGTCACATAGGTGAGAAGCAAGAGATAACAAAAATGCATGCAAAAGTTAAAAAAATGCAAGAAATAAAATATTTTTGAATTTTGTTGTTGTTTTAATTTTTTTTTTTAAATTAAAAGGGATTTTTAATTCCCCCATCCCTAAGCTTAAAATATAAGCAGTGTCCATAATGCTTTTAGGGAAAGAGGTAGAAACAATCTACTGAGGATCGGGGAAAGGTCCCCGGGGTGGATATGGAGGGTAAGGGTATGGCGGGTAATATGGGTAAGGTGGGTATTGAGGAGGCTGAAGTGGTTGGCTTCCGGGCTGCTGAGGCTGTGGTGGCTGCTGCTGTTGCCATGGGTTAAAGGCAACGGATCTGTGTAGGTCAGTGAGGAGAGACATAACATCTTGGTTATGTTTATACTGGGTCTCCCTAAACTGCTCAAAGTCTTGTCGCAGCTCCATTTGATTTGTGTCAATTTCACCAAGATTATCATAGACGTTTTGATAATCAAGGCGAAGGTCCGCAAGCTGTGAGTTGATGTTAGAAAATTCCTCCATGTAAAGATTGTGCTCGGGAGGAAATGAGCTAGCAGAACTTGAAGGGCCAGGCTCTTGGGGGTGTCTCTGGGGCTCTCTCGCTGGTGGGTTAGGAGGGGGTGCGGGTAGGCCCATGTTGGAAGCAGGCTTCCAATTGGTGCGAGAGACTGGGTCGGCTAAACGAAGAATTCGAGCGTTTCGACTGTTGACCCGCAGATAATCGCGTCCACCTGCCTGCCAAATCTCATCAGATTCGGGACGTCTGAAAAGTCGCATACCCTCAAGAACATCCGAGGTGAGGTATCGCTCACGTTTGATGATCTCAAGGTTATCGGGAAACCTGATGCCTAGGGATGGGTGCTTGGCTATGAATGTAATGATTCCACCGCAATGGACTTAGCCGGATGAGCTTCTACTTAATTTAAGTAGTTTATACATGATCCAGGATCCAAAATTTGGGGTTCTAGGTCCTGGGTTGATCATGCAATAAAGAAGCTCAAGCTCATTGAGGCCGGCCTTGCTTATCTCTTCTTGCGGAAAGAAGATAGAAGCAATGATACGGTGGGTGGCTTTGAGGACGGGGTGGATGATGCTGGAGGCTTTGGCGGAGCTGGGGCGGTAAAAGTTTTCGGTAGAGATCTGCGTCCAGAAAGCGCCAACTTCTTGGTGGAATTGTCTGTTTAGTTTGCCCCGTTGGTCATATGTGTTGGCGACCGGTGCGCCAATAAGCTCACACAATTGGACTTGTGTGATTTGGTATGACCTGTTAAACATCCTAAAAGACAAAACTGCAGTATGAATGTTAAACTCGACAGACGACAAAAATTCAATAGTTGGGTTTGAATAACTTTTTTCGCTAATATTCAACAACCCTTCCCAACCAACATTGGACAGGAGTTTGCGTACTCCTGCCTCTATTCGTAGGTCTCTCAAAGTTGGGATATCTACAAATTTTTGGGCTTGCCCAATTCGTTCCAAAAATTATAAAAACGGGCCTCTTGGGCATCGGTCATAAATGCGATACCCGCATCGCCATTTCAAAATCCTGCTGTTCGGGCTCCTCATCGGAAGAGCCACTAGAAGCCGAGTATACAATTTGTTTTCTACTACCCCTAGAGTAGGTGTGGGACGATGATGCCATTTTTTTTAATCAAAGGAAATCGAATGAACACAACACACAAACAAATAAAACACAAAAATAAAACACAAAGGTTTCCTAATTCAAACTCAAGAACCAATTATCTAACCAAAAATCAAAAATTATGACAATTTTAAGTTTGGAAAGAATATACCAAATTGAAGCTTGAACAATGGTGGTTTGGCCTTGATTCCTCCTATTCTTTCCTTCCCCAAGCTTGAACCTAAACAACTTCAACATTTTAACTTCAAAAATCAAAACCCTTATTTTCTAGGGTTTCAAAGATTTCGAAATCAACCCATTGATTTTGATGTTTCTTGGGGTTAAAATGAAGGAAAAGATGAGAAATAGTGAAACAAACCTTTGGATTTTAACAAAACTTGAAGAAATTAGAAGAAAAATGAAGTACTTGGCTTATATAGTATGCGAAAATGACCAAAATGCCACTGGCTTAAGTTACACGGCCGTGTAACTTAAGGCTTAAACATTACACGGTCGTGTAATCTTGAGTTTTGACCGATACAAATTTTTACCATTTTTCAAAGTTACACGGCCGTGTAACTTTCAAGGGTAAAAGTTACACGGTCGTGTAACACACTGTTCCGTTTTTTTGTTTTTCGTATCTTGAGCCTCGGTAGTCCATTTTCAGTTCCGATCGTTTCCTCACGTTGGTAATTAAAAGTTATACACAGAAAAATTATAAAAACACAAAAATTCACACTTTGAAAAATTGACTAAAATACCCCCGGGTTGCCTCCCGGTTAGCGCGCTTGTTTAACGTCGTTGGCTCGACGCATGGCTCCCAAAATTTGACTATTGGGAGCGGGCCGGCTCATCTAATTTTTCGTCCTCAACGTTTTGCTCGACGAAATTTTCGTATAAAGGTTTTAGCCGGTGTCCATTTACCTTGAAAACTTTTCCAGTTGTGTTGCTTCTTATTTCTACTACACCATAAGTAGAAATATTAGTTACAATAAATGGTCCTGCCCATCGGGAATGAAGTTTTCCTGGAAAAAGTTTTAGACGGGATTGAAAAAGTGAGACTTTTTGGCCAATTTCAAAGCTCTTTCGTGTGTTGACCTTGTCATGAAAGGCTTTGGTCTTTTCTTTGTATATTTTTGAATTTTCATAGGATTCGTTTCGTATTTCTTCCAATTCTTGGATTTGAAGTTTCCTATGAATTCCATTTTCTACAAAGCTTTGGTTTAAGCGTTTGATGGCCCAATACGCTTTGTGTTCAATTTCTACCGGTAAATGGCAAGCTTTTCCAAATACAAGACGGTAAGGAGACATACCTATTGGTGTTTTATATGCGGTGCGGTATGCCCAAAGAGCATCTTCTAAACGGATACTCCAATCCTTACGACTTGTACTTACCGTCTTTTCCAAATCGACTGAAAATGTTAGCTTTTATAAAATCTGCAACCACTTTGGAATCGTTAGTCCGCGTGGCTTTTGCCTCTACCAATTTAGAGACATAATCCACTGCTAGAATTATGTACATATTTCCAAAGGATGACGGAAACGGGCCCATGAAATCTATTCCCCATACATCAAATATTTCGCAGAAAAGTATGGATGTTAATGGCATGTGGTCCTTTGGTCTTAAGTTTCCCACTTTTTGAGATTGCTCGCAAGATTTGAAAAACTTGTAAGCATCGGCAAAAATAGTGGGCCAATAAAATCCAGTTTCTAAGACTTTATGGGCTGTTCTTTTAGGACCAAAATGCCCTCCACAGGCTTCGGCATGACAGAAGTTTAAAATAGAGTGTACCTCACGGAGATCTACGCATCTCCTTATGATCTGGTCTGGACAAAATTTCCACAAGTAAGGCTCATCCCACACATACTGTTTTGAATCTTTCTTCAGTTTGTCTTTTTGAGCTCGAGTGTAGTCTGATGGGAAATTTTTCGTGACCAAATAGTTCACCATGTCAGCATACCATGGTGTGATTGTCTGGTTGGTAAGCAACTGTTCATCTGTGAATGAATCATTTAGCGGGGTTGCATCTTCATTGTTGATGATCCTACTTAGATGGTCTGCAACTAAGTTTTGTTTTCCGCTTTTATCTCGGATCTCCAAATCGAACTCTTGAAGCAGTAGGACCTAACGAATGAGCCTAGGCTTTGCATCTTTCTTTGACATCAAATACTTTAACGCTGCATGGTCAGAAAAAACAATGACTTTGGTTCCCAACAAATATTGTCGGAATTTTTCCAAAGTAAATATAATGGCAAGAAGCTCTTTCTCTGTCGTTGAATAGTTGCTTTGGGCGGGGTCCAATGTTTTCGAAGCGTAGTATATGACATGGGGGACTTTGTCCTTCTTTTGACCCAACACCGCCCCTACCGCGTGATTACTTGCATCGCACATAATCTCGAACGGTAGACTCCAATCTGGCGGTTGAATGATGGGTGTGCTTATCAACAGGTTCTTCAAAGTTTCAAAGGATTGTTTGCATGCGTCAGAAAATTCAAACTCTACGTCTTTTTGTAGAAGTTTGCACATCGGTCTTGAGATCTTTGAAAAATCTTTGATGAACCTCCTATAAAAACCTGCATGACCAAGAAAAGAACGGACCTCTCAGACACATTTTGGGTAGGGTAAAGTTTTAATAACATCAATTTTTTCTTTGTCAACCTCTAAACCCTTTGCTGAAACAACGTGTCCTAGTATGAGTCCTTGGTCAACCATAAAATGACATTTTTCGTAATTTAAAACCAAATTGGTTTCAATGCATCTTTTCAAAATTTTTGTCAAATTATTTAAGCACTCTTTAAATGAATTTCCATACACAGTAAAATCACCCATAAACACCTCTATAATCTCTTCAACATACTCGGAGAAGATACTCATCATGCACCTTTGGAATGTGGCGGGGGCATTGCAAAGCCCGAAAGGCATCCGCCGGTATGCAAACGTGCCAAAGGGGCACGTGAACGTTGTTTTCTCTTGATCTTCCGGTGCAATGGGTATTTGGTGAAAACCTGAATACCCATCTAGACAACAATAATGAGTCTTTCCCGCTAACCTTTCCAACATTTGGTCGATAAAGGGTAGTGGGAAATGATCTTTACGAGTAGAAGTGTTTAACTTTCGGTAATCAATACAAACACGCCACGCGTTTTGCACACGGGTGGGTACCAACTCACCTTGCTTGTTGTCCGTCACCGTGATTCCCGTCTTCTTTGGGACAACCAGGATTGGGCTTACCCACTTGCTGTCTGATATTGGGTAAATCATTCCTGCATCCAATAGTTTAAGAACCTCCTTTTTCACCACCTCCATCATGGGTGGATTGAGTCTTCTCTGGGCTTCTCTTGACGGTTTGTACTCATCTTCCATCAAAATCTTGTGCATGCACATCGATGGGCTAAGTCCTTTGATGTCGGCTATCATCCAGCCGAAGGCTTCTTTGTAGTTCTTTAGCAAACCCATCAATTCTTTTTCTTCTTCTTCAGACAGTTTGTTGGAAATGATGATTGGTAAGGTATCCTTCTCTCCCAAGTACATGTACTTTAAATGGTTGGGGAGATCTTTTAATTCCAACTTTGGTGCCTGTGAAATGGAAGGAAGAATTTTTTCGTTAGAAATTTGTAATGGCACTTTTGGCAAATCATACCTTGCTTTCTTTTGGTGGTCTAGGTATGATGTGATTTCTAGGATTTCTTGACTTAGATCGAACTTCTCGATAAGCTCCTTTGTCTTTTCCTTGTCTAAATTTCTGTTTAAGACTAGAGCTAATAAATCAGTTTTAGACAATTCAAAGCATTCTTCAACTAATGGGTTGATTACATCAAGAAAATTTAAAGACGAAACAGTTTGTGGATAACGCATAGCATCAAAAATATTGAAATTTATGATTTCTCCATCAAATTCCATGGAAAGCGTTCCATTGAAAACATCAATTTTTGTCCTTGCCGTACTCATGAAAGGTCTTCCCAAGAGTATAGAACAAGAATTTGGTGTTTCGCCTCCACCCATATCTAAAACGTAAAAATCAGCGGGAAATATTAGTTCATTAACTTGCACCAAAACGTCCTCTAATACACCTTTTGGCTGTACTATAGAGCGATCGGCTAGTTGAATGATTACCCCGGTACTTATTAATGGTCCTATTTTTAACGATTTGAAAACGGAGTAAGGTAGGACATTAATTGAAGCACCGAGATCTAGCATGGCCTTTGGAATGTAAAGATTTCCCATTTTGCATGGAACAGTGAAAACACCCGGATCTTTACATTTTTTCGGTAGTCGTTTTTGCAAAACGGCTGAGATGTTTTCACCAACTTTAACAGTTCCACTTTCTTTTAGTTTCTTTTTGGAGGTACAAAGTTCTTTGAGAAATTTGGCATATCTAGGAATTTGTTTGATTGCATCGAGTAAAGGAATATTTACCTCAACTTTCCGAAACATGTCCATAATTTCTTGATCTTCCTTTTCCTTCTTTGTGTTTTTTAGTCTAGATGGAAAAGGAGGAGGGGTGATTTTTACCTCAACTTTGGCTGGTTTGTTGGGAGCTTCGCTTCTTGTATCGGTATCTTCTTCGATCTCTATCTCTCTTTGTCTCTCTCTTGTCAAGCTTGGTCCTTCATAGCTTTTCCCACTTCTTAAAGTAACAGCATTTACATTATGTTTGGGATTTTCTTGAGATTGAGAAGGTAACTTACCTTGAGATTCCATCTTGTTGACCGAAGTGGCTAGCTGAGCCATTTGTTGCTCCAGATTCTTGATGCTAGCTCTTGTTTCCTGTTGAAATGATTGAGTGCTTGTTGCCAAACTTTTCACAATATCCTCCAAGGACATGCTTGTGCTTGCAGATTTTTGAGGTGGAGGATTTTGGTAGTATTGTTGGGATCTTTCTTGGTTATATTGTTTTGGCCTTTCTTGATATTGGTTGCGATTTTGTTGTAGGTAGTTTTGATTTGACGAGTAGTTCCAATTTTGGTTATTCCGGTTTGGTTCTAAAGGTCTTTGATTTTGTCCGGAAAATCCTCCCATGGCTTTTGCTTGTTCTTGCTCTTCTTGCAATTCGGGACACATATCAGTCGGGTGTCCATATTGTAAACAAACGCCACACGCTCTAACCGCCGGTTCGATCCCTTTGTCTTTGGTAAGTTGCATCACGGCTTTAGTTAGTTGGGAAATCTGACTTTCGAGATAGGGAGTACTTACCTCTTTTACGCTTCTTGATGGGTCCGCATACCACTCGTCTTCTCCTTGGGTATGCTTGGATTCTTCCACCATTTTCTCGATCAAGGCTCGTATTTGGGTCGGCGTTTGGTCGATCAACGAGCCTCTACTTGAAGCATTTATTAATCGTCTTTCCATTGGTGTTAAACCTTCACAAAAATATCGAAATAATTGGTAATCAGAAATACCATGTTGTGGGCATCGGGCACACAATTTTTTAAATCTTTCCCAATATGTATGTAAGGCTTCTTTCTTTCCCTGCTTGATTCCAATGATTTCCCTCCTTAGACTTGAATCTTTTGTCTCTGGGAAATACTTGTCAAGGAATAACCGTGCAAGACCATTCCATGTTGTGATCGACCCCGGTGGTAGGTCATATAACCATTCTTTAGCTGAGTCTAGAAACGAAAAGGGGAGTGCCCTTAACTTAATTTGGTCTTCCGATACATCGTGTGGTTTCATTCCCACACACACGACATGAAATTCTTTTAAAATTTTATGCGGGTCTTCATTTTCTACGCCCCGAAATTGAGGTAGTAAATGAATAAGCCCGGATTTTAATTCAAAGTTTGTCATGTGTGGGTAGGTTATGCAGAGAGGTTGTTGGGTAACATCTTGGGTTGCCCATTGGCGAAGTGTTCGCTCAAGAGGTGGATTTTCGGCCATTGGAGTGTGGTTTATTTGAGAGGGGGGTGTATGTGGGGTGTTGTTATCGGATTCGTATTCTGTTTCTGTTTCTGACGAGGAAAGGTCTTGCCAAATGTCTATGATAGGAGGGTTTGATGAAGAAGCGGTTTGGGAAGCTTGCTGCTTCTTGCGAAGTTTAGCTTGTTTCCTTAGCCTTTTTGCGGTTTTCTCAATCTCCGAATCAAGTTCAAGAGGCGTACCTGTTCGTGAAGATTTGTTGATTACCAATATTTCGTGATTGCACTACTTGTTATAAATACTAACTATGTAGTATAAATGGCAAGCAGGGTCGATCCACAGGGAGTGATGGTCTAATGGATTACACCTTGATTTCACGAGATTTAAACTTGTAAAGAAAGTAACAAAAAGGGGGGTTTTGATGTTTAGTTGGAATACGATTGTATAATTGACTTGGGACAAAATATAGAAAAATTGCTTTTGTATTTTATAATTTGGGGACTAATTCTGGTTTTGTACTTTTAGTCATATGATTAGAAATAACAAATAGAATGATGTTTATAACTTTAATCTTTCTAAGTTGGTACTTTGTGTATGTCGAAAGCTCGCACATACACCATTCACCTAATGTATCTTAGTCAAGAGAAGCTCGTTAACTAAGACTAATCTTACTAATCAAATCTAGATAAGATCATAGAATTTGAATGAAAGATTGCATTATGTGTTATGTGAATGTTCCCAACAATGTTCAATACTCCTAAACAAGCGTTGGAGCATCAAAACATGAGATATGATTTTCACCAATTAAAGATGATTGTCACAAATAACATTTTATAAAACAATTACGGATTTCATAATTTGTATGACTAGATTGACTTATATTTAAGATCAAATGGCCAATATGAAATAAATAAAAACCAAATGCTTGTTAAGTCTCAAAATCATATCACTAGAAAGATATAAAATTAAACATCAAACCATATATTAAATCACAATCATAATCCTTTGTACAAAACCAGAAAATAAGGTTACTAGCCACTCATGACTAGTAAAAAAGAAATAAACTTACAAAATGAAGATAATCCACACTTGAAGTTGCACAAATAACACAAACACAAGTATATTTAGAGAGTGTTCAGAAGATAATGGAATAAGGGATGGTTCTAAGGCTAACCAAACACATCTATTTATACTAGGACACCAAGGGTAAAATGGTAATTTGAACATAAGCAAACATCATCATTTCAAGACCCACTTCCTTCATCACATGGCCACAAATCTGAATAGGATCTGGATCTGGTCGTGTAACATGAGGATGACAGCACAAGAAGGAGTAAACAACTCATAGTGGGCCAAAAAGCAGATCTGGACAGCAATTAAAGTTACACGGCCGTGTAACTTTCTGGGCCAAGATTACATGGTCGTGTAATCCTGCATTTCTCATGGACTTCCCCTGAGCTGACATGGCATCTTACGTGACATAACAAGGTTACACGACCGTGTAACTTCAAGGCATAAAGTTACACGGTCGTGTACTGTACTGTCTTCGGGACGACTTTTTTGTAACTTCTTCGTTTGATCTCTGTTTCTTCTGAAATTTCTTGTGTAACCTCCCATTGTCTTCTAACATATGATTCATCCTTCAAAAGAACCTGAAAACAACCACAAAGTGTGAAAGTAGATTGCTATTCTAGAAATCCCGAAAAACATGAAAATATGCATAAATGAGAATCAAATGCAAGATAAAAGAGGGATTAAAAGGTATGAAAACATGCCTAAAAATACACTTAACAATACCCGATACAAAAAGTTAGCTATATGTTGCATTCATTGACTATATAACTCGTGTACTACATGATTGAGCGTTTTAAAAAATGAAGACAACTAAAAAATAAGGTAATCATACATATCTATATAAACTGAAAAAATAATTTATAGGTCAGGTAAATTTTATTGATAACCAGAAAAACGGGTAAACTTTTATGTTATTCTCGAGAGAATTGACTTTTATTTATTGTAATGTTCAAAAAGGTTCATTAATCACACAAACCACCCAGATCATATAAAAAAGAAAGCTAAAAAGTTGTATTTCAAATTATGATTAAACATATATACACACACACTATGCAGTCAATCGCGCGAGATCTCGCCGAGATAGCGCCGAGATAGCGTTTCGCGGGGTTAGGCCGAGATAGAAATCAAAATCTCGGTCAGTAATCTCGCCAGCGAGAATCTCGCCGATAATGTCCGAGATTTGCCGAGATTTAGGAGCCCGAGATAGCGATATTGTCCGAGATTTGCCCGAGATAGCGGTAATGTCCGAGATTTAGGAGATTTAGGAGCCCGATATAGCGATATTGCGCGGGTTCGTTATAGAGATTTGCCGAGACATGTTGACACTTTTCATATTAGAATACTATCTATGTTTTATGTGACATTTTATGCAACTTTTTGTGATATTAATTCTACGTAGTATTAATAGTCTAAAAGTAACACACACAAAAAAACCCCGCTATACCACCGCTATACCACTGCGATAAACGCTAAATCGAATCTCGCTAGGTGACCGCTATAAGGTTTATGGCCGAGATAACTGCATAGCACACACATCAAGAACATAAGGAAGTTCTAAAAACCACAACATAACTTCTCTTTAGGGTTTACATGACAACTGAATTTGAAACCAAGATGCCTCGGTAAAAATGGTTTTGAATCCAAACCAGAGTAGTGGCTTTTGCCCATCATTTGGCAAAAGCAACATCCTCTACCTTTTGGGTGTGGGATGCTCGTTTAACCTCTGTGTTAATCTCGTTCCTTATTTACATGCCGAATCTGCACAAAAGGAACTCCAAAATCAAGATGTCTCTGTAAAAATGGGTATGCTATAATATAAAAATAGAGAAAGTAGAATGCTTTAGAAAAAACAATAAAATTTCATTAAAAGTTTCTCATAATGCATTTTACTTTGAAAACATTTTTTATCAAGGCATTTTACTTTTAAAAAGCTTTCAAATTTTAGCATGAATTCTATCTATTTGTTGCATCTTAATTTGTATGAAAACAGCCTTCATGATTACAAGATGTTGTAAGTAGATATTATAAAAAATAATAATAAAAGTAGGATGTTATAGCAAACATGACAATGAAAGTAAGTTGCCATTTATTGATTTCCACCATTTTTTACAGAAAACAACACCTAAATAATCCTTAGGAACTTTTGATTAACTTCTCTTAAAAACGAAAAAGAAATGTCAATCCCAATTAATTAAAATTTCACGTGTAGGTGCACCATAAAAACTTCAAAGTAATTAGCATTTGGGCTTACAGTAGCTATGACTTTGTCGATCCCACTTTAATTGCCTTATAGCGAGATGTAGTGGCTTTAGTTTGAGAACCTGCACCAATCATACAAAAAAGATAACCGGATATTATGAAAAGATATCTAATCATAAAAAAACAAAACTTGATATATAGAAAATCAAACCTGATAAACAAGGAGAGATACAATATTGTTTCAATATCCTGCAACCCAACATACAAAAAAAACATACCAAACTTAGAGACCTTACACCATGTCATCAATTATATTGGATATATATTTATCAGAGGCGAGTGTGCTTTAGGTTAACGATAGGGCTCATTTGTGAGACATTTGAGAAGATTTTGCGGGTCCGGTATACAAAAGTGAGAGGGTTTAAATAGAACCAAATTATGGGCTTGTTCTTTTAGAACATATCATAGATATTAGTGATCAAATCAGAAGAATAAGGGACTGATATTTTTGATGTGGTGAAGGGGAGGGTGCGATTTCACCAAAAATCATTACAAAATGAAAAACCTAGAAACTAAAAACGGTTGTCGAAATTAAAAAACAAAATAAACATACCAAACCAAAATCCAACTTTACTTTGAAGCTTATAATCAATAGATGTGTACAGTTATCCAAATGCTCACCCGATAGAATACGTTCCTTTTTTGTTCATCGAAATGTTCACCCTATAGAAGACGTACCGAGAATAAGAATATGGTTTTACAAAGAGAAGAAGATGGAAAAGCAGCAGCGAGGTTGTTGTGTGCCTTTAGTACCTTCCATGACGTCGATGGTAGTGAAAATGGTGGTCGCGGCAGTACAACGTAGTGGTGGTGGTGACGGGTTAGCTTAGGGTTCTTAGAGATAGTGAGGGAGTTATGAACTGGCATTCAAATCAAAGACTTACAGACAACTGTCAGCTTCTTAATCGATTTGCATAGTCAGGGAGTTATGAAATTAACAAAGAAGTTGCAGAGCAAGACAGCGATGGCCGATGTGATTTAGAGAGAGAAAGAGAGAGAGATGGTGACGACAAGTCTTAATGAGGTTGTGGTGATATATAGCGTGGTTGTTGTGGTGGTGCGGTCGACGATTGAAGGTGGAACTTTGCTGTGGACATGGCGCCGAAGAGGAAGAACACCACCATAAAGCATATAAACAAAACCTAGGTACTAAAAAGGTCAAAAGTTACCTCCGCATGCTTGTTCCCTTGTTCTTGAAAGGATTCTGTCGAGGTGTTAGTTAAAAGGGTTAATCAATGACATTTATCGCTGGTTTATTTGAATTCAAAAGGAAGGACGAATTTGAGGAACATTGTTAACGTTTTGGCATAAATTTAGGAATCAGATATCAAACTTGAATTGCAAACGTTTTTTTTATAAGAAATTCAAAAATACCAGAAAATGACACGTGGCCAAATGAATGTGGTGGTGACATGTGGCTTTGAGTTACTTATTTATTAGGATAGCATATATATATATATATATATATATATATATATATATATATATATATATATATATATATATATATATATATATATATATATATATATATATATATATATATATATATATATATATATATATATATATATATATATATATATATATATATATATATATATATATATATATATATATATATATATATATATATATACTAGTTGTAAGACCCGTGTATTACACGGGATAATACAAAATAATTATTAAATAAAAAAACCTAAACACTAATAATTATGTATAATAAATTCTCGACAATATATAATTAAATTTTTGGATATATACATTATTAAATTAAGCACTACAACATAATGTTGATAAACTTTGAATAATTATAACAAATTACAAATTTTGAAAAACTTCTTTTAATACAACATTTGTTGTTCTATTGCTAAGTTTACCGTCGTCTAAAATTAACATTTTTAATCTATCTTTACTTTTAACTCTTGAAAATATAACATACAACTTGTCGTGTGTGAAGACTGGTTGTCTCAGAAACAAACACACCTTTGATAGCAATTGCCGTTGACTATTATTTATTGTCATTGCAAAACATACGGTCAATGAAAATTGTTTTCTTTGAAATTTGAAAGAAATTCTTCTATCTGAAGGCATCAAAGACATTTTTGGAATAAACGTACGATTTCCAATATTATTTCAAGATATAATCTCCATTTCTATAACATGATTACCCAATAATATTGCTTCACTGCTAGGTGTGTACCCGCGCAATGCGACGACGACATTAGTATGTTGATGTTTTCAATTAAAATTAAAGTATGTAGTTTTCAATTGGAATACTAGTTGTGAGACCCGTGTATTACACGGGATAATATAAACAAAATTTTAAATAATAAAAACTAAACACTATTTTGAATAATATTGGCAGTTAGTTACCGCTTGATACATTAATATGAAAAGAATATAATTAAATAAGTATGTACAAGATAATCGATTGCTTTGGAGTAATTTAATCTCCATCTAATATGTGCATGCAAATTCTTAAGAATGTATTTACATAACAACTTGCTTGCAACATTTTACCAATAACAACAATATAGATAATCTCTAAACATGTTAAATATAAGATATAGCAACATATCTTTATTCATATGATTATTATAGCATTGCACTTTTGATTTTTTTTTAGGACATTATATTTTAAAAAAGCGAACTCAATAGCAAAAAAATTGATTTGCCTTTGGGTGACTTCACAACAACTAATCAAATCAGACTTTTTCTAAATTACAATGTTGTAATAAGAAACTGAAGTAGAATGCTATAATAAACAAATAAATAAAAGTCTGTTACTTTTTCTTGCATTTATTTGTAAACCAATAATATTATATTTCACATTTTGGGCATTAATGATAGAGAGATTAATGAGAGAGAGAAGACTTAATGATTTTGAATTTAAATGGATACTTAAACCATCATTAAGATGATAAGAGAAACTAATAAATCAATTAGCTTTTTTAAAAAATTCAAAATTATGAGAAAATGACATGTGTTAAAATGAATGTGGTGATGACATGTGGCATTGAGTTACTTATTTATTAGGATAAGATATTGTGTACTTATTATAATATATCGTTTCATAAAATATTTTAGAATTTTTGTATTCATTTATGAATATAACATGTTTCATTTTAGAATATATATTTATACGAAACTGATCAATAATAGTGAATAGTAAAAAATGAGCCATCAATAAAACTTTTTAACGACGGAATTTGTAAAGGTTTACCGATGGATTTTCCATCACTAATATATTAAACGTAAATTTTTTACGTTCATGCATTTTGAATACCCTTAAGGCCGACCCTGGTGCATGCGTGCATGCGCGTGTGTGCCATGTTTTTTTATTATTATGTTAAATATTTTAATTCTATTATGGAAATTAGTTATTATATTTTTAATAGACATAATAAATCAAAGGTTATCCAAACTTAGTAAACTATATAAGATATATTAATTATAAAATTAGTATAATAAAATTTTTAAACGTAAATGTAGTTTTATGTTTGTTTTTGGACCTGCATTAAAGATCTATGACATTCGAAAAAAAATCCATTAATCACCATGCTACCTTTCCGAAATTATTGACATATGTATCATCGATGAGAAGAAAATGACAATATGATGCATTCTCTTGTCATTTCATTTAAGTGATAATTAAATTGTTAGAATCCAATAATTAAATTGCTAGGTTCCTAATTTATTGCTTAAGTTATAAATTATTGGAATTAAATACATTCAATTCAAACAATTTTTTTAAGAAATTCAAAATTATGAGAAAATGACATGTGTCAAAATCAATGAGGAGATGACATGTGGCTTTGAGTTACTTATTTATTAGGATAAGATATATATATATATGTATATATATATATATATATATCTTCTTCTTCTATAATAAAAGAAAGCTAATTTGCCACATGTCTTTTTTCTAGACATTTTTTTTTTGCCACATGTCAATTTATGGTAAAGCTGTGTATTATTTTCCCGCTCAAAACTTTTACCCTTCGTTCCTTATTTTTCTCAATATTAGTTTCCTTTCATAAAACTACGATACCTAATTATTAGGAGCATTTTGAATATCCATGTTTAATCACAGAAACAAAATCACAAAACTTTTACCCTTCGTTCCTTATTTTTCTTATTTTTTCTCGATATTAGTTTCCTTTCATAGAACTACAATTTCTAATTATCAAAAGATTCGTTATGAAAGTTAATTTCGAACTTTGGTTTATTTCATATGCGGACCAGTTTAAATGTTTGTGGGTTTGAATCCTTTTATTAGTTATGATAACTTTATTTAGAATATTTGTTATTTTTTGTTTGTTATGTTAATTTTCTTAAAAAATAATTTTAGTTTTCAAGTGTGTAATGGTGTATGTAGATCAGGTGGAATTTATACCTAAAGCACAAGCACCATGGTAATCACCGTAGTTTTTCTTATTTTCTAAGGTATCATCGATTTTAATAATATTTTGTGTACAAATAAACTGATTTATGAATGTTGCGTTTAGATAGAAAAAATGTTTACAACGCATAGTATTACTTCAAATGATGATTTGAAATTTGTTATGCAATAAACCTTTTCATATCAACTTTTTTATTCCCGATTTCCATGAAAAATGGAAGGGTGTATAGAAAACATCAGAAAATCGAGACATTTGAAAAACAAAATCAATTTGTTAAAAATAATATGTATGTTACTCTTGACATATGGTCAAAGTTGTTAATAAAAAAAATATACATATGGAAAAAAATATCTAATTTATGGATGTAAAAATATTATTTTAAAGCTAATTATCGTTTTGATTTTAACATATACAGCTCGCTATAATGAATTTTCCGTTCTTATGCTTTGAATATATAATGTTTACCATTTTCCTGTTTTCGTAACTATCTATATTTTCTGCTCATCTCTAGAGCATGTAAACGCTAAGTTCGATGAAAGCTTATATTCATTTGATGTTCTAAATGGGTTGGACTTAAACTCTGAGGTTTGTCAAACCATAAACTACTACTAAAAGTCGGCGTTCCAATTATGCTACTAAGAAATATCGATTAGAAAAGTGGTTTATGTAATGACACTAAATTATAAGTGATGTCAATGGGTAATTGCGTTATAGAAATAAAAATCGTATCTAGAAGTAATATTGGAACTCGTACTTTTATTCCAAAAATGGGATTGTCATATTCGGACAAAAAATCCATTTCAAGTTTCAAATAAGACAATTTCCACTTGTATGCTTTGCAATGACAATAAACAAGAGCCAATGACAATCACTATCTAATTTTAGTTTGTTTTTGCGGCAACCAGTTTTCACACATACACGTGGACACTTGTATGTTGCATTATCTAGAATTAAAAATAGAGTATGAATTAATTTGTTAATTTTAGATAAATATGATTAACTTTCCAATGTAACATGAAATATTTTATACAAAGAAGTCTTTTGAGAGTTAAGAATTATAACTTTGTGTGTTCACTTTCAATATTATTGCTTTAACTTCTTAATGTACTTAGTTTTTTTTATAATTTAAACCATATCTTAGCTAAAACAAAAAAAAGTATCTCATGTTTCTTTTAGTTGTGAATTTTTTCTGTTTGCATGCATATAACTCTGTTACGTTATCTTATGTGTTTGGATTTTTTATGACAGCTACATCATACTATTTTGTATCATTGTTATAATATTAAGTATATCAAATTGTATGATTAAATATTTTTTTGCTTATTATATAAACTTTTTTAATTATCAACCGTGTAACACACAGATTTGTAACCTAATACTTCTAATGAAAGACTACTTTTCCCTGCCAGGTGGTATCCTCTGGTTAACTCAATTTTTCGTTCTCCCGCCTAAACATGTATCTAGACATGGTTTCTTTTTTTTTTTTTTTGGTTCATTATAGTTCTTCTCTTTATCTGTTTCCCTTAATGCACCGTTAATTTATGTTTTCCTTTGTAAAAAAAATGCATTAATAACATAAAGGTTTTTCTTTGCCAAAATACAATGTCTAATTTATGTTTTTCTTTGTAAAAAAATTATTAATAACATTGTGTTTTAAAAATAAAATATTTTTCGTAGTATATAAATTTTTTTATTTGACAACCGTGTACCACACGGGTTTATAACCTAGTATATATATATATATATATATATATATATATATATATATATATATATATATATATATATATATATATATATATATATATATATATATATATATATATATATATATATATATATATATATATATATATATATATATATATATATATATATATATATATAGAGAGAGAGAGAGAGAGAGAGAGAGAGAGTTAGGAGGCAGTAACCTTTGAAACAAATTACAGTTGAAAAATGTGTTCTTTACATTCTCCAAGAATGGAAGCATTCTTGGAGAATCTAACCTCCGATTCAATCTTCTCCGATTCCGATCCACTCCGAATTAGGGCACATGCATCATTATGGATATACAATCAATTTATGGCAATAGAAACATCCGGATACGAATTAGAGAAAACCAGACTAGCCTTGTGCGTTCTTACTTTTGAGCTCATGTATCCTTTTCCTTTCTGCCTCTTTTCTCTATATCATTCTTTGACAACGTCATTCTTTGAGAATGCCATTCTTTGAGAATTTATGTTTTACATAAGTTGAGATTTTTGAGAATAAAGAAGAGCATTCTTTGAGAATAAAGAAGAGAAAGAAGCAGTCGACGGTGGAAGCAAGGCGTCGACGACTGTGGAAGCAAGTCGGGGTGAAAAGGAAGCAGTCGTGGTCGACGGCGAGAAGGAAACAGTCATGGTCGGCGGCGAGAAGGAAGCGGTCGCTGTCAGCTGTAGAAGCAAGGCAGCAGTGGCAGATGAGAGGCACCATTCGGTGGTGATGCGAGGGAGAAGAAAGAAGAGATGAAGAACTGTTGTTGGTGATGAGTCTAGGGCTTAAATGGAGGCGACGACTATTTAGGGTTTGATGAAATACAGTATAAAAAAATGACGGAGAGAGAGGGGGAAGAACGAGAAATATATATATATATATATATATATATATATATATATATATATATATATATATATATATATATATATATATATATATATATATATATATATATATATATATATATATATATATATATATATATATATATATATATATATATATATATATATATATATATATATATATATATCAAGGTTGTAAAAATCGCTTGACGGTAGCTTGGCGGTCGAGTGGGGTTAAGGGATTAATCGGATTAATCGGGGGATTAGTCAGGGATTAATCGGAGACCCTAAATTATAAAGGAATTCATTTAAAAATATATAAATATAAAAAATAGCAAAGTTTGATTCATTTTATTTCGAGATACATATCAAAGATTATTCATTTGTTTATTTTTATTCTTTAGTATTGATTTTTTTCGGTGTTCTTGAGTTATTAGAGAGTGTTTGTGTCGTCATTTAAAAATAAAAAAAATTAAAAATTATTTAAAAAAATTAAAAAATGATCGCCAAGACCGATTAATCGGCCGCCAAGGCCGATTTCTGCAACACTGATATATATATATATATATATATATATATATATATATATATATATATATATATATATATATATATAAACGGTGACAGGAGCATGAAGTAACTGTGCAGCGAACGTGGATGGAGGTTTCATGGAACTGCCGCTTGTGGGGAGGAAGAAGCGCCGATCGTGCCATCAATATCGAAACCTCCGTGGAACTGTAGCTTCTAACCGGTCAATGGTATTTAAAATGGGTGTGATTAAAAGTTGGAGAGATCCAACGGCCTGAATCCCATGAGTAAAATTAGGACTCATCGGGAACAATAGATATATATTGTGAATTTTTATTTATGTGATCATATAATGGACAACTATTACTTTATATTAATTTGTTTGATGTAAAAAATCTAGAATATCATTTTTTTAAGGACTAATTTCACTCATGTCCTTATAAATGTTAGATATTACTTCTATATCCTTCTAAAACGTAAAACTACGTCTATATCCTTCTAAAACGATAGAATTCACGTATATATCCAAATGCTTATTTTAATTAGGATTAAAACCATTTAATTTTAAAAAAATAATATAAAATACAGAATATATTCAAATTGACTTAAATACCCTTTTCTTTCCAAACTTAATAAATCAGAATTAAACAAAGTTAATTTGGATAAAAACTGAATTCGTATTTACTGTTTCCGTAAACCCTCCAGGTTCCCTCGAGGTTCGAAGTTGTCTCTGCCGTTCTCTTCTAGGTCGTCTTCTACATTGCATCGCAGGTTACACCAATCTTTCCTCCTTTTATTTTCGTTTTTTGAAATATTGACAACCTGAACAAAAATTAAGCAATAGACGATACTACATTCATTCATTTCAGAAAATCGTACATCTGAGCTCCAAAAAGCGAACTCCCGGGTCAAACCTTTCAACTGTCGGATGGTAGCTTCGCCGACCGGAGTTCGACCCCTCCTTCCGGGTCAATAACCAGCCTGCCTCGACTTCCGACCCGTCACAAGGTGACCTTCGCAGGGGGTAGAGTGGAAACCCCGGGTGCGACGATGGATATGGTTTCACCGGTTGTTTCTGGAAAATCCATGGTGCTGAGGTGAAGAGAGGGAGCAACGAAAGAGAGAGAATGAGAGAAGACTTCAGCTGAAATGGATCAAAGGTCCTTTTGAGTGAGAAAGTTCCGATTTTAAGAAAAAGTAATTCTTTTTATTTCTTTATTAGTTTGGAAAGGAAAGGGTACTTAAGTTAATTTGGATATATTCTATATTTTATATAAGAATTTTAAAATTAAATGGTTTTAATCCTAATTAAAACAAGCATTTGGATATATACGTGAATTCTATCGTTTTAGAAGGATATAGACGTCGTTTTGCGTTTTAGAATGATATAGAAGTAATATCTAACATTTATAAGGACATGAGCGAAATTATGCCTTTTTTTTAATGTCAGATATTCCTAGACGATAGATGGTAACCATTATAAAAGAGTTAAAAAGTATGTTGATGTAAATGAATGAAACTATCAGTCAAACTATAGTTAAAGAAATAAGAAAACCTGCATACATCATCTTCAATTACAAAGGCCTAAATACTTTTTTTTCCAGGTTTATAATAAAATACATACGCTTCATTATTCATGGTTTGTTCCTTTAGGATTGGAAATACCCTAAATGCCCCCTAGTTATTTGAGTTGAGTTTTTATATACAAGTAACAACAGAGTCGAAGTATGATGCACTTATGATCCTTGAGGAAATAATGAAGGTTAACGCTCATATTAAACTTAGAGGCACCAAATACACAGCTTAATCATCTTACCCACAAGTTGAAAGTCACTTTTGAGTACCATTGTTCACCTTGAAGATATGAGGTTTAACGTATTGCAAAAATTTTATATCAAATGGTAAAAGTTGACGATGATGTAATTGATTCTTGACTCCCATCTTTTTCTATTCATTTTATGACAAACAACCATATTGGGTACAATATTCTAAAAGAATGTTTCTGATCGACTTTAACTTTTGATAAATAGGAAAAGTAAGTAAGTAACACAAGGTTTTTTTAGTAATAGGCATCGGTGGAGCTTAGTTATCCACGTTCTAAATGTGAAAGTATTTTTTAATTAGTAATTAATTTGTGAATGTAATATGTCTTTAAAAGTTTTTTTTACTCAAGTTCCAAATTGACATTTGCTTTGTTTTTGTGAATAGTGAAGTATTATTTGTGTTATATTTGTAAATTAAAGCCCGTTTGGTGATATATTTTGGAACTCCAGTTGGTTTAATAGTCACATTAAGATCTTTACGTTTTAAAATAGAAAGTAGTATAACGTATCTGTGATTGCATACTTAGATATATAAATTGGTATAAAATATTGAGAGTAAATTACAATTTTGGTCCCTGTGGTTATCCCGAAATTGCACATTTGATCATCCTTTTGGTTTTTCACGCTCATGGTCCCTGAACTGCATTTTTGCTTACACTATTGGTCCCTATTGGTCCATTGGCCAGGTAAAAAGACCAATATACCTTTTTAATTTCTTTTTCTTTTTTTCTTTAAAATATTATTATTTTGGAAATTAAAAAAAAAAAGAAAAATTCAACCCCCACCCCCAAGCCGGAGACGAAGAAATTCGTGGCAGAGCTTCATTTGAGAGTGAAATTGGATCTTGATCTGAGATATGTTTTTCAATTTGAAGATGAAACGAAATTGAGTCCTCAGATTTTCCAGATTCAAGGCAACATCAAGCAGCCGATTTTCAGTTGCAATTTCAGTCAAGACAGGTGTTGTTATGTTAGCCACGTTGATGAATGAAGATACTCATTTTTTGAAAAAATTCTGAACCTTTGTTGTGGATTTATGCACGTGTAGCAGGTGGATCCGTTGAACAACTACTGGTCAGGTTCCGGCGACGCTTCAGATCCAGAAACTGAGCAAAGGGAAAGAAAGGGTTGGAAGGTGAAAATACATGATTTATCAGGGTCGGCGGTGGCGGAGGCGTTCATGACTACGCCATTAGTCCCGTCAACATGTTGTGATTGGGTTGCCCGGTCAAACCCAGGATCTTGGTTGATCGTCCGACTTGATGCTTTCCGGCCGGAGAGCTGGCTTCCTTGGGGTAAACTCGAAGCATGGCGTGAACGTGGCGGCGTTAGAGACTCCATCTTTATCCGTTTTCACCTTTTATCTGACGGACAAGATGAAGGTGAGCTTCTCATGTCGGAGATACTAATAAACGCTGAACGAGGTGGTGAGTTCTTGATAGATACCGACCGACAGGCTACTTCTAACTCTAATATACCGAGTCCACAGAGCAGTGGTGACTTCGTCGGACTAAGTCCAGCTGCCGGCAGATTTGTTAGACTGAAGGGAATGGCAGCGGCATCAGGAAACGGCATCGATGTGGCAAGGGGATGCCGCCGGCATCACCGCTCCGTGATGCCAGCATTCCTCATCGGCAAGGGGTCATCGGCAAGGTTGTGCAGGCGAAGAAACCGGAGGCATGCTTCTCGTCTCTCTCTTTTCTCACTTCTTCTTGGCATGCTTGTTGGCGGCATCCACCCCCAACGAAACTTCTTCTTGGCGGCATCCATCGGCATCCGTCGTTTGCTGAGGTGGTATGGTTGCCGGCAGTAACCATTCCGTCCAGCCTTATGAGTTGCAGAGTCCAAGGAGAAGGGAAGATGTAGTAGGGTAGGGCTAGGGGTGGGGGTTGAATTTTTTTTTTAATTACCAAAATAATAATATTTCATAAGAAAAAAGAAAAAGAAATTAAAAATGGTATATTAGTCTTTTTACCTGACCAAGGGACCAATAGTGTAATCAAAAGTGCAGTTCAGGGACCATGAGTGTGAAAAACCAAAAAGATGACCAAATGTGCAAGTTCGGGACAACCACATGGACCAAAATTGTAATTTACTCAAATATTGATAAAGACTACTTTGCAATAAAAAAGCGATAGCACATCCATGCATTGTGTGTTTTTAGCGGTACATGAGATATTTCTGACTAATATCGAATGAAACTATTCATCAAAAGCAAATTATTTGACGTAGAAAACTATTTGGGCTCATTCTTACTGTCAATTCTTATATTTTAGTATCCTTTTTATTCTTCCTTAATATGTTTTATATATACAAAATGATGAATAAATGTTCTATAATGGTGGCCATTATTTATGTTTTAACATTAATTTTCTTTCCGAGTGTCAACTTTTTGATTTGTTATTTATGGGTGTCTATTATACATATGAAATTCTCAAAAAATAAAACATAGTTTTCTATAAAATGAGTTTGATATACCAATTTTTTCTATCATACATAAATTATCAATAGGAATTTTCAACCTGTGATGCCATAGAAACGTAGGTGTAATACCTGAATAGAGAGAGCTCAAAATTTACTGATATATATGTCCCATTTATTATGAAAGTATGAAACGTCTACAAGCTAGTTTGGTACCTACAATGCAATAATATATATATTTTTATTTTCTCTGGTCGGGCACTTTGAATGAATGTCTCCTCAACCCATTAAGGCTGGGCGGTGTGGCCTCGCCAAAGGCTCGCCAACCGCCTCGCCATCACCTCGCCTTCTACACCGTGCCAGCTCGCCATCGCCTTCGCTATGTGGTCCTCGCCAATATTCCAGCGAGCTCGTTAATGTCTTTGGCAACGGTCATGTGACCGTTGAACGGTCACAAATACAAAAAAAAAAAAAATTAATTAAAAAAAATCCAATTATTCTCCTATATAAACCAAACTCTCAAACCATTTTTACCACACAACTTCAATATCAAACCCCTTCTATACGACGAAGGACATGCTATATGTCAATACGACGAAAATGAAGTCATTCCCAATCCACAGCCAATTCCAGTTGCGAGTCCTGAGTACCTTGAGCGAGTGCAGCTGGTGCGCAGTAGACAAATTCATGGCGATCTTCGTCGTCATCTTATCGATCATCTTTGGACGGTAGACCATATTGATCTAAATATGGATCCGGTGAACGAGTACGACGGTGAATATTCAGATGAAGACAATATATGAAGTCGTGTTTAGTTGGTTTTTAAGTTTAATTTAGTTTGTTTTAAGTTGTTTATTTATGTTTTTAATTTTAATGTAATGTATTTTAAGTTTAATGAAATGGTTGTTTTTAATTTTATTATTGTTTTTAATAATATAAATAATTTAAAAAAAAGATTTAATAAAATAGTTTAGCATGAAGTTCAGCATGTGCTGACCACTACCACCATTTTTGGTCAGCATGTGCTAAACTTGCTGAATGCTGACGTGGCATAGTTTAGCACATGCTGAACATGCTAACCACTCCCTCCAGCCTAATTATATGATCCCTTTACAAAAAAATTTGTGCCCCGCATGAAAAATAATAATAAACTTTAATCGTCCATTGTATCACACAAACAACCTTATACCTTAATCACATGAACAATATTATATTTGCTGACCAAGCATCTCTCACTTTATGCATGCAAAATTCCCAGGAAGTAAGAAAAGCGGATGAAATGATGCAACCTAGAATCAAACCATTTTCCAATATTTTTTGATGATATCTCACATGATCATGCAAGAGGAATCGTCGTTGTAGGGGGCTTCATATACATTGTACCGCACACCAATGACACCATAGTTATTATAATTGGGAGGATAATAATACATGGTTTGCGTTCGATTGATTGCGGTAGCGGTGGCATTTGGTCTTTCGTCCTCCTTTACTGGACCAAGACTAACAATCTCCGTGCATCCTACACGTTTTCTTAGCAACTATCCTAGTTGGATTGCGTCAATTGCTTCTCCAGTCACCGCTATCTTGTCTTTCTCTGAACCCATTAAAGAAGCTGATTCCACGCCTGTTTATCAAAATTTCAGATCAATTCCTGATTAACAATTAAGCAATGAAAGCGAAATCGTTCATCATTGTTGAACCTACTATTGATTTTCCGTCACAGTGGGGGTTTCTGAATCTGATATGATGTAACCCATGAAGAAAATAGAAGGAATCTATAAGAATGTCTTACCACAGACACTGACGGCGATCATCATAGCCTTGCGAGCTTGTTTGTCGTTGTTCATGTCTACCTTCACCACAATCTTTTGCTGCAAAAACAATCAGTTATACAAATTTAAGTCAACTGATTCACATCAATGCTACGTGAAGGACTTCACTCCTTAACTGTACCTTTGTCATTTCTTTAAATTTGATAATGATCTGGTGATATGGACTGAATCTGTTTTGAATCTCCTCTCTATCTGGAAACACAAGATTAAGCAAATTTATAGAGAAGGTGATTGAAGAGTGATGTATTTATAAGGGAAGGACGTCAAATACGTTGAAATTAAACTTGAAAGGAAGTTTCCCAATTCAGACGAATACGAACAGAGTAGGAAATAACGAGCAGGAGAAAAGTGATAACTTAAATAAGAATAGAGAAAAGAAAATAACATATAAGAAATTAGAGTAAATGACAGAAATGGTCCATCACATGGGAAATTTACATGGTTTTCGAATTTCGACCCTTGATTTTTTTCACCGAATGATTTAGGGTGCGTTTAGTTGCGGAAAACTGTTTTCCATTTTCCATTTTTCATTTTCAGGAAAATGAAATGAGTTTTCATTTTCAGTTTTCTATTGAAAATTTAGAAAACGTGTTTAGATAAAACCGATTCCGTTTTCATTTTCTATTTTAGAAAAACAGAAAACGTGTTTAGATATATATTTTCTATCAATTTTCATTTTTGATTTGGGGTTGTCCGGGTAAGTGGGTAGGGTGGGTGTATGGGGGTGGGGTGGGGTAGGGTGGGGTAGGGTGGGTGGGGGTAGGTGGAGGTGGAGGTGGAGGTGGAGTGAGGTGGGGGTGGGTGGTTGGTGGGTGAGGTTTGGGTGGAGGTGGGGTGGGGTGGAGGTGGGTGGGGTGGGGGTAGGTGGAGGTGGAGTGAGGTGGGGGTGGGTGGTGGTGGGTGAAGGTTGGGTAGGGTGGGTAGTGGGTGGGGGTGGGTTGGGGTAGGTGGAGGTGGGTGGGGTGGGGTGGGGTAGGGTGGGGGTAGGAGATGGAGGTGGAGTGAGGTGGGGGTGGGTGGTGGGTGGGTGGGGTAGGTGGAGGTGGGGTGGGGGTAGGAGGTGGAGGTGGAGTGAGGTTGGGGTGGGTGGTGGTGAGTGAGGGTTGGGTAGGGTGGGTGGTGGGTGGGGGTAGGTAGAGGTGGGTGGGTGGGTGGGAGTGAGGTGGAGGTAGGTGGGGTGGGGGTAGGAGGTGGAGGTGGAGTGAGGTGGTGGTGGTGGGTGAGGGTTGGGTGGGGGTGGTGAGGGTAGGTGGAGATGGGTTGGGTGGGGGTAGGGGTGGGAGGTGGGTGTGGCTGGAGGTGGGTGGTGGTAGGTGGGGTGGGGGTGCGTGGGGGTAGGGTAGGGTGGGTGGGTAGGGTGGGGTAGGTGGTGGTGTGGGGGTGGGTGTAAATGTAATTTTAGGGGTGTAGGTGAGAATGAGTGTGTGTGTGTGTGTGTTTTTTTGTATATTTTAGAAAAATTTTGGAAATAGAAAAATTTAGAAAACAATAAATTTGGGTTTTCCAAAATTTTCCAAATTCTTTGTAATTTTTGGAAAATGAAAAATTTTCATTTTCTTGGAAAACTTTGGAAAAATTGACGAACTAAACGCGTTTTCCGATTTCTCATTTTTCTTGGAAAATTTTTCCGGAAAACAGAGCAGTTTTCCGCAACTAAACGCACCCTTAGTTTTTTAGCATGGGTTCTGTTCCGATTTTGGTTCCTTTCCAATATGGAACAAGTAAAATACAATTAACCCTTTTTTGACATTGCTTATCTAAAATTAATTTTAAAAGAATAAATAAACACTAGCCCCACCAATACACACTCCACAGTCCACTCCATCGACGCATGCTTGCCAAATTGTAAAGGCGGATTACGCTCGTGGGTCTAATAAACACAAAGGTTAAGCTTTGTTTAGTTACGAAAAAAATAATCTATTTTAAAAACAAATTCTAAGGAAACGAGAATTTGGAAAGTATGTTTAATTTTGAATTTTCTTTAACAACAACTTTAAGAAAATGAAGCTTATGTTATTTTCCAAAATTATAAAAAAGCTTTAAAAACTTTAAAAAATTCAAAAATCTTGTTTTCGTTATATTTCCAGTTCTAAATTTTTTCTAATATATAAAAATACACGCGTTTCATCCCCACCTAAAGCCTCACCGACAACTATAGTTGTGGACAAAAAAAAAAACATTAATGGTATCACACAATATCTTCCCTATAATATATAATAAGAAGAAAAAAAAAAGAGGTAATTTATTAACTATGACAAAAACAAAGTAGTATAGACATTACATTTTAAAGTTAACATATTTATTCTATCATTTTTCGAAAACCACTACACATTTTCAATCTTAACATCCAAAAGTGCTTCTTTTTTCTACACTATAAATTAAAATATTATTCATAAATACATCACTCATTTTATTACGCAAGTCTGTCTTCAACACTTTCATTGCATCAAAAAATCTTTCAACGGATGCGGTTACAATGGCAAAACCAAAGCTAGTTTTAGTAACCTACAAACCAAAGGAAAGAATGATGTTTCCTTTTTCTATCGTCAAACGAGAAAGATCCACAATTCCCTTCAAATTTAACAAATTTGCATCATGTTTCAAAGAGTGATAATAGATATCAAGTTGACCACCAAGATGCACTCTTTTTGAACAATTAAAATCATTTTGGTACATCTCACTTAACTTCAACAACTTTGATTTATCAAACCTAGAAAATGAATCACAAAGACTCAAAGCCACCATATTTTCTAATAGTTCTGTGCTTACTTCACTAAATCGATATCCAAATTCTTGAATTTGCATATCTAAAATTTGTGTTAAAATTCACAACTCCAAAGTAATATTGATTCTTAACATTGGTCCTACGACTTCTTGGAAGTAACATAATTTTCCCACATTAACACAATATCAATACTTAGGTTTTTTTATATAAAACAATATAAATGCTTTAACATCGATGATACACATCCCTTCTTAAATTTAGCAATGCTTTTTTGTCCCTTTTACCACTACAAATTTACTTATTCTTTCTCAACACTATATGATAGTTATGGTTTATACGTGTTAGTAATTAATGATTACCACAATGTTTACCTTTGTTTTAAAACAATGAACTATTTATTTATAA